>VZRV01005416.1:0-17889 GCA_013398115.1 Falcunculus frontatus | reverse complement strand
AAAAAAAAAAAAAAAAGAGGTGGAGTGATTTTAAAGATTTACCTTCAGTTACGGGACTTAGACTACCTATGATTAATAATGTGCCTACAAGCTTTGGGAGCCTTATTGATCATACAGAGTTTGAAGTTTCTCAGAATTACTCTGCAAAGTATTTATGAACTCCCATGGGACTAAAATACATAGAACTTGAACTAAATGCATCCTTTATTTTTGAATACCAATTTAAAATACCTGGTAAGAAAAATGAAAAAGAAAATAATTTTAATTCAATAAGATTAAAAATTTTTTGTAAATTCAGTTTTAATTATGAACACCTTCAAGTGTTTTAATTAATCTTGAAAATTAAATTAAAAATTTGAAATTATGTTGTGAACACATAATTTAAATAACACCAGAACTCAGAGCAGTTGGCTAGTCCTTTGGCTTTAGAGGGAAGTTTGGGTTTGTTGCATTCTTTTTCAGCTCTCCTTCATGGATTACTGAATGTTTCTGTGCTGTAAAGCTGTCTTTTCCCCCACCTCTCCAAACTGTGCTCTTGGGCCAGTTTCAGGGAGCCTGCATAACTAACTTCCATCACTTCAGTACAAATAAAATAAACTTCTGGAGTCTTTCTTCCCCCAAGTCAACAGCTGTGTAACTGCATGCCTCCTCCTTATATTTATCTGATTGTACATATTGCTTTACCCAGAAAAATCTGTTTTACATGCTTATCTTCTCAATATATTTTTGCTTTGTCTTCTTGAGTCTAAAGCCATATATATTTTTCTTTCTCAGAAACCATCTTCCAGAGAGAACTGGTTTCTTTAAGGGCTGCCCCTTTCAAAATTACCCACTGCAGACAGACTCAGCGACTTTAATTTGCTTTTACCTTCCTTCAGCAAAACAGAGATCACAATTCAGTAATCTGCTGGCAAGAAAAACAAATAGTGACAACCTCAAGCACTCCAGACTTCTCAGAGAGCATTCAGAGTGTAAAAATAACCAAGTTCATATTTGTTTATTTTGCCTTTTGGTTTCAGAACAGTTTGAGTCCACCTGGATGATATTTTCAAATTCTCTCCTGCAACTAGGGATCTGCACGTATATTTTATTTACGAGCCACACGGCCATCTTCCTCAAAATGCTCACGCATTCTTCTAAGAGCCAAAAAGCACAGAAGAGGCTACAAAATAATCTGATAAATCCTGATAGCAAATACCGAATTTGCAACTTCCCTTGGACTGACTATTCCTTCCCTTTTTGGGGATGGAGGGAAAGAAAAAAAGAGGAGGGCATAAAGACAGTTCTTTACACAGTCATTTTATTCTCACTTCTGCTCCAGCAATGGTGAGACAAAGGACGGTTTATCACAACAAATAGTCTACTGCTACAATAGGAAGCTTCACTTAGCTCAGTCAGTCTCATATACAGAACTGAAGTTCTCCTGTGAAGGTATTGTTTATTCTCATTGTAGGAGTCTTTTTTACACTTACGTGACTTCAGAATTGACCCTGCAATAAAGTCAGTGTGAGTGAGGATACTGTTTTAGAGGCCTACAATATGCTTATTTTAAATGGAAGAAAAGTCTAGAAAAAAACCCCCTTCTTTACTTTCTTACTGCGAGTGGAACTGAAGTTGACAGGGAGCAGTAATTCTACCTCTGCCACTGCAGAATGGGAGCCGGGGACATGGGGCGGCAACACTGGAGGGAAGCAAAATTTAAGATCTGTTTAAACAGCAGAGACTATGAAAGCCAGCTTGCATAACAAGGTAGAACTGTACAGACATTTCAAGGTGTGCAGCCCTCTAGTGTTTTAAGATCAAATACTGTGAACAGTGGGATCCAACAGCTTTTCTCCAGCTAAGGGAGCTTTCTGCTGTGCCAAACAACTTTTGCATTTTCGTTCCCAGCTGAAGTGTAGCAATGAAGAGACCTGATTCAAATAAATTACTCACGCATCAGCTGCTTGCCTGTATGTTACTTATATGGAACAAGTTACAAGTTCCAGCAGCTTTTATAATCAATGCAGCAGCTCACTGAAGAAGACATACTCCGCACAGACAGATTTTGTCATTTGTTCTATCAGTTCCATCCTTGCCAGATATGGTATATCACATAAGATCTCTTTGTATTATTGTGCTTTGCTATAATTCTGAATTTCATTGAATTTCATTGAAATAAATAGAATTGTACATTTTACTTTCAAAAATTAATTTGACCCATTGATCTAATTTGGTTCATTCTATTTTACCAGTCACTTAATGTACCAACTTTCTGAGGCAAAATGTTTCCATTGAGGTGCCTACTCACCTGTTCTGGAAACTTAACTCAAAATAACCATTCCTCCTCTCAAAAAAAACCCCAAAACCAAGCCCCACATGTGGCATGAGCACATCACACACACGCCCCAACCCTGCTGGCCAGTGTGTGGCTGCTGACAGCCACTATCCATGCCCCTATTTTCATGTCTTACAGCAGCACACCATAGCTATGGCGGTCTGCTGGTTTTGCCTGGGGAAGAGTAGTTAATTTTCTTCGGAGTAGTCGGTGTGGGGCTGTGTTTTAGATTTGTGCTGAAAATAGTATTGATAAAACTGGGATGTCTTAGCTGTTGTTGAGCAGTTCTTACACAGAGCCAAGGCTTTTTCTGCCTCTCACCCCACCTCACCAGCAAGGAAGCTGGGAGTGCACAAGCTGGGAGGGCACACAGCTGGGACAGCTGACCCCAACAGACCAAAGGAATATTCCATACCATATGGCATCCTGCTCTGCATATAGAGCTGGGGGAAGAATGAGGAAGGAGGGGATGTTCAGAGTGATGGTCTTTGTCTTGCCAAGTCACCATTCCGCATGATAGAGCCCTGCTGTCCTGGAGATGCCTGAACAACTGCCTGCCCATGGGAAGCAGTGAACAAATTTCTTGTTTTGCTTTGGTTTTGCTTTACCAATTAAACTGTCTTTATCTCAAGCCATGCCTTTTCTCACTTTTACCCTTATGATGCTCTCCCCATCCCACTGGGAGGGTGTGACCCAGCAGCTGTGTGGGGCTGAGGTACCTGACGGGGTTAAAGCACAGAGGGTGGGTGCAGCACTACCCGGGGCCACACCCAGTGGGGGCATTGAGAAGAGTAGGAGTCCTTGGCCACCAGACAGAGGCCCCAGCCAAGGAGGGGCCTCAGCCCAGGAACCAGGCCTGGGCTGTGACCGTGTAAGGCCATGAGCCCCATCTGAACAGTGCGGTCCCCACCCACAACAGACCACAACAGCTCTGTGAGATAAAGCCTTGCCCTAGGGACTGAGACATTGCCTACGGAGACTTGCTGGGATGCGTGTCCTCACGCTACCCCCAGGTGAGTGATTTTGTTTCTACTGGATGTCCCTCAGCGATCCTTTGGCCCTTTGGGTGGAGCAGCTGGATCTGTTGGTTCCCCTGGGGCTCTATGTCAGTCTATGAATGTGCACTTTGGGCCACTGTCTTGTGTCCATGTAGTAACAATATCCCCAGCAGGCACAGGGAACTCATAACCTGTTAAACACCACAAGACATATCCTGGCCACCCTTGGTGTGTGTCAGTTTTGGCCACTAGTTTTGGTTTTCAATCGAAGTTTGTCTGATTTTGTTACCTGAGTGAAGCTGTTTTCACACACCTCTGTGACATCCATGCGATTCAGCACCGTACCAACACAAGAAACACAAGGTGAAAACACTAAAGCAGTTAAGGAGGCTGACATGGTGCATTTTCTTTATTGCCTTAGAGTGGGAAGGACGTGTTCTCGGGGCAGAGCCTGTTGCCCTGAATGCAATACTTAGAGCATTGTTTGCAGATAATTATGGTATTATGTGCTTTAAAAAAATCCTGAAATGAAACAAAAAAAAAGACAAAATCCAACAAGCAACAAAAGGATGCTTATAGGTAGCAAAGTAAAGAAATATGATTTAATGCAAATTTACAAATAATGAAAAATAAGTGTCATTACTTAAATACACACTCAAAGATAATAGTTTCCTGTGTTAACAATTTTTCTTTTGAAGCTGTGGCTTTGTAGAATAACCTTGAGTGCCTAATTTTATAAGGATTTTTTTTCACCTTAAAGTAGCAAAATGGTAAATCCAGAGCCAGTGTGTCAGTCTCATATGCCCCAGTAACAGGATATTTAAGAAGGTATATATAAAAAAGACTTGATAAACCAATACATGAAGACTGATTTGTTTTCCAAGATGTATTTATAAATATGTGGTTGAAAACCATTTTATGCATCATATTACTGAGAGTGAAAAAGAGGTGCTGAAGATGCCAGGAAGAGCAAAATAAATGAGCTTCAATTTTTCCCCTAAGTTGAGCAAAGAAATCAGAACCTTCTCAAGTTCCTAAGTAAATCTCTGGGTGTTGACTCTGTGTGTGGGGTGTTTTATCTGTGATGTTGGTAACCTAATGGCAAACATCATAAAAGCTGTACGAAAAAAATAAAAATAAAATTGTTGGCAGAGCATATGCAGTCACCCAGAGCAACAGAGGGGATTGTTCTAGGACAAGTGACAAAGTTTCTCTTGGTATATACTGATTTGTCACTTCCCTTGGGAAATAAATACGTCAATGCATTCGCTGCCTTATGTGTAATAAAATACCCTTCCAGCCAAAGAAACAAATAAGTGCTTCTCTCCTCCTTCCCTCTCCACATAATAAGAAAAACTGAAGTCATACTTTTTGTCTCCGAGCAATCCCTCAAATAAGAAGCAGTGTCCTGTAATTTGATTCAGTTAAGCACTAACCTCCATTCCATTATTCAGGAATGTCAAATCTAAGCTTATGGGAGAAGGATTTTGAGCAAGAGTGTTTTTAGTGGGCACAGTTTATCTTGATTTTACATGCAAAGTGAGAAAAAACGAGGCACAGCGAATCTGAAGTCAGTGCATGACCTGTGTGTGTGGGTTTGCACCTCTCGAGGTGTGCAGGGGCCATACAACGGTGCAGTCACATACTGGCAGGGGGTGCATTTGATGACTTCTCACGGCAGAGAGTATTCCTTGAGCGTCCGCCAAATCTACAAATTGAGCTTTACATTCCAATATGGTCCACTGTAGTGGAGACTACAGAACAGCTGGACTGACTTGCCCTCTGCTTAGTCCAGGCCATCTATCTCTTGCACTTTAATATTCCTAGAATGGAGGAATTTAAGCTAAGATGGTTTGTGACTTTCTCAGTACTGCAACATTGAGTTTCCATCTGTTTTACTCCTGTAAAAGAATGCATATTAGTGCTACCCCAATGAATTTAGCTAACTGTGAGTTCAGCCTGGTTCTTCAGGTATGCTTTATAGGAAGAGCCCAGCTGTGCTGGAGTACTGTAGATTGTTTCCATATTGCTCTCTTTAAGGAAACTTTTGGTGGAACTCGATGCATTTGGGTTGAGTAAAACACAGTATTTTTTTATTTTAATTTGGGGGGTGAGGGGGAGGGTTCAGTCACTGGCAGTGTTAAAAAAAGTATGTAATAAGAATTGGTCTCAAAAATTGCATTCTCTAGGAAACGTTTGTTATGAAGGATTAAGCTGAGTTTCAAAAGCTTTTTACTTTACAAGACAATGCTGTATTGATCAGAAAAGTGTAACTAGCAGCCATTTTCTTGTATGCTTAGATTAAAAATCAAAGTGGAAGAGAACTGTTCTATTTAGTGCAAATCATTAATCCTTACGTTTCCTTCTTTGGTTTTTTTTGAGGGTTGATTTTTGTTTGTTTTGGTTTTGTAATTTAGTTCTGTTCCTTTTTGGAAATTTAGTTCAGTTATATTGTGAAAGTAAAGATAGGGAAAAATAATTGTAGGTATCCGTTATATTCAAGAGATAAATTTTGCCTTTCCAGTTATTACTTGTTATTTGACAGTGTCTTAGTTCACAGTGTCGCATCTTGAAAGCTCTACAGTCATTTTAGACCTTTGAAATCTCTTCATGAATACTTAATTCTGCATTTGTAGGAGACGGGTCTGTGCTGGAGAGATCTGTAGTATCGTTCAATCTGTGGCCTCTAGCTCTCAGTGCAGATTGTGCAAGGCAGCAGAATAAATTAGTATTACTTTGAAACAACGTTTGTCCACTGGAATGTCACCCCTTTAGATCCTTGCACAGAGCATACGAAATAGAACCAGATGCAGACAGTGATGTATGTTCCACTGTGGTTCTCCCAATTATTGTCATGAAGCTCTCTTGCCTGCATTGATGTTTTGTGAGAAGAACAGAGAACAGCACTAGTTCCGGAATGTATGCGTGTGATGAATGTCATTTATTTTCATTTCTTTGTTGTTCTGTAAAGGAAGTGACTGGGTGAAAGTGAGGTAGATTTATTTGGTTATGTAGGGAAGATACAGGAGCAGAGGGTAGACAAAATGTGGCAGCTAAGCCTGAAGAGCCTGAAGTACAGGCAGAGGGCAGGGAGCTGGTGAAAAGTGCAGGGGGCAGATGTGATGCAGAAATAAAAACTTCTGAGGGATGCAGAGGATACTGTGCAGAGCATGCTGAAACCCAGATCGAGTCATTTGGTCTGAAACCAAGCCTAGGGAGAAGGAATTGCTTTCAAATATATGACTTGGGATACAGCAAATGGGACATTCTTTACAGTCCTGCTTTTTCTGTTTTACTTAACTGGTTCTGAAATTTCTCTATTAAAAATATTTACTCTAGTGTTAGTTCAAATACAGACTTGCTTTAATGATTAAGAACCTGTTGGAGAGTTTTGGGTACTCTTTATCCTGAAAGGAAGTACCATTTCAATATGAGTAAATGTAGTACTTCAAAGGTCTGGGTGCCTTTGGCTCTTGTCACAACAGATTTAATTTTTCAGATCAGAAATGCTTTTTTTTTTTTTTTTTGATGCAACCTCCATGAATTACTTGCTCTGAAAATGAATTCTGTAACCATTTTGCTATTAGGATCAGGCAGATGTAAATTGGGAACGGCATAGCCTCTACCCTAGATTTTTTTTCCTTTTCTTTCCCTCGTCTTTGTTTTTAATTATTTAGACTTTTTTTTTCCAAAAAGGAAAAAAAAAATCCAAACCAAAACGAAACGACAAACAAAAAAAAACCCCCAAACCACACAGTTAGCGTGCAAGGTGCTGCTCTTTATGCATGTTAGAAGCAGTGTCTTGAAGACCTTAATATGCTTCTGTAAAATGTGAAAATAAGCAGTTAAGAATAAAAAGGATGTATTATTTTTTTTCTGCTTTTTAATAACTTCCAACAGAATTAACTTCTTTGAGCTACTCGTGTATGGCATCCTTAATGTACCAAATGCCATGCTGTTCAGACAAACCAGAACCCATAATAAAAACAATTCAATTAGACAAGACACTTAACCACTTTACACTTAAGTGTAAATTGATACGTGAACTGAACTCAGTGGAATTTTCCCACTGAGCTCAGTTATGCTGGAATAGATAAAATGTCACTGGTTTGTGTACATGTCTTCTTAAAAGTGAGGGGGTTTGGCACATGCCACAGCAATTCTGGCAAACATTCCCTCCCACCCTCTTTTTTTGCTTTTGAATTTCCTGAGGGTCCTAATTAATAAAGTTAGCAAGAAAAGCAGTCACAGTCTATTGGCACCCCTAATGGACTTTCATCAGAAAGGAGGCCAAATTCTTGCCTCTTTCTGATCTTCGGTTTATTGGCCGCAATATCTGATTTGGATCTGAATCCTTTATTTTTTTCAATATTTCTGTAATTATAAATTCCTTCCCAGGCAACTCCATTTTTTTAAATTTCATACTGAGTTACTGTCTCTACAATGATGTCTCCTTTTGGGGGAAAAGTCAGGGGCTTTTGCACTTACAAATACTCTCTTGGGCCACAACCAAACTTCTACCTTCTTAGCTTCACCTGGGACACAAAAACTGATACAGAGCTCAAGTATAAACTTGGAGTTGGTTCTGTAAGAATGACTTGTTTAAAAATTTCTCAGTGTTTAAAAACAAACCAAAACCACTTAGTTCTTACTTTGACATTTGTTTGCATAGATTTGAAAGCTTTATAAAGGAGGTAACCTTGACTAATCTTGTTTTACAGATTGGAAAAGGAGGATGCAGCTCTCCTAACTTTGCTGAATAAACCCTGTCAGGGCTGTCTACGTTAGGTCCCACTTACAGACAATAATATAAAATGAAAGTTGTCTCAATGAAAGTTGCCTGTTCTGGATGGACTATTATTAGTATTATGTATTTACAGAGGCTTGTGTCCTTTGGCATTTTTGCACAGGCATCACAGTTCTTAATCGGTTCATAATATAGCACCAGCAACACAAAATGCAAAGTGGCTGGAAATTAATGGGATTTATGGTAAAGACACTTGCATAGCAGACTTTGGCTCTTGTTGTTGCTTCTTTACCACGGAAAAAGCTGATAGAGCTGGGCCTGTTCAGTCTTGAAAAGAAGCAACTGAGAGAGGACCTTGTCAGTGTCTCCAGGTATCTGAAGGGAAGGTGTCAAGACGATGGAGCCAGGCTCTTCTCAGTGGTACCAACCAATAGAAGAAGAGGCAAAGGGGAGAAACTGATGCACACGAAATTCCATCTGAATATGAGGAAGAACTTGCTCACTGTGGGGGTGACCATGAACTGGAACAGATTCTCCAGAGAGGTTTTGGAGTCTCTTTCACTGGAGAGTTCAAGAACTGTCTGGATGCAATCCTGTGCCACGTGCTCTAGGAAGATCCTGCTTGGGCAGGGAGGTTGGACCATATGGTACCCAGTTGTCACTTCTGACCTCACCCATTCTCTTATTCTGTGAAAGAGGGAAAAAATCCCTCCATGGAAGAAGGTGGAAGATTGGCAGTAACTGATAAGGATAAAGACTTGTTACCAAAAGTTCTGGAGGAGTATGAGCCCATGTCTGGGAGCATGAAAAGTTCAAAGCTTAAGTGCTCACAGGCAAATGGGAGGTTCATTTACACTGCAGCATTATTTGAGTAAAAGAGGGAGGACATCAGAATGCAGCAGTGACATGGACAGTAGATCAAATTAAACTGAGAAACAAAAGGCTAAATGCACTTTATTTTCCTAGTAAAGCTGTATGACATTCCTGAATAATTTTAATGTGGACCAGAGTATATCCCGTGGTCAAGGTTTTCCATGTAAATTGTCACTAAGTCAATGACAAACTCAAGTTCAGTTACAGTACTTTTTTTCTGTACAGAGCCAGAAGAGCATTCCCACTCCAAAACCAGGTGGTGAGGAAGTGGCTGCTAGCAAATGGGACAAGAAAGCGGATTTTAGTATTGTAGATAGTCTGGGGTCTGAATGTGAATTGAACAAGTCAAATTTAAGAGTATAGGGTGTAACACAGCATGCAGCCAATTGCTGGCAGCCCCCTGGGCTGCATCTCTCCAGAGAAAGATCAAGCACTCAGCAATGGAAGGGAAAGATGATGTACTAAAAGGGAGGCTTAAAAGTGTCCCAGTCTAGGCTTTGTTTAACCTCCAGGACCTTTGTGAAGACAAGAAGCAGACAAAGTAGGGAGTGAACAAAAAGAATGGGAAAGGAAGGATAACTGAGTCAAAAGTGGATAAAGGCAAAAATGACAAGGACATGAGTGAGGATGAAGTGGATGGAGGATGGCACAAGGGAGAGAAGGAACCATATCGTGCTTTGAGAGAAGTGTGGAAGAAGTTTCCTTTTAGAATTTTCCACTCATCAGTATCTGAAGCTCACAATAAACACCTCATTATTTGTACTATTTCTCGTAGTACATACTAAACGGTTCGCATGTGAGCATCTGGGCTTGAGCCTGCCCTGCTGCAGTGTCTGTGTCACAGGTAACATCTCACCTCTTCCTGGAGCAGGATGGTTTGCCTGGGCTGCAGGCACAGCCATGGGTAAGGCTGTAGAACCACCTAGGTACTGAGGCTCAGGGTGGGTTCTGTGCCAGAGTGACTGGAGCAAGTCAGGGCTCTTCCAGCAGGTGGGTACCAAGCCACTTCTCAGAGGTACCATTCAAATGTGGAAAGGTAGAAGAAATGGCTGCTAGGTGAGTGGTTCAGAGAGGCCGTTCATACCTCTACTCTGTCTTTTCTCCCAGCTCAGGAGCTGTCACATATTTAATCATCTTCATTATTTTGCTGCTTTCCACTGGATGGACTTTTTTCATAATTCTTTTTGAGACAAAGAAAGAGCATAGACTATTTAAGGTCACTTAATAAAGGCTTTATTTTCCTTATTGTTCTGTCTTTTAGTACTCTGAATTCTTCAGACCTTAATAACATTGCTGGGCTTTTTGACTACTGTTGCACATGGAACAAACGGTTTTATTGAACTGTCCAAAATACTTTCTACATCTTTCTTTCTGAATAGGTGCACTTAATTTAGAACCCATTTGTACATAGGGGGAAATTCACATTATTTAATCCAGTGTGTATTGCCACTTGACTACACTGAATTTTATCTGTTGAGTTTCTTAAATGCATAACTTTATTCAGCTTTTCTGAAGTTCTCCCTGGTCTTCTCTAATCTTGAATAACCTACATCACTTTGAATGTGAGTTTTAAAGGTTCCATTAATACTCTAAATGGTTTTTAATTTTTTGTTTCGTTTTGGGATTGGCAAGGCAGTATCAGAAGTACATTGAGAATACCTTTGTTCAGCAGAGCTGCAGTAATTGCTTCTGTCTCTTGTAGTTTGAAGAAAGTGAAATAAAGTGAAAATACCCATTCATAACAAGAAAATGTAAAGTCAAGTAGGCACAAAGTTTTTAATATTTAATTTTCCACATTATAAAGCAGACTCTTCTTCTCCGCCTTCCCATAAATGCAGAAATGGATAGGATTAATTAAACATTAAGCCATTATTCTTCCAGAAAGAAAAGTCCTTGCTGGTCATGCTTGATATAATATATTCCCAAGGTGATCTTTCCCCTGTCTGAAGTTTCTCCATCATTGGTTTAAAAAATATTAATAATAAAAGAATAAATATTTTGTTATTATATTGCTCTTATCTTTTTTTATTGGAGAAAGGGATGTTATTTTGTAAATCTTCCTTAAATAAGTAATTGACTGGAGGACTTATTCCATAATGAAAATGTTGTGTGACATTCAGTGCAGGCAATGATTTAGAAATCAGACAGAGAGTCTGCAGAAGAAAAAAAGATTTGTAGGTCCTTAGGCTCTAAGGAAGAAGCATATTTACTTTCTAGACTGTTTGCCTTCTAGAAAAGGAGAAAGAGCGGGGAATGAAACCAACAGAATAGGGCCACTAGCATTTTTAGCTAATGATATGCAGTGTCAAGAAGGTGCTATTTGTATCTGTGAGATATTGCTATGGGCTGACAGAATAAGAAAACAAGAAACATATGAAGTAAACTGAAGAAAGCAGAAATATTCCATCTGGGAAGAAAATAAAACAGAGTTTTTTGGTTTTTTTTTAAATAAAAGCTATGGTTGGTTACATTACTTAAGAATTGCATTT
Organism: Falcunculus frontatus; assembly: GCA_013398115.1. Lineage (NCBI taxonomy): Eukaryota > Metazoa > Chordata > Aves > Passeriformes > Falcunculus > Falcunculus frontatus. Next base: position 6,465 of record VZRV01005416.1, on the reverse strand, counting down.
TGTAATCTTGAGCATATGAACATAACTGTTGCATTGGCTGTATCCTTCCTTAATTTATATTTATTCCTAGCTTTGTTACTTTGCGGAGTGTGCTTAGACTAAGAAGATTGTTCTAGTCTACATTTTAACCATGATAGTGCTGGATTAAAATGATAGCTACTGACATATTTAAGCAGATTAATATGAAAAAGTAAATTGTCTTTATAGACCTACAGAATTAGGTGGTGGTTGGGGTGGGCTGGTCAGAGAAGGAGATGGGTTCATGCAATATATTTCCTGATGTGATATTGGTAAAAAATGAGTTTTTGGGAAACTCTCCAGATGTAGGGAGGTGAGAATTTTAAGAAACAGTCTGAGCATTTACCTACTCCCTTTATTGCTCCATGGAAGCTTGGATGAATTCTGCTGATACTTTAACTCAGGCTTTATCTACTCTCTTTTGGGCAGTAACTCTTTAATTTTTAGCACCATATTTTAATCTCCCAATGGTATATTTACTATCTTAGATCATATGTTAACAGCACAGTGAGGCCCAGAGGTGAAAGGGGAAACCAGTTGTTACTCAGATGTATAAAACCTTCTCTCTTGCGACATCCACCAGTGTCTGTCTGAAATGAAACCAAAAGAAAAGTGGACAAATGATACAAACTTGGTGTGCAAATGGCAGTAGGAGAGGAAGTGAAAATGAGACATGCCCAATCACTGCTGTGACTACAGGAATTCAATCTAAGGTAGGGCCTTTCTACCTCCCAACTGCCATAACTTTGATTAACCTTGCAGTGTTTCAGCACAGGGTCATGCTATCCCGTTGTCACTTTTCCTTTGAGATGTCAGTCACATTTCAATAACTTTCTAGTGTGGGCTTGTAAGTCCTGTCTTTTCATTGACTTAGAATGAGGCAGGTTGCTTATGAATACAGCTTGAAGTGTCACTCAGGTATTCTTGCATTGTGTTATCTTTGATTGACTTGTCTGGGCTGGTGGAAAATTCAGGGTATCTCACTGCCCCTGTTTTGACAGTTAGGGATCTCCTTTTATTTATTTTTTTTTTAATTTTCCTTTTTAATTCCTGAAACTCTCTCGCCCTTCTCAGAAAATGAGATTTGGTGTTTGCTTTTTTCTTTACACTGTTAACAAGCACAGGAGAGTCCTGTCCTGCAGATGTAGTATCTTAGCATTACTGTCTGGAGTTTAGGTTCTCACAGCATGAAAAGCATAAGCTCCACTAACGGAAGATAATACGTTAATGATAGCAGAGAAAGCGCCATTTTAGGAAAGGGCATAAAGGAGATTCTGATTGGTTTAGCTTTTAGTTTGTCTGGCTTGTGTAATTCCTAAGGGTTAGGCCTGAAGCCATTTGAAAAGGGCCAGCAAGAAGAAAGGAAAAGCAATTCTGGTTTTTAATGTTTATTATTACCAACATAGACTGTAGCTGGCTTTGTGGAAGTTTCAGTATGTAGTAGAAAGCTATGTCCCAGGACAGAGATTATTCCAAGGCTGTGTTATTCAATAAACTGATTTATAACATATGATTCCAGTTATAATCCAAGAGTTTCCCCATTTATTTTAAACAAAATAAATATTTCCCTGCTGTAGCCACTCGAGATTTATAATCTTGTTTTCAGGAGTGCCCTGGCTCACATAAACAGACTTACTCCCCTTCCAATGCTAACAGAAAATGCAGGGCCAGTGGTGAAGGAGGGGAAAATTCTTTAATATAAAATAGTTCATATCTGTTTCACAGTGTTTCATAAATCTGGTTCCCAGGCAGTAGAGGAAAATGAATAAGAAGCATTTTTTTCTAGCTGCTACTATAGCTGTTCTTGCTTGGCTGAATGGAAAGAAGTGTATAAAAACATCTAGTGCTGGAAACTTGATGTAAAACAATAGCAAACAAAAAACTCTTTAACAAGCATAATCTGTTGTCAGTGAAAGGCAAAGACATAATTAAATTCACAACAGTGCTTATTTTTCTAATGTAAGTTGTGGAGGAGGCAGTCATGCTGAGATGTGGAAAAGGAAGTGGCGGCTGTATCCAGAGCATTGCCACGCCAAACTCCTCCATGCGTGTCCAAGGCTGAACCTTGGCTAGATCTGTAGCCATCCATGTAGTGCACAGGGAGAGTGCTGTGCCTGGGGTGGAACCCATAATTTAGTGCCACGAGGAGACACATATTTAAGCAAGATAATAGAAGGGATGATACTGCGTTGTATTGGTTTGAAAACAAACCGGTGGGAGATCACAAGTCAGGATTAAAATTTAATAGGAAAAATTAGAAATAAGTGAAATAATACAAGGAAAAACACTGACAAAGTCAGATACAACCTGGCACCCTGTCAGTCAGGGTGTTGGTAGCAGTCTGGATGAAGTGGTCCTGTTGAAGCAGTGATCCTGTAGAAAAGAGTCTGGTCTTCACCTGAAGGTCCAGTAGTGTAGCTCTAGTCCTCAGAGAGTCCCATAGGTAAGGACTGCCTTAGGCAGTTCGAAGGCCAGGTTATATCCAGGCGGGAATGCTTGGCTCCTCCCTCCCGGGTGGAGCATCTCACAGTAGGATATCACATCTAGCTTATTGATCCTCATGGGACTAAATCTGCTCTTAGAGAACAGCGTTTGAGCCCTGTTGAAACTGAGACTCCTCCCTATGTCTTCAGAAGTGAGACCTTAAGTGTGTGAAAGTCTTCAGTGTATGAAGTATGGTGGGTTGATACTGGCCAGATGCCTACCCAGCAGTTCTTTCACTCCTCTTCCTTAGCAGGGCAGACAGAAAATAAGATTAAAAAGTTCATGGGTCAAGGTAGAGACTGGGAGATCAGTTATCAGTTACCATCACTGGAAAAACAGGCTTGACTGGGAAAAAATATGATTTATTGATTTATGTGAAAAAATTATTTATTTTATTTATTTATATTAGCATAGAGTTGGATGTTGAAAAATGAAGAAAAATTAAAACAACCAATTCCCCTTCACCAATTTCCCCTTCACCAAGAGATGGAGGAGGATGGGGAACGGTACACAACAGCTCTTTTTTGCTGCTCCTTCCTCTTCAGATTTTCACCTGCTGTGGTGTGGGTCATCCATGGGCTAGAGTCCTTCAGGATAAACTTCTGCTGTCATAGGGTCCTCCACAAGCTGCAGGGTTATCTAAGATTCAGCACTGGAGCTCATTCTCCTCACCTTAGTGTCTGCAGGGCTGTTTCTCACACTTCTTTTTCCCCATTCACTTTTTACTGCCTGTGCCCTTTCTGAAACCTGTTTTCCCTGAGAATCCACCCTTTGGCTGTGGGGCTCAGCCATGCCCTACAGTGGGTTGGCTGGAGCTGTCTGCTGGGGCTGCTCCTCACAGACACTGCCCTGCAGCCCTCCAGGATCAAAGCTTTGCCACATACACCTAGGGCACCAAGATATGGGACCTGAGAATGGTAGATGGTGTGTAAGTTGACACAGAGAGGGAGCTGGAACGAAGGCAGAGAGTAAAGTTATTTCCATTTACCTTCTCTCTGTACTCTCTAATATTTATCACCTAAAGTTTATTAATCTTAATTAATATTTGCAGAAGCTTTGAGAACTTTGGCAAAACCAGTAAGTTCAAATTTGTCCAAAAAATTAGTGCTTTGACAGGAAATTCCACCTTCTAATACACATTGCAAGCAGATGTTATATTTTATTATGTGTCCTAGTGGTACCGAGAGATTAACCACACCAGAAAAGGAGAACTGAGCTATGAAAATGTTACAGATATATATGGATGTCAGCGCATCAGATAGCTTGGAAGCACGACTTTTTTAAAGAAAAGCAGATAACATGCATTCACAAATATCCAGATGCCCTTGCTATTAGGTATTTTCTGTGATGATTTAATTTCCATGAGTAGTTACATGTGTTTCTTACTACTCTGATACCTCTTCAAAAGTTTTGGAAAATAACATTACTGTGTTTTCCTTGCAAGCAATTTCTTTTGATTTTTATTTGCTTATTTTTATATAACATATTGCTTCAGTGCAAAAAATGTGTACATATGCATACATGTGTATTTTATGTGTGCAGTATAATATGTATAATATAATGAAAGAATTCCTTCAGCAGCAGCATTATGGCCACTGCAGTGCTAAGGAGCTCAAAAATTGTTCTTTCTAAAACACACTGAACCTCCATATGCTGCGAACTTCATTATTCATTCACCTGTCTTGAAATATAGCAGAGAAATAAGAAAAAAAAAAACTTCCCAATGGGAAATGGGACAGCCACGAGCAAAAAGACAGAAAGCTGACATGACTGGAGATACCACTCGGTGGGCCTTTGTCTAACTGCTGAGGTCTGTGTATTATCACAATAAATGGCTGTGGAAAGTATTTTTAGTTATCTTTCTGAAAGTGTTCAGGAGCAATATTCTAAAGTCACAGTCTAATTTGTGCTTTAGTATCTGTTGCCCGTTGAACTGTATCTCCTGACCTGGGTGCCTGTATTTTTATGGAGTTACTGAAGAGATTTAAGGTACATAAGTGGGTAGGATCACTCTGGAATCCTGTGAAGGTGTGTAACTTCATTGCTAAGCAAAGTTTCTTCTAGAAGCAAATTATCATACTTCAGGAAGTTGAATTTGCTAGATACTCGTGATGTAGGTGTAAGTTAAGTTAGGCTGGAGTGGAAAGGATCACATTTAGCTAGCATGGTCAAATAGGTAGTGAATACTAAGTAGAGAAGAAATAAAGGGAGGGACTAGATTTTTGTAATAATCTCTGAGTGGGGAATATAAATTTTAATTTTCACTTAGTCAGATTTTTTTACCTAACTCTTCAGAATTGTGCAATTTCACCAGGAGCTTTAGCTTATTTCAGGATGAATAAAGATATTAGAAAGCATCTGGGTCTGTACCCAGTACTTTTTTCTCTTTGCAGCTCTCTGTGTGCTGCTTGTGTTTAAGCCCTTCTTGCTGGGAGATCATTCCACCTGGGAGTGGGTATATATTCCATATATGCCTGGTATAATTAGGCACTCTTTCCAGGTACCTTGCCAGCAGGGCTCTACTGAGGCTTGCAGGGTAATGCTGTAGCTACAGGACTGCACAAGCAATGGCAATGTGGTATGCATTTCTGGGATAATGACAGCAAATTCATCCTAACCACACTGGAAATGAGTTAATAAAATGATTATGGTTTGTTTGGTCTTTTTTTTAATTTTTGGTGTAGTGAGTCTACCTGACTATATGTGAGTGTTCTTTGACCGATGGCTATCGTCTCTGAGGTGATGAGTCTGGATCATTAGCCTGCTTTTTCAAACACTTCTCATTGCCTCTCTCTTTTGAATGCAGCAATGATAGAGTAGTGAAATGCTACTATTAGGTTAAACTTTTATTAGTTTTTATCCCACTTTACTTCACCATAGGTCATATAACTTATGCACAAATATCTCCCTGTGTGAGTGGGAAACATCATTCTCATTCCCATCAAGAAAGATGGGTTCAGCCCAGTTCAGAATCTGCATCCTAGCCTGTTAGGTGAAGCAGCAACTACTGCTTCAACTTTGTGTGGAGCCAGATTTCTTAGACGGGATCCGAGTGTGCTTACTAAGGAAACTAATCTAGCAAGCCTTTTTCGTGGATTTGGATGGACTAGAGGAGGTACTCAGTCCTGAGAAGGCAAGGAAACCGATTTCATGCCTGCATCAGGTGTATGACTGAGTTAGAGAAGCTTCATGGTCACTGCACAACCTCTGAGCTTCAACAGCAGACTTTGTAAGTACTCTTAGCTGGTGTTAATTGAAGTGTAATTAGACACGATCTGTTGATGCAGCTCAGCTGTGGTATGTCTAAGGTCATTTGAGAGTGTGAGTAAGCCAACTTAGATAAGCAAAAATTACTGATTTTAAATAGAAAAAAAGTTGTTTTTCTAGGTTAGATGGTAAGAGAACTTTTTGAGTGGCAAAGTTGATTAAGCAGAACTGTTTTGTGATATTGCTGTCATTGCGGTTCTGGAAGACAAGAACTTGTAAACATACTAATTCTTTTCTTATGAGTAAAGGTGACTTGCAGCAGTAGGACTGAAAGGCCCACAAAAGAATTTGCTTGCCCTTAGCCATTCAGCAGAAGTGACATGGTAAGCCTGTGTTACAACCCACCCCAGAAGATGAGGGAAACCTGAGTTCTTGTTAATAGATCCCTTTGGGGCGGGGTAGAATGAAACAGCACTGAATGATCTGTGCTCATAAAGATATGTATGTAGGGTTTATTTTGGAACATTTTGGTTGCAACTGTTTTGGTTATTATTATCTATTGTAATAGAGCAATATAAAAGCATGGAAGTAATACTTTAGAAAATGTGTAAGGAAAAGTAAGGAAGAAAGGAGAAGATTAGATAAGGTATCACCACCTGTGGATCTTGTGACTAGGCTTGATTGTTGCAATTTTGATTTCTGGTGGTCAAAGTGGTGGTTGCAGGCTGGATCCATCGGGGGTGGGGTGTGGGGGTG
>VZRV01005415.1:592066-604042 GCA_013398115.1 Falcunculus frontatus | reverse complement strand
GGGAGCGGCAGGAGGTGCGGCAGTAGCGGCGCCGCCGCCGCCACCGCCGCCGCCGCTTTCCCCGCGAGGAAAGAGACGAGCGACTGTTTCAAAAGCAGATGCAAGCGGCCGCCGCCCTCACCGCGGCCAAGGCGCGTGGCCGACTCCGGGCCGGGGCGAGGCGGAGACGGGCCGCCGCTGCCCCCTCCCCCTTCTCCCCCCCGGCCTCCTGTTGAAAGCGGGAGCGGAGATGGGAGGGAGGCGGGCTGGCCGCTGCCCCCCGACTGCCCCGAAGGAGGAGACGGGGAAGGGGGGGAGGTGGGTTGGCTACCGCCCCCCGCTCTCCCCGAATGCGGAAATAGAGACCGGGTACGGCAGCTCTCCCAGGGCTGGACGTCGAAGTAGGCGTCCCGCGCCCTCTCCCCTCTGCCGCGCCGCGAGCATCGGTGCCGAAAATAAGCGCGGTTTATCGCTTTCTCCGCTTCGCCGCGCCGCGAATGTCGGAGCCGGGGGCGGGGCCGCCCCGACCCGAGCCGGGTGGGACGGCTCTGCCTCCGAGCTGGATGGCTTCTCTGCGGCTAGACGCGGAGAAAGCCGGTGGCGATCTCCGTTTCACCGCGCCGCTAGTGCTGTGATTAAAAGCGAGGCGGTCTCTGGCCAAACTTCGGGGGAAACGACTTCTAATACCGGTGAAGTGGCCTCAATTAAAAAAAACAAGCGTATCTCTACTTAAGGCATGAAGTGGACAGTATCTTCCTAAAAGATACAGCCAGGGAATGGTTAAGTCCTTTAATATCCTCAGGTGGGAATTAGGGAGCAAGAATGGATGCTTTGTAAGGAATTACCGGGTATTATTACAGACCTCTGAAAAACAGACGTGAAATTAGCAGTTGTGTGTCATTTCATTACTGCTTTGGCAGCTTGCTTTCTTTTCCTTTAAGGCTAAGATGGTTGCTGGGGCTTTGGAGTGAATAACCTTTTTGTGTTCAGCTCGAGGCGGCGTGTAATTATTTTATAATTTTGCTTCGTGGGGCCATTTTAGACATTTTCAGAGAAAAAGAATTCAGCTTTTGTTAACCCCCTTCGTACTCGGCTGCCGGTCGCTGGCGTGTCGCAGCACGGACGGAGGAGCTCTGTGTCTGCGCTCGTCATTTGTACTCGGTACTTGCCCAAGGATCTGGCACCACCGGCGAGATGACTTGACATTGTTATACGCTGGCACTGACTGACTTTGAAAAGTGAAGCTCCCTGTCAAAGTAAGTGTCTGGTTTTGTGGCAGGATCTCTGTATGGAGGAGAGGTCGTGGACAGCAGCTGCTGGAGCCGAGAAAGTGCCCTTTGGGTTAAGGCTGACATGCTGCAAACTGACTGAACTCTTTCACTTCAGGGCGAAGACTTACTTCTGGGAGTCAATAAACCTACTCTTCTACATGGTTGTAGTAAAGTTTTCCCCCGTCGGACTGGCGTTTTAGGACGTGGCAGCTCTTCAGTTAGTTTTTACGATCGGAGGGCTGGAACATCTCTGTTACGGAGAGAGACTGAGAGAGCTGGGAGCAGAGAAGGCTTCGAGAGACCTTAGAGCCCCCTCCAGTGCCTACGGGGGCTCTGAGGGAGCTGAAGAGGGTCTTTGGACAGGGGACAGGAGTGACAGAACAAGGGGGAATGGCTTTCCACTGCCAGAGGGCAGGGTTAAGTGGGATATTGGGAAGAAATCCTTCCCTGTGAGGGTGGCGAGGCCCCGGCGAAGGTTGCCCGGAGCAGCTGCGGCTGCCCCATCCTTGGAAGTGTCCGAGACCGGGTTGGACGGGGCTCGGAGCAGCCCGGTCTAGCGGAAGGTGTCCCTGCCCATGGCAGGGGGTGAAATGAGATAGGCTTTAAGGTCCTTCCGGCTCAAACCGTTCCGTGACTCTACGTAACTGGGTTACGGCTGCGCGCGGCGAGGCGCCGAGAGAGCAGCGGGACGAGTTCTCGGCTCAGAAGGGGGTATCTCATGCACCGGTATCTCCAGCTGAGCTGTTCATCCCGTGTCGCTCAGGGGTCCTGGAGAGCAAGTTAGTGGTCAATCATCCGAAGGTGCGATTTGCCCCCCTGCAAAGTGGGTCCTCCCTGCTTGGTCAGCTATGTCAGGCTTTACCTTCGGCCCGCGAGGGCTCTACCTGTGGGCTGAGAGGCAGCAGACACCTGGTCTGCTGCAGATGTCTCTTGCGGGCGGAAGCTTCCGCCCGTGTGTGGCACGGGTGGGCCTGCAGCGTCTCTGCTGAGCCCCTGAAGGGTTTTCCGAGCCGCAGCCCCGCTGGCACGCGGTCCCCGCTGCAGCCTCGGTGCGGCTCACGCCTACGGGGAGAAACGCCTCCTCTGTTCCCGAATGCCCTGTGGAGCTGCTATGGCAGCACCTCGGCGTTTGATGAAGTGCTGCAATCCGGGGCTGCAGACATCGTGGTTTGGTTTTTTTTCCCCCTCGCTAATTGCTTTCCTAGGCGTACAAATTCGCGACCGATGCGAATGCCGACAAAGCCCCCGGGAGCCAGCCTTGCTGGGAGCTGCTCAGAATGGCAGACACCACGTATTTATGGGATGGGAAGTGTTTAAAATGACAGGAAACGTATTTTTGCTTAAGGTGTGTCTCTAACTCGGGATCCATCGCTTGCGCGTGTTGCTGTAGCAACACTGCAGTGGCACGGGAGTTGCTTTTATGGCTGATTTCCGAGCGGATCGTGGCAGGAGCTGTTACCAAGCGACCCGCTCCTATGCTCCCACAACTAGGAAATGCAGCGGTTTTTAATATTGCCCAGGATTTTGATCGTACGTTCATTTTGTCAACTTTGGTCTTTTTGATGTGAAATAATTGCCATGGAGTACTACGGAAAGATCCCTGTTTTGCGGGACCTCCCCCTGCACGGTTTCTCTCCCGTGAACCTTCAGCGTGGGAACGTTGTCGTGTCCGACGTCGTGTTCCAGGACGAGCCTCCCAAAATGCGGGTGTTAAAATGCTCTTGGGAAATTTCTCCAAGTTTCTGCTCTGATTCTCATTCCTTCTGTTTCATCTCCCCAGTACTTAGAGGGGTTTTGATAACAACCTGCCTGTGGAGAAGGATGTGAATTAGTAAAGTATAGAAAGTCACGAAGATGGTGACGATCCATTTAATGGATATTCTGAACTCAAGGGCAAGCCCTTCACTTTGGCCATGGAATTCGTGTATCCCGAAGCCTGAGATTAATTTGTGCTTTTTGAGGCAGATGTAAACACTATTCTTGGCTGCAGAGCTTTTCTTGGGTTTGGAGGACTTTTTAGCAGCGTCTGAGAATTTGTTTGGATACGGCGAGAAGGCTCCTAGATGATTTTAGTAACCCGATCTACTGTAAGGTGTCCCTGCCCGTGGCGGGGGGTTGGAACAAAATTATCTTTAAGGTCGCTTCCAACCCGTGGTGATTCTATGATGTTATTTGGGATCACTCTGCAGTCCTGAAAGAGGCGGTACCAGCTTGTTACACCGACTGTAGACATGGCCCTTCATGTCTCGTATCAATTTTCTTTTAAATAACAATCATACCTGCCCGCGGTGATATTTAACATTACTCGATCCTTGTAAAAATGACTAAACGTCAACCCTAAAGGGACCGTGGTTAGTCCCGTATGTTGGCACCGACGAATGGTGACGCTTAATAATGCCCTGTGTGCTCTTACTTCAAATTTCCTGTCACGTCGTGCTGTGCGTGTACTGTCCCCCCCAGAACGCTCGTTGACAGGGGAAGTAATTTCACGTTCCACCTATTTAGCAAATGGATTGTGAAAGCTGATCTTTGTTGTTTTGAGAGAATAGATTTTTGTCACCTTCGCGATGACGGACCAGCATTATTTTAATGAGGTATGTGTGTGTGTCGCAGCCTCAGAAGCTTCCTCAAAAGGTTTAACTATTGTTGTCTAAACGGAGGAAAAACCAAAAGGAACGCTGCTAAAATTACCTCTTGTTTTATAACCGAGCAGGAATGGCCGGGGGAGCTGTGACAGGCAGTGGGATCTCCCACCGGGGGTGAATATGCCCCCTCTCCCCTATCGGGGTCCCCGTGGCAGGTGAAACAAACTACAGGAAATGTCAGCAGCAACTGAATAAACAATCCGTGTTTGAATAGTGTCGGCTGAATAAATGACCGGTTTGATGGCAGCCGCTGGAGAAGGGCTCGGTCAATAACGGTAGCACTCGGGTATGTAAATATGGAGATTTGGGACTGTACTGTCAGCATTTGTCAGGTTCTGGATTTTTCCTGTATTAAAAGAGACTGTAAAAGAGGCAGTGTAGATGCAGGCATGGTCAGCATAGCTGGGGGCACGTGGTGAGGAGCGGGTCACGTGGGGTTGCCTTTACCTGGTGCCTCACCTTGGTGCACGTAATCTCCGTCCCAGGAAAATCACCTCTGGGCTTTTACGGCCGCTTGTAAACGTGCGTTTGAGAACTTCGGAGGGATGACCCCTGGCCTTTCTCAGAGGCTCGAGCCACTCTATAACCTCCAGCAGCTCTTGCTGCCTCCCTGCTTAGAGTGATCTGATCGCTTATTGAAAAGATTTAGGGGAAGAGTCAGGAGCTGTGTGATCGCCGCACGTACACCGAAATCTTTCACCGTGAGGGGCTGTGGAGGCTCGAGCTCCGCCAGCAGCACCGAGGACCCGAAGCTGACCGAATGTTTTCTGTGCTTTTCCTGCTGTGCTTTGCTTGAGTAATCGGGACAATTCTCTGTTAGGCATAAAATGAAACGAAATGATTAGAATAAAGATGTGCTGAGCTACTTGACAAGGCTTGAGTACAGAGTACAGAATCTGTGGGTGTTTGGCACAGCCCCAGCACTGCAGATATTTTAGCTCCTGCTTATTTTTGATTCTGTTCAAATATGATTTACCTTCAAAAAATTAGCTGCAAAGTAACTGCTGTTACGCAACAGATATTCATGATAAAAAAAATGGCATGGCAAAGCTCTAGGCAGGAGCTGAAAGGTTCCAGTGGTGGTCTGAATTATTCTGGCTTGAACTCCTTCCGGAGTGCCAGGCAGTCACTGTTTGTGACTGCTGTGTACAGAGTGGTTTGGTCTACCACATCGCCCTCTTTCAGGGAGGAAGCCCCCTGAAAGGCTCTGGAGAGGCACAAGCCACACAGCCACACTGTCACCAGTTCCTCTTACTTACTGTCCTACGTGGACTTCGAAAGCAACGAGGATGGGATGCCGCGGAAAGCAATACTATTCCCATAGGGACTTACACGTAGAAATCCTTCCTAGGGACAAAACAACGGAGCGCCTCTAGTACATCTCTTCCGCTTTGGTACCCGGCCACCGAATTCTCTTTCTCGGGATCCTTGCGAGAGGACGTAGCGATCGGATCTCGATCGGAGCTCAAGGGGCGTTTGGACGTCGGTCTCGGGCGCGGGGTGGGATTGTTGGGGTATCCTGTGCGAGGACGGGAGTTGGACTGGCCAATCCTCGTGGGTCCCTTCCAGCTCAGGATATTCTGTGACTCCTGTGCTACATCACAGGGTGCCGATACCTGTAGCGGAGGGATCCGTTACTGAACCGCAGGCGGTGCCCAGCCGTAAATCGACGGCGGCGCGATGGCACCGACGGCAGCGCGAGGAGCGTAAGGAAGATGTTTTAGTGCGATGCCAGAGCGTGGGAAGGGGTGTAGGGAGGTTGTACAAACAGAACAGCGTAACGGGCCTAGGAAGCTGCAGTTTGTTTGTGTTCTTACCTTTAATAGACGCAATTCTGGGAAAAAAAATGGCACTAAGTGTTCCCAGTGCTGCGGTGGGGTGAGCTCCCGGGCTCTGCAGACCTTCACAGCTACTGCCAGGTGACAGGGACCTGTCAGTGACAAGTGCAGTGGTGGTGGCACTAGATGCTGAAGAGGAACGGTGACAATGATGAGCATTTTCACGAAAGGAAAGACCCCGACCCCTTTCGTAGAAGGAGAAATTCTTCCGTGTATCCCACGCGTGTTTCGGAGGCAGCTGCTTTGCTGATTCACGAGCCAAAATGTTCTATCGGTCCGCACCTACTGAACAATTCCAGTTGTGGGTGTTAGGAGAAGGTTATGTTTTGGTTCGTAGGTCTTCCGGAAAGTGGGATAAACAACAATCTTTATTCCCTTGGGAGGAAAAAGTGCAAATTCTGCCAACAGGTTTGTAACGTGAGAGTGCTTTACGTGGTGTATTTTCACAGCTGTCTTACCGGTTTCCTAAAGTGAATCAGGGTGGAGCAAACAGTTTGGGAGTGTCATGAAAAAAAGGACTTGGAGCTTTGTTGTGGTTCATGATAACAATGCCCACTTAGGATAGTGCATCAGAGCTGGAAGATCCTCCTGGAGATAGGGATAATGGTTTTGGAATATTCTCACACCAAATTCAGCAGCTGTTGTGTCTAAACTCCGGATGGAGACGTCCTCTTCCCTTTTTATGGAAATTTGATTTGGAGCTGATTTTGGACAGGCGGCACTTCCCCATCTCCTGCTGAGATTCACCTCTGCAGAATAGGGTGGGTTTGGTCGCTGTCGCTCATATCAGTGGGAGCTGAGGGATCTCGGAACTTCACCGAGATCATCGGCTTCATCTAAACCGAGCGCTAAAGGTCAGGTCTTTCCCCCAGTGAGGATGATGGGAGAACCCTGACCCGGTCCAGCGGGTTCAGTATCGTAAACTAAACCCCAGATTTAGAGGAAAGGAAGCGTTCCAGTGCTGTCACGTCAAGTAACTGTGCAGTTTCCCCTTCATCAGTGTTGCTGTTCAGGTAAGAAAATAACTGCTCGGCCCAGTGCTCTCTTATGGCGCTTTGGATTCTGACGTAGGCGAGCAATAACCCCGAACCTATAGTGATTTACAGTTCGGATGGCTTGGGGACATGGTCTGCTAGAACAGGATCTGACGTATTCCTGAGCAGCGCTTGGGGTTAATGCAATACGTGGAACTGCTTTAGCAGTTTCACTAAATACCGTTTATTCCATCACCTCTAAGAGTTACGATAGATTTGACAGAAACAAATCAAGTGAGCCAAAGCTTTTTCCTTTCATAAAAATGACTATGATGAAACTGTGCTCTTAAAAATACAGCATATTAAATCAACTTCTCAAACTTCTGACATAACTACTCTTAAGTAGCCTCACTTATTTTGTTGCCTTTTAAAATATTCATTGCTGTTTTAGAACGGGTGTTTTTCTGAAGATTTCCCGAGTCCGATTGTGGAGGTGAGCGATCTTATCTTCGCAGAATATCCTGAGCTGGAAGGGACCCACGAGGATCATTGAGTTCAGCGTAAAGCCGTTTCCACTTGTCCAAACCCTCCATGCCCTTATAGGACGAGGCAGAAAGTCTTTACGCTGAGAGTAGAACATGGTGAGACTCATATTGTTACTAAATTATGATCTGCATAAACGTCCTCTCTTTCTATACTGCAATTAGAGTTTGAGATACAACGTTGCTCTTTTAAGAATGGGTGTCTTCTGTTAAACAGACACAGAGCTGTGAACTTAAGTGTGTGTATTTGGTTGGTGGATTAAAGACTCTCCACTGGCTGTTTTGGAGAAGAAAATATGAGAAAACATCGAGCAGTGCTTGAAAAAATTTATGGTAGTAGGACACACTGGCTGGAGAGGGGCCGCGATCATCCTTATGAAAAGCTCTCTCTGCTCAGTGCTACCACACGAACCCCCGACATCCCATTTAACATAATTTCACAAGGTCATTTGTTGCGCTGCTGCCGCCGAAAATCTCTCGAGGACGGTGCGCGAGACTTTCCGCGGAAGTCTCCGATCGCGTGGAAATCAATCCTTCTGGTGGTCAGTAATGTCCCCTTGGGCATACGGCTCGTGGTTCATCATCTCTTGGCCGAACGCCTTTTAACTCCGTCGAACGCTGCGGCTTTTTCCCGTGCTTCCGCCTGCTGTGGGGGGGAAGCAGGAAGGCTGTGAGGAGCTTCCTGTGCAGGCAGGGCTGTTTGGTGTAAGTCTGAGCGAGCTTTTACATCCGCTCTGTTTCTACAGAGCCTCGTTCTCAGTGTTGCGGGGAGTTTTGGGTTGGGTTATATGGATTTCTGAGCTCTGCCAGGAGAAAAAGTTTTGTCTCTGTTGGATTCTATTGTCGAAATAAACAGAACCTGGTGTTAATTCTGAGATTCCCAAAATGCATTTCCTTTCATGTTGCCTGGTCATCTTCCCCCAAAACAGGTGTGTACGAGAAAATAAAGCTATTCTTACTCATCCTATTGCTCTTTTTTCTTCTCAGGAGCTGTTAGCAAGCCCCAGTGTCAGCCATTGCTCAGATGAAGAGTAATACTGGCATTAAAATGCAATGTTGGTGGTGGGAGAAGGGTCACAAAGCACATATTTATGTAGTCTTAGACAAACTACAGTCAGTTCTCCCCAGATCATGGTCCTCCTGCCAAAAATTGCAAAAATGAAAATGAAATAGGCAGCAAAACTGAAATCGCCCTTTCCTTCTGATTAAAAAAAAAAAAAAAAAAAAAAAAAAAAGTCAAATCTATTTGTAAAGTTCCCAGGCTACGCAAAGAGCTCTGCCTTTCATTAGTTACTGAGGGGATGGCAGGCCCTGTGTTCCTTCGGACTGCTGAAGGGTGAAGAAAATTAGCATCTCACTTTTACAGGATTACACTGGAATATTTTCTCCATAGGCAAATATTTTTTAGATAACAAATATTGTAAGCAGTACTTATTTTTTTTTACATGGTCACACTTAACAGAGCTCATCTAGGAGAAGATCTGGTGGTACGGACGATTTAAGAAACCGAGTGTTTTTATAGCTTCCTGGAGGGATTCTGGCTATTTCAGAGAAAATATTTTGTTTACTACAGCCGAATTTTGTCTTTGCTGTTGTGCAAACTTCATGGCAGCTTCCAGTACAAACATAAAGAGTTGATTCAGGTTTTGTGGGAAGTTTTTGGCTCCCAGATTGAACAAAGAGCTGTTTGAAGGAGTGGTTATAATGGTAAGATGTAACGAGGTGTGGGTGTGACCAAAAGGGAACTCGGACTGGATCTCCGGTCCAAAGGTGGCATGGCGACCCTGCAACTCCCCCTCACGCCTTAGTGAATCTAGAAGGCTTTAAATGCTGTAGGTGACTGGTGCTGATATTCCTGAAATACCTGTAGCTGTGCTTGTGTGGGGCTGGTCAGGTTGGTGCTGTATTTCTCAGGAAGTGTGAAAAGCCAGATCCAGGGGCTCAGCATGCTGTGTGTCCCAGAGAAAACTTCCTGTGTCCCAGGGGGATCTGGCTCCTTTGTAAATGCAAGGGAAGCTGTCAGCAGCAGAGAATACGGATGCTTTCTTCTCGGTCCTCTGCCTCAGGAACTTCGAACCCAAGGGGTGACTTGACAAGGCTCCTTCGTGCCTCCTCGGCTTCTCCCTCTGAGGTCCTCAGCTTACACTCGTACACGGAGCCAGTGTGTGCAGCATCAATACCTGGGGATCCTGTGTGCCTCGGGAGCTCCCAAAGCTCCAAACGTTGTCCGGAGACACTTGGGGCAACCTTCGTACGCACGTGCCCGTGCGTACTGGCCGTGGCCGGACGGGGCCGCGCGGGAAACGGGCACGGCACGGTTTCACTGGAATTCTCGCCCGGGACTAACACAAGGTTTAGACTGGACACAAATAACTAAATATTTACACGCTGACTCCTCTGTTGCCATGTGGAAGCTGGTCTTTTGCTGTTATTTAATTCTCTTTGATATCTTTAGAGTTGGACATTAGGAGGAATTTCTTCATGGAAGGGGTGGTCAGGCATTGGAAGGAGCTGTCCGGGGAGGTGGTGGAGTCCCCAGCTCCGAAGGTGTCCGAAGGACGACTGGACGTGGCACTCAATGCCCCGGTCTGGTTGACGGGTGGTGATGGGTCACAGGTTGGACTCGGTCTCGGAGGTCTTTTTCACTCTCAGTGATTCTTGGATTCTCAGTTCTGTACTGGAAGCATCAGATCCTCCTTTCTCTTTCACAAGCCCATGCCTTGAAATCTGTTTTCTTAGGAATGATATGGCTACAGATATAAGCAGTTGACATCAGTTCTGAGAATATTTTCTCGTAGGTGGAACTATTATTCCTCCTTGGAACTGTAACTGTGCACAGTCAGTGATTTGCTATGCTAATAAGTTAGCATAAGGAAATAAGTTAGCATGAAGGAAAAATGGGAAATATTCTGGCTTTGTGTTCCCCTCAGTACATGTGGCTAAAAAGGACTAAAGGGCAGCAGAAGATGAGCAATTCTGGAAAGCACTTATGCAGGAAGTAACGAGGGAGGCAGGAGGGTATAGATTTAGAGGAAAACATTCCTGGCAGATTTCCCTACTGTAACTTGTTGTTTAAGCGCTTGTTGCACCATTTCCTGCGATGCCGCTCTCCTGTGAAGGCAAAACCCAGCGACTGCACTGACAGATGATGTGGATGGCATGTCTGCATTCACTCTGATCCCAGCTTCATTCCAGAAACTTGGCATCTCGTTCATCGGTTCTGCCACAAATATGCGTAAAACCTAAACCAGAGCTCTCTCCTGGTTTCATTAACACTTCCTAGGTAGGATTCTTTCTATTGCAGTTTATTTCTTGTACAAGTCATTTTCTTGACTCACAACTGAAGATTAGCCTGTTGCTTAATTTATTTGGTGATTAATTTGGCACTGTGGGCAGATGTGATGTAAAGCTCTTAACCGTTCCAGGGTGAGATGGAGGCAAGCAATCTGCACCCAGGAGGTTTAACGAGGCATCCGTCCCAAGGGAGTGGAGATAATTTAATTAAAGGGAACATTTTGTACTGGACTAAAATGATTATTTTGTTGACTACTAAGACATAAGTATTCGTTTTCTTAAAGAGAAATACCCAGTGAAAATCCAATATTCTGTTTGCCGTATACTTTTACTGAGCAAAAATAACGTTTTTTAGTTTGATGAGAACTCCAAATTTCTGTCAGAGTTATATTTCTTTCGCATGGACAATTAAGCAATGCCAAGATGCTGACTGGATTGCTGGTTTCAGTGCGCACCCTACGCTATTTAGGTAATTTAAATAAACGTTTATATTAGCTTTAACAGGTAATACAGCATTTCCTGTGTGTTCCTCGTGGCTCTGGTCTTCAATTGTATGTGATGATGAGTAAAACATTTTGGTTTCCACGTATTGTTCCCAGAAGTCTCATTTGTTAAAAAGAACCAGTGGAAGTCAGTGAGGGTGTTGTCACAGCAGAGCCGTGCCCACACGCGCAGAGGGACCTGGAGGAGCACACAGGCACCGGGGCCATTGTGTTCCATCACCTCGTGAGGTGTCAGCACCCAAACATCCCTCTGGCAGCCCTGGCCGAGCGGTACCTGCAGGAATGGGTTCAACCCTCAGAGGTGGCTTTGGTGCCTTGGGCCTGCGCAGGTGCTGACAGAGCCTGAGGGCTGTTTCTGGCCCCCGAAGCTGGCCTGGAAAGTGTCCCCTGCTCCCTCCCTTGTGGGCGACCCTCCCTGCAGCTCACAGAATCATACAATGGTTTGGGTTGGACGGGGCCTTGAAGACCATCCAGGTTGAAGCCGTTCCCCTTTGTCCTGTCACTCCAGGCCCTTGTAAATAGTCTGTCCATCTTTCTTGTAGGCTCCCTTCAGGTAGTGGAAGGGGCACTTGCGTCTCCCCTGGTTTCTTCTCCAGGCTGAACAGTCCCAGTTCTCTCAGCCTTTCCTCACGGCAGAGCTGCTCCATCCCTCTAATCATCTTGGTGCCTCCTCTGGACTCCCTCCAACAAGTCCATGTCCTTCCTGCGCTGGGTCCCCAGGGCTGGAGGCAGCTCTGCAGGTGGGGTCTCACCTGAGCGGGGCAGAGGGGTCCTGGACCTGCTGCCCACAGGGGTGGGGAGGCAACCCAGGGTGTACGATGGGCTGTCTGGGCTGCGACCGCACAGGGCTTGGGGCACGTCCCGCTTCTCAGCCACAGCCGCCGCCGCGTTCCCCCCTCCCCGGCGGATCCCGTCCGGCTGCCCCCGCCC
>VZRV01005415.1:427910-591993 GCA_013398115.1 Falcunculus frontatus | reverse complement strand
CCCCTGCACTGCCCCCGCCCCACGCTACCCCGCCCGCCTCCCGCCAAAGTTTCTGTCGCTGGCCGGGCGCGGGCGCTGCTTCCGTGCTCCCGCCCGGGGCTGAGTAGAGGCGGCAGGGTGTCAGCGAGGCGCGTCCCCTGCCGCCTTCCGCAGCCGCGCCAGGTACGGCCGGATAGGAAGGGGAGGGGAGGAAAAGGAAAGGAAGGAAAGGCAATGCGCGCAGCGCGGACCCGACAGCACCCGCCCCCGGCGCAGGTTGCGCTGGGTTTGTATAGCCGTGCTCCCGTCATGAATACGCGCTTGGCCGCGCCCCTCCGTGCGCTCATGGGGGGTGGTGGGTAGGGAGCCCCGGGAGCGCGCGCGCCCGCGCGCCGCTTCCCTTCCCCGCCCTCCGCGGGCTCCCGTGAGACGGCGGCGAGCTCGGAGCGACCGAGCGAAGGAATCGGGACAGGGAAGAGGAAAGGGGCAGGGGAGGAGCGGCCGCTCCCCGGGGAGGCCGCGGCGGGCACGGACGAACGGGTGGAGGGGGCGCTGTAGCGGGCGGGCGGGCGGTGAAGGAGCCGCCGAGGAGGGGCGAAACCGGCCGCCCCCCGTCCCCTCCCCTTCGGGCGCGCGCTCGCCGCGGCGGCGGCGGTTCCCGGCGATGCGGTGAGAGGGAGGCGCAGCCGTGCTCTGTAAGGGGCCGCCGGGAGCCTCCCGCGCCAGGTAAGGACCAGCAGAGCGCCGGGCGCGAGGGTGCGAGTGAAGCCCCGCGGCCACAGAGCGGGGGTGGGACACGACGGGGANGGGGGGACGGGGGAGATCGCGACCCCCGCCACGCCCCTCCCGCGGGCGGGTGACGGGGCCTCGGGGACCTCAGCAGTAGGGCTGGGGTGGGGGGTTCCTCCCCGCGATTGCCGGGCAGGGGGAGCCGGCGCTGTCGGTGCCTCGCTAATTCAACTGGGATGCGGCGGCGGCGAGCGCCGGGAAAGGCGGGGTCGGCGCGAGCAGCGAGTTTCGCAAAATTCTGTCTCTTCAGTGAAAAGTCGACTATTTTGTTTAAAAATAAATTAACTATTTTGTTTAAAAATAAAGAGGCGTGCAGGGTTAAGTGATGGGTGTTTATTCCGCCCTGCGGAATGGCGATGCATCCCCTCGGGCCCGGGGGAGGCTGTAGGGAGGCCGTTTTTCTCGCCCCGTGTTTAGCGGGAGGTGCCGCAGGTACCGTACACGTGAGGCGAACGCACACCGTCCTCGCCCCCGCTGCTGCGGGGACCGGGAGGGTTAAACCCCCTCCCTCTGCGGCCTCCGAGGGGTGAGTAAGGCGTGTGGAGTCTAATGACACACGCTGTCTCTCCGTTACAGGCGTGGGTTGGTTGTTGGGGGCTAAAATGCAAAAAAGCAATGCGAGATGATGAGGCAGACGGCGCTCAGATGGGTGTTTTGGAAGAAAAAAGGCAGATTCTCATCCCCGTTTGTGTTGGGAAATTCCGGAGCTAGCGTTGGTGAGCTGGTTTAGACAATGATGAACCGGTGCGGGTTTTAGGCTTTTATACAGGTGAAAACAGTGCAACGAAAATGAAATATCTGGAAAATTTAAATAAATTATGGAGGCCGATTAGCACTGCTGGGGAGTGCAACATAGCTACGGTATAGGAGCGAAGGCAAATTAACGTTGGATTGGGAGGAGGAGAAGAAGAAATACGGCGAACGTGCCGTGGAGAGCAACAACATGGCCAGGAGACCCTGCCAGCAGCGTTGCTCAGGCGGGAGTGTGGAATGATTCCTGCAAAATGCTAAAGGTTGGATGTTGCTATTTCTCTTACTTAATCCTCAGAAGTTACATTCCAAACCTGCACCTGGAAACATCCATTCCTAAGGCATGAATTAAAAAGGAAAAAGGAGCCGGTGTAATAAGTGCCTTTTGGTGGGAATGTTTTGAAGAGGATTTGCTGGCTACAGTCACGTGAGGCTTTTTACTGCAAGGCGAGAGACACCTTAGATTATGGGCAATTGGTGTAGAGGAATGTTTGCCTAGGAAATGCATGCTAGACCTGTGGTTGAATGGAGAAAATTCAATATATTGCCACTTGCCATAATCAAAATCTCATTTTTTGGCTCTGCAAAGAAACTGTTGGTGGAAAGAGAGCGGTAATGCTTAGGCAAAGACTACCTTAGCCAGTTTGAGGTCTGTGGCTTTTGTGACTCTGGGGCTTCTAAGAAAATAAACAAACTGCTTAGCGTTGTGCTTCTTTTTTGTAGTAACTCATCCTAAGGGCATCGTGAAAGGCTGTGTACTCCAAATTTACCTCAATTTCGTTGGAGTGGCATGGTCGTATCCTGTTTGGATCTCTGCCGTGGCCGTAGAATATTGGAGCATGCTGGCCCGCAACGTAGACTTGTAATTACAGCGTGAATTACTGGTTATATGTTCAGGGTAACTGGATGACTAATATAATTTTATAGAATAAACTTCATATCAGTATTGATTGCCTTGTAGCAATTCCTCTCTTGTTCTCGTCTTTCTGTCTTTTCCATTGTTTTTCCCATGATCCCGTGTGAGCTTCTGGGTTGTTTTACATTTCAGGTTGCATACACTAGATTTACTTTCAGTTAAACCTTTAGAAATACCAGTGATATGTATGTTGATGTTGAGAAATCCGTGAGCATACCTGTTATGTGCAGGGAATTTTTACAGGATGAATTTTTTAATACATTACAGACAAGCATCCCAAACTTCCTGCTTGCAAATTCTCACTTATTAATATTAATGACCATAAATGCAAACGGTATAAGGCCCAAATGTGGATCACGCACAGCGTCATGCACTCTGTACTCTGAGTTTTGCAGGTTTGGGTTTATATAGATTTCCAGAAGGACGCTTTAATGCCCGGCCTGCTTGTGACACATTTAAGTTACTTATACTATGTATGCGTTAGTTTATAATCTTGTATTTTGTTTCATTTCAAAATACTTGTTAAAATTCATAGTAGTATATCTTAATTTTTTGTTAGCAAAAAGAAAAACGGTAAGAAGGAAGCCAGAAAACTAAAACAACCCCTTGGTACATTAAAAAACAAAAAAACAGGACTTGTGACCCTCCCAAATTTGTGCATGGTTTTTCTCATTAGAAAAAGAGAAGGATTATGTCCTTCCTTATGTTGTATCCAGGTTTGCCTTTTCTAGAGGTGGTTAAACGTGAGATCAGCTGAGAGCCTGGTAGCACCTATAATCCCATGTTTTGCAATATTAAAAAAAATTTCTGCTTTAAAATTTTTTCAAAAGCAAAATCCTTATTTCTTGTCTTTTGGATGTATAGGCATTGATTCTTTCAGCTTTTGAGGATGAATTTTCTTTAGAGCACGATGGGTACTTCCTTTGACATCCAGACAAGCAAATGGCTTTGAATGTTGTTTCTTGATGAGGTTAGGCAGATTTTAAGAAGTGGTGCCGAATCGGTAACCTCTCATCCCTGTTCTCCCGCCCGCAATGTTGGGGACCCTCTGTCTTGTGCTGTGTTGGACTTTTGAGCAGCTGTTGTGTGAATGACAACTATTTATTTTGTGGCGTTCATCTCTTGCTGGGTCAACAAACTGAACTTGACCTGTGGAACATGAAAGTGACAGGAGGAGGATGCGGGAGTAGGAAATAGAGTGGCTGGATCTATCCTTTACGGCAGCCGTGAGCTCTCTGAGTGGTTGACGCCGGCTGGGAACTTGTGTCTGGAGTATTGCACAAAGCCTTAAAATGGCACGTTTTGGTGTACAGGGAGTGAATGGTTTCTGTTTAGTACTACACGAATACTCACAGTCTTGCGGCCTTTGTTACATCACTGGCGGTTATAACCCTCGCAGTCAGCCTGATCAGTAATTTCGGGTTGTCTCGTGCTTTGTTTCCAGTGTGATAAATATGTGCCGACCTCCAGAAGTTCTTTCGGCATCGACGGGACATGTGAAGCTCTGTGGTGACACAGGACACGGTGACATTGCCAGTAAGGGCTTTGGGAGGTTACCGTGGTCGTCAGTGGTAACAGAACTGAGCCCACGGGTGGTTTTTGGCTCTTGCAGTTTAAGTCTTCAACCAACACGTGGCCCCGTGTGAGCTACTGCAAAGAAAATTAGCTCCAGCCCAGCCCAGAGTGGCACCTTCATTTTAACTTGAAGGTGAAGAACGTGCCTGTTGCCCTCACTGGAGATAAATTAGTGTTTGGAGCTCACTGCACCTGCAAATACTTGATCCGGTGAACTGGGTCATTCGTCTCCGGTTTATTTGCCAGCTGGATTTTATGAGCTTGGAAAAACCAAGTTCTAATTATGTTACTGAGAATGGTTCCAGTCCCATTATTGTATGGGGCTAAAATGCAGTTGTTTGTTTTACATTAATTTAAAAAGTAATTTCTTTAAATACAAACTCTACATAGAGGAAATAGCGCTTGTTTTGTGGACTTGCATTAGAAAGGGAGAAACTGGGAATTTAGGGCCCAGCCTTGGAATTATCCCTTGTGAAGCTGTCCCA
This sequence comes from Falcunculus frontatus, assembly GCA_013398115.1. Classification (NCBI taxonomy): domain Eukaryota; kingdom Metazoa; phylum Chordata; class Aves; order Passeriformes; genus Falcunculus; species Falcunculus frontatus. Next base: position 587,499 of record VZRV01005415.1, on the reverse strand, counting down.
TCGCAGGGTTCCTCAGGTTTCTACTTCAGCGGCCTGCGATGAAAGGATCTAGTTTAACAGGGATGCTGGACACGTTGGAGAGGAATTTAGCATGGAATTGCCTGTGGTATTCTGGTGAGAGAGCAGAAGTTACTTTACTAGGTTGTGAATAAAAATGCTGTGTGTTCTGGGTGCTGTGGTAATGGGGCTGTGGCATGGCATTTCAGCTCCTCGTGAATAATCTCTTGAGTTCCCTGAACAGCCTGAGTTCCCTCTTTCTTCCTGGATAGCATTTATTCCCTATCTTTCCAAAATTCATCAAATAACAGAATTTATACTGTGGCGTGAGAAACTCTATCTTGAAAAATACTCTGTAAGAGAACATTTAATTAGTAATGATAAAACATAAAAAGTACCGTGTGCTTATTTGACTCAGCGTTGGGCTTGTGTCGCGTTGCGTCATTATTTGATTTTGAAGGAGTCGTTAATCACTCGTGGTTTTTATAAAATGTATGTAATAGTTGTGTTTGTATGTATTCTGCATAAAGCAAACTTTGGTCTAAGTTTTCCTTCCTCAGTCATTTTTATAAAATTTGGATAAAGTTTTTTCGTGCTCTTGAGTGGAGGGCTTGTTTACTAAAAATGTTGCTTTTTTTGAACTTAAAATTTTAGTAGCTTTTTTCTCCCCTTCCTTTCCCACCAGTCCTGTTGCTTTGTAAAGATGAGGATTATTTAGCTTTACTGAAGAAGTAACCTGAGGTAGGAATTCCTAAGAGCCAATTTGGCAGAGGCACATGTAGATACTTGAGGAACATCAGGATCCCGGTGAGTTCATGTTACTATTCCTATACGGGCAGGTCTCTGCACGCTGCTGGAGCCCTGGTGCCGCTGAGGAGCGATGTTGCGTGAGCTAATGGCCGGGAAGTAATCTGGGAGAGTGGTGCTGTCTCTTGAACTGGCATCGCTCATGAAGAGAGTGATGAATCATGGATGTTGACATTTCAGCTCTTACCAGTATTTGTTATTTATTTGTCCTTTGTGAAAAGAACATATTTGTGACTGAAGGAGCATCTTCCCGAGCAGACTGGAAACTCTGCAGGGTGAGGGCAGGCTTGCTGTTAGTTTTGCTGTTTGGCTGGGGAAGGATTTGTTTTTAGAGATCTTTCGGACACATCATTTCAGAGTCTTGGAGCAACTTGTTGCTCGTTAGTTGTTCAGTTGTACTTAATGAGAAAAAATCGAGTGGTATGTCCGGAGTGGAGGTCCTGGGGTAGATGAATGATCCTTTCTTGCGCCACAAGCAGTTCCATTCATGGTGCCCCATTTCACTGAAGTTACTGAAAAAGTCATCTGATGAGCATTTGTGACCTTACTGTGCTGATCAAAGCTGAGCAGGCTCAAAGCTGTGTTTGTTCCTCGCTGTGCTGTGAGTGTATGCAAATGCCAGAAGTGTGTCTGCCATTATCCCGGCCTTCCCAGAGCTTGGAAAAATGGAGACAAGCCTTCTTGCTGCTCTTTCCTCAAGTTTTTAACGTGTAAATTTGTGATCATTTCTTTTAGAGTAGGTCGCACGTGAGACAGCAGAGGTCTGCTTGTCATTTGGAATTATTTGTCTTTACATCCGGATTTCCATATGTTCAGGTTTTTTGCGACTGGGATAGCTGACTTGGTTTTCAGAGATCAGTGACCCTTTGCAGATTTCCAGTGTGTAGTACTTAAAACCTGAAGCTCATATCACACCACTAGTGACATTCAGCTGACTAGTTGAACTACATCTTTTACCCTCATCTGCGGGGAATATTTTTAAGATTAAAATATAGAATAGCTTGACAGTTGAGGAAAAATTCCCAAATAACAATGGATAGGGTAAATGCATCGCTTCTCTCTGAGTCCCTCACTTTATTGGTGAATATTCAATTGTCTTATTCTTACTTACGTCAGCTGTAATTGCTAATCATAGTTGAATTGTAGCGATCTCAAATTTAAGATTCGTAATGATCTCATTAATGAAAGAAGTATTTTGGATAGGTGAATTGTTAATTGCAGTACAAGTCACACTGAGTATTTCTTATTAATGAAGAAGCGTGAGAAGAGAGATGGTTAATTTGTATTTTATGATGGGGAGCCTCCTGTTTACTTACTTACTTTTAAATATTTTGGGTGTTTATTTGATTTTCCCCTTCATGCCCGTACAATTTCCATGGCAGGTACCATAATATTTGACAGATTGCTGCTATTTTTCTGCATTCAGATTATTTAAGCAAAACGCTTTTATAAAGCAATCAGCAGGAAACATCTCTGCTGCAATTTATATTTTTTATATGCCTTAATGAGTGAGGCTTGTATATGGGTGTGAATGGTTTCCTCCTTCTGTTGTGTTCTCTTCGGGTGTCTTTCTTTAAAATTTATGTTTCCTTCATAGTTTGGATGACAAACTTGATGAGCACATATGAAACGGAGAAACCTTCAGTGCATATGAAAAATACCAGAATTGAAGACAGTGTGAAATATCTTTCAGACTGGGAGTTTGAATATTTATAGTGTTGGCGGTTCAGAAAGCACTTGTTCGTTGCCTCTAATAGGCTGAAAAGCATTAACTGATATTCTTGAAAGTGTCTTAATATCTTTAACGTGGAAACAATTATGGTCTCTTCTGTTCCTGCCAGTCACCTCGTTGGTAATCCGGACTTCCTCGGAGGTGAATTTTCTGTCCTTGAATTGCGGAGTGTGAAGCTCATTGAGCTGGATCCTGTGGTCAGTGTTTTAACAGTTGGCTTAAATGTTGGTAACAATATAAATACTGTATCGATGGCCTCTGATGCCACGCTTAGCATTTCCAGTGGGCTGCCTCTGGCTGAGGTTATGAAATACTACTTCCAATGAAGTCAAGGAGAAAATACAAGGAAAACTGGGAGAAGACACCGAAGAGGAGCAAATGTGAATTGATTCCCGGTCTTGTATCTGGAGGTATAAATGTTGGAGGGTTTAGATTCTTTCTGCATTTGTTATATGGAATATTGCTTATTGACTTTATTATTTTAGAGAAGCAACACAAAAGAAAATAGGGCTTATCTTTTATTACTCTTTGAGGGAGTTTTGCCTGCCCTTTCCCATCATCCTGGTGGTGATTGCTGCTGAAAGTTCGTGGTCTCTCAGCTGTGCTGAACCAGATGTCTGGGTGTAAGGTAAAAAGAACGATCACATTTTACTGCCTTCCTCCTGGTGTTCTTGCCCTGAAATTGCTCACTGGTAGAGCTGATTAAGTGGAGTTGACAGTCCTATTTTGTCCCACCGGTCTGGCACAGGATATTCTGGCGCTGCCTTTTTCCATCCATAGAAGTGATCTTCTGCTATTTTACCTTCTTGGTTCGGATCTCCTAAAGTTGGCATTTTTAATGAAGAAATGTAAGAAAGTAAAGGAGCGGTGTGCAACCAGAGCGTGCTGAACGGTGAAGTGTGCGTATTCCTGTGGTCGGTCCTTTCATTTACCTCTTTAATAACAGATGATTTTCCCTTTTGCCTTCTCTTCCATTGTCTCCTGCAGGACTATTCTCTGTGTAGAAATTATTTTTGATAGTAGGGTGCCCTTAATGTTCCAGATAGCGGTGTGAAGAGGCCTAGTAGCAAGAAGATAGAGGTACGGAGTGCTTTTGTAGAAATGAGTTTGATGTTCTTAATGCTGAGAGGTATCAGTGGGAAAGCTTGTACGTTCTGTAGTTCACCAGGACTGGGGGATGGCAGCATTTATTAATTAATGAATTTATTTATTTATTTATTTATGGTGCTTGGAATTTGACATTGGTCAAAAAAGTGTTGTCTTGTCAGGCCTAAGACCTCTGTGCTACTCCTGTTTCTCCAGGCTCCTTCAGAACAGGCACATTCCTAGTTCCCTGTCTCAGCTCTGCTCAGTGTCTGGTGCAGATCTGGGAGCAGAAGGGGTCAGTGACTGAGTAGATAATTGGAATGGGCTTAGCCAGGCTGTTCCTTCAAGTGCTCTAGAGGAAAGTCTTCAGCAGAGGGCAGATTAGCAGGCAAACAGATAAACAACTTTCTATCTGTCAGAGATTTTATGGAATAGGATATGGAAGGGTTCTGAGAGAAGGAAAACTGGAGTAAAATAGTGAGGAGAGATGATTAGAAATCAGTGATGCTTGGAGAAGAGAGACAAAAGGGGGTGGGGGTGTGTGTGTGTGTGTGTGTGTGTGTGTGTAAGTAACTTTTATGAGAGTTGTTAAACTGAGCCTGTGGAGAGGTGCAAATGCAAGTGGATATTGTGGTTTGAATGATCCAAGTAAATGCTTGTGCCTGCAGGTTTCGCTGGCTTATCCCAGCTTGCAGGCCCTGGTGTTCTTCATGTGACTTTATTTTTAAGGATATTTGCCAAATGATCTGGGTTCTGGCAGGTATTCTGTGCCCGTAGCTGTGTGCTGCTTGATCTGTTACTTTCGGCATAAATTGGGGTCTAATGCTGATTATCTTTCCCAGCGGCTTTTGCAGTTCTACATAATCTTAGTTCAATAGATAATTTATATTTTGTGGAGGGACAAATCCTCCATTTTCTTATTTAATGGGTTTTTCTCCTCTTACTCAAATGATTTTCCTATTTAATTTTCAGTGTAAGATTTGATTAGAGGACCCCAACTCAGTTTCCTGCTGCTTCACACAGTTGTTAGTATGAGATACTCAGCTTCACTGTTAGAACTTCTGTGTTTGATTGAAATCTTTCTGAGCAGCCTTCGGTTAATACCTGCATGGGGGTCACGACATCCTTTGTTTCTCGTCTTTAGGAGTGGGGATTTAGTGTAACAGGCACCATGAAAGAAAGGACTATTGTTCTTTGAAGGCTGAAACTGTAATGGAGTTACATGTGCCCACCCGCTTTCTCTTCAGACTGGTAATATCATCTCTGTCTTGAATTAGAGAAAATGAAGAAGCTATAATGCTGACAGCAGGCAGTGCTGCTCCACCTCCTCAGCAGAGGTGGAAGGGACCATCTGGCACTATGTGGGTAGCAGTTATCCCAAAAAGTAATAACAGTGGGAGTTCTTGCCAGTTACAAGTTGTGATCACAGGCCAAATGGTGTCATTCTAAATCAGTGTACGTTTTCAAAGAGAAAGAGATGCAAGTATTTATTTTTGCCAACTTGAGAAGTATTTTCAGTCACGGGGGGCTCTGCTGGGGTTTTAGTTGCTGGCATTTGAGAGAAAGTGTGAGGGGAGTAAGTCAGAGGAGTATGGCTGTGATGCCTGCTAGACCAGCTCCTAGGCACTAAAAAAAGTTGGCTTTTTTTTGGTATTATATAAGCGTCAAATTGATTAATCCATGAAACTGAGGAATTTTTTTTAAAGTCTGTGTAGTGGAGTGGTCTGTCGATTTGATTTAGACTTTGCCCAGTGGGAACTGAAGATCTCAGTTCTTATCTTTGGCACTACTAACTAGTCTTGAACAAATTGCTGCCGTAAAATGATAAGAGAAGCTTTGTAATGAGGTGAAAAATCCTCTATATTGCTTTTAGAAGCACGTCAGTATGGTGGCGTATTTTTGTCCGAAAAGTTGGATGTAGCATAATCAAAAGTGCTGTACAGTGGATGCAGAGCTGGTTAACAGGTTGCTTAGTAACCCAGATGGAGGATTTGAGAGTGTACTGGTAAAACCTGTGGATGGCATTGGCTTTCAAGGTGTTGCAGGGATAGGAGGAAAGGATTCAAAGGGATCTCGAAAAATTGGAAGCTTAGAGTATAAGCAAGTTAATTTCTCAGCGTTTATTCTGAATAAAAACGGTCAGCACTATAAATACAGAAAAACGGGAGCAGCACAAAGCGCTGTAAAACATCTGAAATGAAAATTGAAGAATACTATTTGCATGTACACAGAGCAAGGGAAATTTAGGGGGAATTGCGAATTTGTGCCCTTGTTCAGACCTGGGTTCTTGTTGCAGACTTGCTCAGACTCTGTCAATATTACGTATCAGCGTAGAGAAAATTTCTGCATAGATAAAGATAGGTTTTCAAAGAGGGCTTTTGTTGGTCTTTATCAGGTTTTCTGGGTAGATGAAGCTGCTTTCCTGTCAGTGTACATTGTTTCTGCACAGGGACTTTGCCAGGATCTTCCCAGCCCCTGCATAGCTGTAGCTGCAGGAATCCTCACAAAGTGTCTAAGCTTTGCTTCGGACTCTGATTTTGCCGATTCCTTCGTATGGGTGGTTTCGGTTTGTTGTTTTATTTTTTTTAACTGCTTCTGCCTCTTGTAATAGTCCAGAAGCCCAGCCTACCGAATCTGGCCGACAAAGACTCTGTCCAAGCCTACTGAATGCACCCCTAGTCCTTGTGCTTGAGTCAGTTTTCCAGGTTGTGTTACTGTAGTTTGGATCTTTGGGAGTTGAAATTGGTGGGTACGCGTGCAAATTTTTAAAGTGTGTTAACAGATGTTTTGTAAGTGCGCGCACGTGGTTGTCTAATCTGTTTACCGAATTATTTCTATTAGGAAATACAGTTTAAGTCAGATAGGAAGGCACCATTTTGGAATAGTCACCTCAATTAGTTAATTTTTTGTGAGAAGTTTCTCACTCACGTAAACCAAATCCATGGTATGGCTTGTGGGTACCTGATGTAACTGTATACTGTGTGTTCTCTAATGTTGCTTGGTTACAATTAAAATTTTGCACTAAAAAAGCCATTATGATTAACTTAAACTTTTGCATTGCTTTTGTCCTCACAGACAGGCAGCTGAAAAAGCAGATCAGGCCCTGCGAGGGGCTGGCTGTCACCTTTACTGGTGACACGTGCGTGTGTTTTTGTGTAATCAAGGTTTTTGACTCCAGCATAACCGCTGAAAATCAGATGCAAATAAACATTCTTCATAAATGGAGGCAAATGAAAAACCTTTCCAAGTTTGGATAAAACAATCTTTAAAGGAAGATTAAATCATGTAACATAAGCTTATTTAGCTGTTCATCGTTATCCGGAAACCGAGCAACCGTACGGACGTTCCGAGTGATGAATCTGTCTTTATGTACCGCGTGCTCTGGGTTGGTTTTCCTCAGTTTAAGAGTAATGTAATATGCAGAGTAATCTTGTAGTATTAATGGTTACCTATTTAGCTGTAGATGCAGTAGAGCTGAGTGTGGATGTGGGGATTTATTTACCCTTCTCAGATGTCACATTCTGCCACCTGTGCTCTTGTGTCTGATGGACACGAGTGCTGACTGCAATCTGCAGTTTTGGAATTTGGGCAGCTCAAACCTCTCCTGTCAACCGTCTGTACTATAAATCCCCAGATTTATATCTGCTGGCACTTTGCTCATAGTCTAGACACTTGTGCTGAACTTCTGTGTGAAGCCAGTCCTGCCTGCTTGCATTCAAGAAGTGTCTTTCTGTATTGTATTAAGAGCTTATCCATATGCTTCAAGCTTGGAGTGCGGGAAGTCTGCTGGCAGCAGGCCTGCTATTCCATATTCTGAGCTCAGGCTCTTTGTGAATAGTCACGTAAAAAAAAAAAAACCAACCATAAAGCACGACAAGTTGTTGACTGACTGATTTCTAGATAAGTTTTGCAAGAAATTTTGAATAAATATTAATGTTACGTGTAAGAAATGATGCGGCGTGGATGGTTGCGGTGCGAACTGCTAGATGTGATTAAAAATGAGATGGAGCCGTGTATAGGGGCTCGTTTGGGGAAGAACAGTCTCCACTTGGGCCTCATTCACTATGATTTAGGAGTAAACTTAATGTCTGTTAATTGGAACAGGTTTCAATGCCGTGAAAAAACCATATATGTATTTCCTGTTGACACTGATACGCTTGGTCATTTATCATTTATCATGAGAAAGAGCATCTGGTCTTGATTTTTACAATTAATTTAGATCAAGAACTATTTTTTATATATTGTTCTATTTTGGAGCTTTTTATGTGCAATATATGTGCTTTTTAACAAAAATTCTAACTTTTTTACCTCCCAGACTCCCTTCCAGAGAAAACAATAATTTTGGTTCCACGTAGATTGTATATAGTGACTGTTGAGTTCTCTGTAAGGAAAAAAAACCCCAAATCTCCTTGAAACCCTGGTTGACAAAGCCGTGGCTATAACAAAGCAATTGTTTCCTGACTGTCAAGGCTGGTTTTGTTTGTGAGATTTTCCAAACCTGGGCTGAACTTTCAAATGGTTTCGGTTTTCTGAGAATTTTCATTCTGACACACCGGCAAATAGAATATCCAAAAGAATATCCTGAATTTCATAAGCAACAACAAAAGGAATGAATTCTGGAGCCTTTTCTAACTCTCTGCAAGGGCACAGAGTCTGTCTCCGTCACTTCAGTGCACAATAGACGTGACTAGACCAAGCTCAGAAGAGTTTAAAAAATAAGCCCATAGTAACATACAGAATTTTATATATAAAATAATCTTTGTGGGTTTTTTGGGGAGAAATAGCTTTTTGTTTCATACGGTCCGTGCTTGTGTATCTTAAGGCAAATAGCATAGTTTTCAGATGTTCTGGAAGGCCTGTGTAGGAAGGAAAGTTCAGTCTCAGCCTGGAATAATTTTGGATAATTCAAAGGAACTACAAAATTGTTGTGTAGGATGCTTGTTTGTATTTTTAAGATGCTCTGTAACACATCATTCACATCAAATATAACTGGAGAGAGCCCAGTAAAAAGCAGTGTGTGTCCATTCTCTCTCTTGTAAAAACCTCAGTTTTCCATTCCTGGTGTCGAGTTGTTGTGTCTGAAGTGCTCGTGCTAGCGGGAATTGATCTGATTTTTTTTTTTTTTTTTTTTAATAACAAAACAGAAACAGTAAATGATTATTGAAAGTATAAATACTTAATAAAATTGAATTTTATTTTCTTCTCCCAAATAAGAAACCACTTAAAATATTAATCACTTCCCTTACATGTTTGATGTGCCTAATTCGATGGAAAGATGCAATATTTATAGCTGTTTGCCTTTTAGATAAAGGAAAGATGTCTCCAGATTTCATATTGTGTTACTTGTATGCCTCTGGGAATTCTAGATTTTCCTTGAGGAGATGGATTTTATCTGTGCAGCTTGCTAGCTAGAGTTTTACTAAATAACGTGTAGAAATACTGTAGGCAAAAATGTGGAATACCCTGGAAATATTGTAAGAAAGCTCCAGGAAGGACCTGGTATTTTTTCAGCTGTGTTTTGTTTGTTTTCCTCCAAAAGTTGCTTTTACCCGGTATAGATATCAGATGGTGAGCTTTTGCATATTACTCATTAAAGGAACATCAGCTTGGTTTTCCTTCCTTTATTTGTGCTGTTCCTCCTCCTCCCCCTTCTCATCCTGCTGTTGTTTTATCTCTGTAGCATTGTTGAATTGGAGTAGCAAGGCCAGGAATTGATCTTTGGTCCCTCGGGTGCAGAGCGAGTTGTGGGTGCGCAGCAGAGTCTTGGGCAGGACCTGCTGCACAAACATCGCTGATTTCCCTTCTGCTCGTGTGTGCCGAGATCTTCTGAAATGAAACCTTTCGTATGAAGTGAAGTCTCCCACCTCCTCATGCTTAGGTGATTTTTATCGTTCTGCTCGTTAGTAATGGGAAGGATTTAAGTAAATAATCACACAGAGGGATGCTCCTTCCCACTTTCCTCTTCCATCAATGCGCAAACTTTTAAACCGTTAGAAGCAGCCGTGGGAAAGTGTTTCTACCTGGTCTCGAGGGAATTACACGTGTGCGCCAGTTAAGTGAGTATATGAGAAAATATTCTTCTTCCAAAGGGCACCGGTCTGTGCGGGTGCGCGGGACTGAGAGGCCTTGACTGGTGTGTTTGCTCTTTGTGGTATCAGCTTCGAAACACCCTTGGGCTGAGCAAATCTGCTTGTCCTTCGTCCCGCGAGCTCTCCCAAAAAGATGTCAGGTTGGCATCCCTATTCTGAGAGAGTCTATGTTCTGGAAACTCCAGCTTCTGCTCTGTGTCTTTCAGTAGGCCGAAAGGAAATCTTTTTCTAGGGTGGCAATCTCTGTATTTTTCCAGCATCCCTGGATACCTTTCCCTCCTGAGATGACCCAGGAGCTGCCCGTGTGTGAGAGTAATGTTATTTTCTTCTCCCTTACTGCGAGTTGCTCCTGCAGGTGCGGGTCTGTAAATACCATGGCTTATATTTCTCACTATTGTCTTGTGCATCCTTAGGGTGAAGGAAGATGAGAAAATAAATTATTGGAGGAGAACTCAGTTAGTGAAGATGACACTGAGGGAGAGAACAACAGCAAGATGTTTCTGAATTGGTAAATGTGTTTCCTGAATAGATAATTGCATGTAAATAAATATGCAGATAGACTGGTGGGAAGAGTAACTGGAAAGTGGTGAACTTAGTAATAACGTATTTTGAAAAGCTTGTGTGAAAAAGGCTCCCAATCTCCTAATGGAGAGGTTAGAGAGAACAAAAGCTTATTTGAAGATTAAGACTGACTTGGTTGAGTGATTTAAAAGTCAAACAGGATTTTGACACATTTATATGTGTGCTACAAATGCCAGTCAGCATCCTTCTGGATAGAATGGATCATTGCACTCGAGTTGACTATCAACGATGGATGAGCGTGCAGCTGCTTTTTCTTCTTGCATGTACATATATTGCCCTTTCACGGCAGCTTGGATGAAAGGTTTTAAAAATTATTATTATTTTCAAATAAAGGTGAGGAAAGGAGTTTTAAATTTTATTTAATATACTTTTCACCAGAATTTGTTAGCATTATGTATGTGAGGCAGAGGTTAAGGGGGTGGGTGCTGCTGGGACTGAGCTGCAAGGAATGTGGTTGTGTATTTGTTTCAGATGAAAATTGCCCGGTGTTACAGATGCATTTCTCTCATCTGCAAGGCAGACAGGCTTGAGACTGAACTGGAATGCGAATCGTCATTATTTTTCAAGACAACCTCATAGTAAAGATTATAGGTCACCTTTTGCTCCAAGCAGCATCTTCTCAGTGGATGTTTAGTGGATTTTCACGTCTTTAATTATTAGCTGAGTACTGGAGGCTGGTAAATCCTCGTGACCTTTTTTTTACCCAAGTTCTTCTGAATTTACCATGTTGTTTGTATGTATTTGTAATAAGGTCTTTGAGACTTGATGTCTGGTTGACTGCAACCTTTAATAGAGAATTTTATATGGTTTCCCTTTTTCTAACAATTGGATGTACTCCTTAAAAATTTTCTGTGTGTATGTATTTATCGCCATAATTTGTACTCTGCAGTAGTCTGGAAAAAATGTAGCAAGGGTACATTTAGAGAAGACTAAGTAGCCTTTCTTAGCTGGCAGTGGGGAATGGAGTAAATTACTCTTCAGTATTAGACATTAATCTGTCTAATTGCTGCCTGAGTTTTCTACAGATGTTTTAGAGCAAGCTAATAACATGTGCCCTGACACAAATGATTCTGTACAAACAAATATAATTGAGAGTTAAAGAGAAGGGGTGTTGTTAATAATACTGAAATTCATTCCTTATCTTCTTCTTTTAATTACTTCAGGGGTGTAGTTATTTTAATTTTGCTTACATAGATCAAACTAAGCATTCAACTTTACTGCCAGTATAGTGTGAAACTCCACTTCAAGCAGGTGGAGTTTGTAGCAAAAACAGCCCCTGAAGAAATTCTTTTCTGAACCTGCTGACAGGTCTTATTTATTAACTGTTGCAATAGAGTCATAGAATAGTAATTTTGTAGCAGTAATAACTTTCTAGAAGGATTTCAAGTTAGGAATCTAATTCTCTACTGTTAAATTACCTAGAACTAACACCGAATCTGTATTATATTTCATGTATCCATACATTATTTAAACTGTGTCGGGAAAGTATAATTCTGGGTATAGTTTATAGTGGTAGCCTGTGAACCCAGCCTACTCAAATTTGACATGAGCAGAAATAATTAAAAAGTTGGGTTTTTTCTGTAGGTTTTGGTGCTATGGCAGAGCTGCCGTATGAAAGAATATGTGCATCTGTGTGTGAGAAGCTGGGCCCTTTCCCAGGTTACTTTAGGCATGACTGGAACATCAAGCACCTTGTATCAATCTTTTAACAATGATATTCACTGTTTAAAAAGTGTATTATAGGATTTAGGTAGGATTCCTGTACTAACGTGGTGACAAACTGCAGCCGCAGACAGATGGAGGTGGTTTCGTACTGATCCTTGTGCCTGATCGCAGCTTACCTTGTGTGCGAGGAGAAAGTGGCAGCGTTTAGTTGCACCTTTAAAAACAGAAAGTGCAGGAATTTGTTGCGTTCTGACAGTAACGTTCAGAAATAAACAGGCCGGTAGAGTCTGGACGAAAAATACTTGCGCATGAAAGAGAGATTGAATCTCCCAATGCATTCCATTAGAGCCTTCTAGAGCCATTTTAAATGTTGGTTTCCTCCCCGGATCATGTCTGTGGGCATGGTTTTGGAGTGGAGTCATGGAAGTGGCCGGAATGGTGCTGGGCTGCGATTCTACTCGGTTACCAATTTCACATCCTGCAGTTCTCAGGGAATGCCTCATTTGCATGTTGTCAGCAGGAGAAAGAGACGATGTGACCAGAATGGGAACTTACATCTGAAATACTGTTCTTTGTGGTATTTCTCTGTCATTTGACCGGGCACAGGAAACCAGAGTGGTGGTGTTACAGCACTACATGTCTTTGCACTAGTTTTATTCTGGTGTGGCCACGATTTCCTTCCTGTCCTGTTCAGTATTGACTTGTCCTTGCTATGGATTTCTATGAAAAAGCTAAAACTTGTAGGAAGCATTTAGCCTCTATGACAGCTTGAGTTGTCTTGGTGCGGGCTCCAAAGGGAACTGCTCATACCTGTAGTGGAAGATTGAAGCAGAGACTTGGAGAGGAAGAGTAATTAAAATGGAAAGAGAGAAATAGGGACCATAATGAGGCAGGTACAGGAGCTATGGTTGAGAAATGTTGTTTAAATTGCCCTCTTGAGTTTTCTCTTTAATAACAATATTACCCTCTTGAATAAAAAAAATTTCCTTTAATATGGGGTTATTTTTCATATTACTCGTGCTTTCTCTTAAAAAAAAAAAAAAAAAGGTAGCTAATCTGTGTGTGCGTTACCCATGACGATTAAATGATCGAATTGCAGAGAAAAAGACCCCAAATGCTAGAATATTGTTCCCAAATTCCCATCCCTGGAAGTGTTCAAGGCCAGGTTGGATGGGGCTTGGGGCAACCTGTTTTAGGGGAGGTGTTCCTGCCCATGTCAGGGGGTTGGAACAGGATGAGCTTTAAGGTCCCTTCCAACCTAAACCGTTCTGTGATTTTATGACTCTATGGTTCTAAAAGTAAATTAAACTTTAAACTTATTTTTGTGGGTAAGTTTAAAAATAGAATGCCAATGACCAATTCTGAATTTTTAATAAACTTTTTACTCAGCTAGCCAACGCATAGAGGTAGATTGACTGCCAAGGTACAGCTTTAAATTCTAGTTTTTAGAATAATTCCACAGTTTAAAAATAATTAGTTACCCAGTGTGTTTCTTAATATATATTTACGTTATGCATTTTTGTTTGCTAAATATAGCTACGGTGAAATGACTGTTGTAAATTGGTATTTAGGAACATCCTTTGACCTGTGCTTTAACTATTTTAAACTGTGGAAATGCTTAATCTTTCACCTTTAAATATGAACTGTGCTTCTGCAAGCCTCTTTATTCTGGTGCACGTGGAAGAATCCTTGTTTTTCTTGAAAGAGTAGCGTAGGGACTACGACAAAACCTCACTATTTGTGCCTGTGTGTATTAGTGTATTAAAAGTACTTATTACACGAAAAGTCACTCATGAGCAGAGTAACCTTTTAACAGGAGGGACCTCAGCTTGACACTGAAGGAGTAATTTTAGGTTCACTGTTGACTCAGTTGAGATTTTCTTACTTTTGTTTCTTTTTTTGGTCATTGTTGCTCTGCGAATCTCTCCCGTAATGGGCTGCAGGAGCAGCGGAGGAAATGGACTTCTTATACCCGGAAAACCGAAGGCAAACACATGCTGTCGGCTCTGCAGAATGAGCTCGCTGGGAGAAGGAAGATTTTTTTTTTTTTTTTCCTGCAAGCTTCATTTCCTATTATCTTAATTGCCTGGACTTTATAGAGGAGAGAAATGATTTCTTAGTCATCAGCTTTCCTGTGTTTTCCCTTATTATTTTAATAGTTTCATCTTAAAGGAATTTTTGAGATCTATATCAGTTATGGAGGGGCATCATAGTGGCTCAGTGGTTTGGGTAATAGAAAATGACTTGTAAATAAACTAAACCAAGAAATTTTCCTGAGAGTGACTTTTGATCCTTTTTAGTTGTTTTGTGGGAGTTTCAGTGCTTAATTAATTTGGAAAAATTCTGCATTTGTGTTTAAGCGAAATGTGAGAGTTAAATTTTTTGTTGGTTTTCTTGGAAAAAAGTCAAGTTGCTCATGCACCCATCGGTGCCACGTGAGAATCTCATTTCCATGTAGCTCTGGCAGTGCTCGGAGCATTGTGTTGTCCCTCATGCCTCTGAGTTGTTTCCGCTACAGGTGGTGTCCGATGCGTGGCAGGCACCACCACGGCTGCGCACCGTGTAAGTGAGGAGTATCTTGCTTGCTTTAGGTGTAAAGGAGGGGATATAGTGCATTTACCAGGGCAGAATAATGCTGGGGATAAGCGAAGGAGCTCAGTGCGAGTATCTGAATGTCTTCTGATGGAGCTAGGTTTTAAACTTCTTAATTGATTTTATTTAAATTTTAAAATGAAGACCTACATTACTGTAATGATAACAGGGCCTGAAATATCAGTTGTAATTAGCTGAAGTCATAGCACTTCATTGCATTAGATTGACTAATGCCGCTTTAAAAACGGGAATTTGGTTGAATTTGCCGTACAGTCACTGTGAGCAGCCATTAGGACATCCTGTGAACAGGATTTTGGGTGGATAACAGGTGTTTTGGCCTTTTATAGTCAAGTGCTAAAAGCCTGAGAAATGCTGTTGTATTTATCAGTTTCCTCTGGGGAAATGGAAAATTTTCCTAGCAAATGCAAAACATTCATCTGGCTTGTGGGTTTAAGAAGATGGAGTCACCTTGTGGTACCTCCTTTTTTTGTATTTTGCTTCATCCTGGATGAAATCACCCTTCATGCTCCTTAGATGGTATTTGAATAGATACAGGAAAAATCGCCCTGGGCTTTGTAGAAGGACTTGCTGCTTTCTGAACCCCACCACATTCTGCTGAAGGGGCCACCAAATCATGGAGGAGAAGATCCAGTTGATATAATTCACTTGGGTTTTTAGCAGAATTTCATCTGAAGTTTTTCAGCCAAGACATTTTAGAAAACTCAGTGGGCACAGCATGAGAGAGTCGTGTCATGAACAGTAATGGGCTAAGATGGAAATGAGGATTGAAATAAATGGTCATCTGTCATGGCAGAGGGATGTCACCTGCAGAATGTGGCACCAGGCTCTGTAAGATTGTGCTAATTAATGGGCTCAAACATGAAGACTGGAGGTGATACAGACTTAGTACAGTAAAAGCAAAGGATGGCTGAAGGGTTGCAGAAGGGTTTTAAGTCTTTAGCTCCTGATTAATAACTGTGAATGAAATACAACATAGACAAATATAAGTGCTGCGTGTGCTGGAAAAACAAATCCGAATTATAGAAAATTATGATTCCTAACTGAATGTTACTGCTTAGTAGAGAATCTTGGGATTAAGACTAGTAGAGCCATGGAAACATCAGCTCAGATCTTGGCATCTTTAACATCTAAACAAAGCAAAGAAATCTCAGTGAGAATTGTTGGGGATTAATAGGAAAGAAATAGTGAATGACACAATGCATTATGGAGCTATTGTGGTGATTTTTGGAATGGCCATGGCCTGAAGCCTGAGGTTTCGTCAGCTCATTTTGCAGAAGATATTTTAGAGCTGGGAAAGACTTGAAACAGGGCATGACTTAGGCAGAAAAGGAATGATAGAGTACAGAGGAGCTATGTAGCAGGGAAGGAGATGCGTTTTAAAACCGGTTGTTTGGAAACGAGCGAATGAGGCACGGATTTCAAGTGGAACGTACGTACGTACCACGTTTGTCTCTCGGCATGATGCAATACACCCTTTAAATCGCTGCTGGAAGTAAGGTCATGCCACTTCTCTTGTGTTCTTTAGTATCCGTGTTCGTCTTCTTGCCTTGGCTCCATTCCTGGGAGGTGTTGCTGAGCTGGGGAGTTGCTTCACTCGTGTATTAAGGAGGGATTTTTGTTCACGGGTCTTGTGATCTCTAAAGGTTAACATGTTAAATGAATGTATCACACAGCTGGGCAATGGGGATTATGAATATTGCTTTAATAGCAAGGGCCCAAAAGCCAAGAGGAGAGATTTTCCTCCTTTGCTTTCCTTGTGTGTGTTTATACAGCATAAAAGCTCTCTCCGGTAGCTGAGAAAATACACCTTTTTTTGGATTTGTATTAAGACTATTCTGAAGTGGTTTCTGCAGTATTGTTTGCATTATTTTGCTTTAAAAGCAATAAACTTTGGAAAATGTGATATCCATACTCAATTTAGATTTAAGATAATCAATCTAGCTACAAGACTCTGAACATTTAACTATTTTTCACATTTCAGACTCATTCTCGCTCAAGAAAAAAGCCTTTTTGGTACGGGTGGTGATACAGCCAAGTGATTGCTGTATTTGCTGTAATGCATCTTGATGGCAGAAATGTTTTTCCGCAGAACTTGCCTGAGGAAATTTCAGACCGTTGTTTCTTCATAGACATTGTTCTAGAGTATAATAAAGGTGAATCAGACATTTTGGCTATGTTAGCTACAGCAAGGCAGAGAATGTGCTGCTATTTTAGGCTGAGACCGAAGAAGTGGGGATGTAACCAAAGGGGGTTCCTCAAGCCTTGAATTCTTGCAGCTCTGGAATAAGAGTTTGTGTCGAAGTGGGGTGTATGTATGGATATTGGATATAGGATGCAGTTGCTGCTGTGGAATGTGAAATTCTGTTCTACAAAGAAAATCTTTGCACCGCTGGTAACACTTCTGTGCCAATCCTCCTTCCACACGAGGAGTAATGTAGGTAGAGTAATGTAGGAGTTAGTGGTGGTGCCACAGCAGAAAGGAGTGATAAGGGTAAGGCTCGCGTCACCCTACTCTCACCAGCAAATCTGCTCGATGGCTTTAGAGAGATAACAAGTGTGAGTGGGTGTGGATTATTTCTTGACTGGTCTTCGCAGTTCAAGTATTTTGATGCTGTAGACTTCAGAAGAAAAGCAAGCCAGTTGTTTTTGTCGTTTCATCTTGTTTTCCTTGGTTGTGCATGCTCTTCGATGCCAAGAAACGGACAGGATTTGGGATTTGCCTCAGTGAATGATGACATAAATTATTGATGATTATACATGCCAATTGCAATCATTTATGTTCCAAATGTAGGGAAAAGATACATTCCCTCTCTTTCCGTCTCTAGGAGGCATTTAGATTTCCTCAATATGACAGACTATAGATAGTATCTAAAAAATCAATTTGGTTTTAGAGTTACGCAGCTTTATGAAGAAATCTCACCCCTCACTGCCAAAGTTTTATTAAAGCTAAGTGGGGGAGGGTGTAGAGGCTTTGTCTAAAACCCCAAACCAGCGCTGCAGGATTCAGCTCTGCTGTGTTATCATTGACTTTGATACACACTTTCTGATACTCCGAGAGAGCGGTGTCCCCAAGCATTCCGGTGCTGGAGGGACTCAGAAAAGCGCTGGAACTGCACCATCACCACAACCCATCTTCACTTGGCTCTCTGTGAAGCCAGGGAAAGGACCGTGCAGAAAAGGAGGCAAGAGGAGTGTGTGATACGCTGAGCAGGGCAAAGCAAATTGCGGTCCGGGTTTTCCAGTGCTCCTGTGCCAGCCAGCTGAAGTGACTAAGGCACTTCTGAGCCAAAGACAAGGCTCCTGAGGCCAGTATAATGTTTTGGTTTACAAATGGGATAAGTTAAGAGGGTACTTGGTATTCAAAGCTGACTCCTTAAGCCATGGTAATGTAGTTTTCAGGAGTCACGTTGAAAGTAACTCAGTCTTGGATTTGGGAAGTGCTCGGCTCATGCTGGGTCTCTCACTAGGAATATTTTCTGCCTGCTACTGTTTATATCCTCAAGGCTTTGTGGACTTCATTCTTTGTGATACCCTTTGTGGACCCCTAACAGCATGCTTTAAGGTTAGCTGGTTTCTCCTGTTAAGAAGAATCTCACTGGGCTTTCAGTTCTCACTTGCATCAAGCTGAGGAACCACCGTTGTTTTTGCCAGAACTGTAACCCTTTATATTCCCATTTTTGCTGCCGGCTGCGGGATGAAACCAGAAATTCCTGATTGTTGTTAGCTGAGGAGGACGGTACGGAGTGGAGCTTGTGTATACAACGCTGAATTCTTTTGAAACCTGCTGTGTGCTGTAATTTCAAGTGTACTCATACAATGGCTTCATTTATCACTCATAGTTTAAACACATTGTCTGAAGTAATGAGGCCTATGGTAAATACCATTTATATGCATCATGAAAGACAAAAGGTGCATAAATAAGCCCTTTCCTTCAAGTACTTGTTGAATTGTGTATTCCCTTGTTGGAAGGTTTGAAGAAGTGACTTAAAGCAGAATATCCACTTCTGCCAAGTCCCAGTTTTCCTGCATGGAATAGTTAGCCAGCTATCAAATAAATGAGAGTCAAGAGAAATGCTCTCACTTAAATCCCCTTATCTTTGCTGCATTTCACTTGGAATCTGAGATCTGGTCTGTAGTGTTAGCAGACTGTTAACAACACAAAAAAAGACTGTTCTTTTTGTTGTAAGTGTGGATTCACAGATGAAAAATCTTTTGTAATGCATGTTATTTCTTTCCGTCTTCCCTCGTTTTAACCCAAAACCCAAGTTGTTTGTGTATGTTAAACCTCAGCGCTACTGATTTTGCCGAGTACCAGAAATGTTTGAAAGAGAACTGCAACTATGTAACGTGTTTGATTGACTTTTTATAAGGACATGTACTTCACTCTGAGAAAGCGGTCAATAGGATGTTACTTTTGTTTCATTCAACGGTAGGTAATTCTGTCCTCTGGCAATATGAAACAAATTAGTTCAAATAAAGTGTTCAACGTACTTGTAATACTTCTGTTAAAAAAACCCAAGACCCCTCTTTTACCCTCTCTCTCCTTCGAAGGTTAATTTCTCCCCCTCCTCAATCCCGTTTAATTTTTCCGGTTTCTTCCCCTATCGGCACTTGCTTCTCTCTCCTGACAGGTGTCTTTATCTTCACATATTTCCAGGTTGTTTCCACATGGTGTATGTACAAAGAGGAAAATAGGCTGAGAGGAAGGGTAGTGTTTGAGTACTTGAGTTCTGGTTGCACTTTCTGCAGGAACAAAGAAAAGATTTTGATGTTCTTGGTTTGTTCTGTAGAGGCTGATTAAGGAGGTTTGAACTAGATATTTTATATCCTCGGGGGTTATTTTATCTCCTCGGAGGGTGCTACTAAAGCAGCACAGTGACAGCTGTTGAGGTGCCTCCTTAGGTTGGAGCAACAGAAGTTCCCTGCGCAACAGGTCCAATGCACGTGTCCTGTCAGAGAAAAGTTAAATGAGACAAACTTGTGAAAAATGAGCCCAGTTTCTAGCAAAAATTAAAAGAAACCAAAAAGACAGCAGGGAGAAGAGGGAATATTTACCAGTCTATTCTGGAGCCATCTCCAGCAGGCCCTGGCTCTTCCAAGCTGCTTCTCAGCCTCCTTCTTTACCTGTCTGACACAATATTAGCAGTAATGGTGGTGTGTGGCCACGGGGATGTAAACATGACCCTTGGGATAAAGCTGTGCTGTAAAGGACACGCTTGAATTTTAGCAATTTCATCCTTAAATTTGTTAGAATCCCAGGAGGGGTTGGGTTGAAAGGGATCTTAAAGCTCATCTCATTCCAACTCCCTGCCATGGGCAGGGAGACCTTCCGCTAGACCCTGTTGAGTCCACCGGGTTGGGTTGCATGTATTTGAGCAGTGTTGTCAGAATTTTTTGTTTGGCTCTTACTGAAATGCCTGGCAAAGCTTACAGCAGCCCTGAGAGGACAGGAATAGGCTTGGGATGTTCCAAAGGCCTGCTGTGTTAGATGTCCTTTCAGTGTTATGGTGTCTCTGGACCATTAAGTCTCCTCGTCTAGGTATTTGCTGACGTCTATTAAAAGTCAGAAAATTACAGTAAGCCCTCTAGCCTTGAATTACTCTGGAAAGAAAATGTTTTTCTTGGTGCATCCTGACCACAACCCATCATTTCCTCATCACGTGGGCATGGGGAGTGCAGGATCCAAACCAGCTGGTTAGTAAACAGAAACTGACCTGAGACAGAGGAGGGAGGGTGAACAGGCAGGTTATATTCAGAGTTATTAAACATAGGATGGTAATTAGAGTGTGAAGACATGAGAGAGGTGAGGGCTGGGGAGCATCGGGTACTGCAACAACAAAACAGTGACAGGTCCTGCCCCCAGATGGCTGGGGAAAATGTGGAAGATAGATAAGTTTGTACATTTTGATAAACATGATTAAGATGCTGAAAAATGCGATCCTCCGTGAATAGGTCGGAACTATTTGTTAGCAGAAAATAAAATGAGAGCTCTGTATAATTTTCGTACAAAACCAGGAATCTGAGTTGTTAAGAGCAAAATGTGGATGTCATCTAGATTTTACACGCAGGGTGATGGTTTTTTTAAGGCACACGTGATAAGCAAAAAAATCTTAATTTAAAGCATGGTCAATTTCCTGATTTTTTTTTTAAAATTCCATTGGTGTCTGGATGCTTTCCCATAGTTATTTAGAGTGATGATCATGAAGAAACTGTTGCCAACTTAAAATATGGTAGAGTGGATGCTTGCTTAATAGTGTTGAAAATCAGCCAAGATGTATCTAATTCTGGACTGGAGTGTTATGTTGTATGGTTTTATTTGTGGAATTCTTGATTTATCAATGGTCTACGCTCCTGTGTAACGAACTGTATGAGTACAGTCATTATGTATGGTAACATATGATTCAAATCTTACTTTTAATTCGAGTATATGAGGTTAAGAAGACAAACTCTTTGTCAAGGTGGAAACACGAGACTTGTTTGCCAGATTAGTCCCCAGTAAAATTAGGTCGGTCATATTTACGTCACAATAATTTAAAGAATATTGCCATTTTCCTGAACTTTGATTTGTTATATGACAGACATCATTAGAACACACATTTTGCTTGAAAATGAATTTAGGCAAGTTAGAACTGGAATAAAGACTGTTTTTAGTGAGTATGTATTTTGTTTCCAACGTGTATGTATGTGCAAAGAATTTAAACTGTGATTTGATTTGATTTTAGAATACCATCCAAGCTTACTCAGTTTATCAGATGAATACCAGCTGGTGCATCTGACAGCCAAAACTAGAAAAATAACCTCATTTAAAGATGGAAATCCCTATTCATGAGACCATTTCAGAGCCTTTGCTTTCCAGCAGGACTGGTTGAGCAGCATATTCCGATCATTGGGATAGTTTTGGTTTTCAAAGACAGATGGTCATTGTGTTTAATGTCTGTATATTAATGTTCTGTTGATAAAAGTATGAGTAAGTTGCTAATTTCTCTGGGAAAATATAATTAAACTGTTGAGATCCGGAGACATGTGACCTGTGCTATGTTTGGTTCAGAGGCTTCAGATTCAATTAGCTTTGCAAAATTGCTGTGAATTTTTACCTGCTTGCTTGGATTGAGGGGAGAAAAAGGTTCCTTTGTTTACTCTAGGATGAACAGAAAACTAGTCTTATTTCAGCCTTGTACTTGGATGTTTCTCAGTACTCATGTTCAATATTTTCAAATATAGGATGGGTGGTATTCGGCTCAAAATATCTCAAGACTTCTCAAACTTGTTGCTGTGAAATCAAATGCTCTGGTATGATTTCAGACTATGTAGTCAAGTTGCCATGGATGGCAGTTTTTCTGGTTTCTGCCTCAAATCTTAAAGCTTTAAGTCTTTTTTTCTTCATGGATTTTAGACTTGCAGGAAAATATTGCAGCTACAATGTGTGTTGCTGTGCCTGAAAGTATTCATTCCTTATATAGGCAGTTTTCTGGGTTAGAGTGACAGGAAGGTGCTTAATTCTGACAGCTGAAAGTGTCAACAATCTTGGGATTTTTTTTTCGTAAACCATTCTTACCTGTTTCAGTAATTCCTACATTAGGTAGGAGCGCTTCTCTTGGGCAGTCACTCAGCTGGCTTTGATTTTATGCCTTTTTTTGGTGCATTCATGCACAGGGATATTTAAAAATTGAGTTAGTTTGCGTGCCATATACTTACGGGTTTAATAGAATATAAGAAAAACTATTTTAAAGAAATATTTGATTGTAGATGTGAAGGGTGTTAGAGGGGTGGTGAATGTGCAGCTTTTTGCTGTTTTACACTTTAGTTGTTTTTAACACATTCTTCTGCAGAAGAATTCAGTGGTTATTACCTACAGAGGTATATAAGCAAGAAATTATTTGGGACTGCAGGGTGACTGCTTTGTGTCTGAGTTACTTAACTGCCTCCTGTCCTGAGTGTGTAGTTTTTAAGTGTTTGCTTACCTGGCTTTGTGACCCTATTACTAACTTGTACTTTTTAATAGCATTTCTTTGTTCTCTTACTCTGGAAATTGCATAATGTCTGTTCATTCTCAACTGTCTGAGCAGCTCTGTCCATGATGGCTTCATTCAGAAATTGTCTGAAGCAGTTAAAAGGTCCCAAACACAGAGAATTATCAAAAACTATTCAAAGTGGATAATTTCTGTTATAGTGATGGATGTGAACAGAGTGATGGATGCACTGGAACAGTAAATGTGCTATAAGAAATGTATAGTTGAATTGATACTGTGCTGGGCTGAGGATTGTTCAAAAGAAAAGGAATTGGCAGTTGGTTGCAAAGTCAGCGAAAGGATCCACGGGCGAAGTGAGGTTTCCTGCTGTTCCGTGTCACAGGACGGCCGTGTGACATTCTCAGTGGGTTTTGTTTCTGTTTGTGTTGTTCCTGACTTAAATTACCCGACTCTGTTGGCAAAAAGCATTCATTATATTATTGTCGTTATGGTGGAACTCGGGAATATTCCTATTCCGTGGTCGTGTTTTACATTTACAAACCTGGATGGCAATTTGGAGTTGTTAGCTGGCAATTCTTAGCTGGATTTTATGGGCAAAAATCCCACTTGCCAGCAATTGGCTTCATGGGCAGAGGCAGGAGTCTGAAGCCTGCAGCAGTTCAGCAGTTGGCAGGACAGTGCCCGGCAGGGACTGTGTCACCCAACACTCACCTTGTGCCTGGGAAGGAAACCAGCAGAGCAAAGTGGTAACCGGTCAGTTATTGGTTTGGGAGGGGAGAATTAAGATGTCGGACTGTTACCTTCTTCCTGCCAAGTCTAACAGAACTTGGAAAAACAATGCTGATACAATAAGAAGAAAAGGAGTAGTTTTATAATAATAATTTTTTAAAAAAATGTTATGACTTGCAGCCATATTACAGGCCAGAGTTTTTAACCCTCGAGACTTACAGTTGTCTTCAGAAACCCTGGCTGAATGTTGCTTCTGATTGACACATGCCAGTTGTGATTTGTGTGTTTAATCAAGGGGGAATAATTCTAAAAGTGATTCTCCCCCACCAAAGCTGTTTGTGTATTAGTCTCTAAATGTATTTGTTGTGATACAACATGTTAGAATTTATAGCTTTCATACAGTTCAATAGCAAAATTTACAAATATAATTAGAGGGTTAAAGGCGTTTAAAGAATAAAAGCACTTTAATGACATTCAGTTTTTATTGACAACCCACTAATATCTGCTGCATTCACATAAAGATTTCTAATGTAATCCCGTGAGCAGATAAAAGCTCTGCTATTTAAAAGCTCCATGCAAAGCAGATTCATTCATGAAATGCAGATGGGGAGTTCCTGAGTAGATGATGGGTTGTAGTGCCTGTCTGCAGCTCACACAGCACAGGCCATTCCTGCTCTTTGTTTTACAGGGTATCACATTAAGTGCTGTACTAAGAAGATAGATGGCAGCAAACTGAAACATTTATAAGGAGTTATTTTTAGTTATTCCACGAATGTTTTCCATTTTCCAAAAATTGTAACGTTGCTGCTTTTGAAAGAAAAAATTTCTCTTTGCTCACTCACCTGAGGCGTTTGCAAGTACCCAGATTTGAACCATTTAAAAGAATTGTGGAGAATGCCAAATAAATATTTTAATATCCATTTTTTCTTTTGTCTATTTAGGATCTAAGGAATACAGGTTTTCTTTAGAATCATAGAATCCCAGAATGGATTGGGGTGGAATGGACCCTAAAGTTCATCCAGTTCCGCACCCTACCATAAGGCAGGGACACCTTCCACTAGACCAGGTTGCTTCAAGCCCTGTCCAACCTGGCCTTGGACACTTCCAGGCATGGGGCAGCCACAGCTTCTCTGGACAATCTTTGCCAGGGCCTCACCACCCTCACAGGGAACAATTTCTTCCTCATATCTGATCCAACCCTGCCCTCCTTCAGCTTAAGGCCATTCTCCCCTTATCCTGTCACTCCATGCCCTTATGAAGACTCCCGTTCAAAGGACTTAAATCATGTGAAGTAATACCTAATAAAAGTCTTCCTTGATCTGAACCTGTTCGGGTTTCGGTTCCATGCTGGTCTTGGGCTCTATGTGATTGGACACTCGGAAATTTATAGCCGGGTCTTTCTGACAAGATGGTTTCTGCCAGAGGCTAAATACTGGGGCGTTCAGATGGTTTGGGGCACAGGCAGTTTGCACAAGCCGGGAAGGGAATTTGAAGAAGGAACATCTTCTCACAGAGCAGCAGAATGCAGCCGGTGGGGCAGAGCCCAGGGCAGGGCTGTGTGGGAGCTGGGGTCTCTGCAGAGGCTGTGGGACATTCCTCCTGTCACAGGGATCCTCCTTAGTGCTGCAGGGTGAGCTGCCTTTGGAGGTTTCCTTGCTTGACTGAACGAAACCTCCCAGCTCCCATGGAAGGGCTGTGCTGGTTACTGGCTCTTTAGTTGTTTCTCCAGAGAAATGAAAAATTGAAAGCAGGGAGGTAATTGGCAGCTCTGAGAAATAAAATAGGGTTTTCCATTAATTCATGGAGTGTCTTACAGTTTTACATACATAATTATTAATCTAAGGCCATAGGAGAAGTTGCTGTTACGGTTCTGGGAGCGCCATGAATCCCAAGTAAAGCTGTCAATTACTTCTCAGTATCCTCTTGCAGGAGAACAAAAAACCTGGCCGATGCAGTTGAACGCTTACTCTGCTTTGCTTTAAACTTGCAAATACAAGGTGGCCTCAATTTACTTGGATTCTTTTTGTTTGTTTGATGACAAATGAGATGTGTCTCTCTTTCCTTCTACTTGCTGGTTCTCAAATGAGATTTCTAAAACAATAGATTGTACAATATCGTCAGCACAAATAAAACATAGGCTGGGAATAAAATAGCTCCTCTGGTCTTTTTCAGTAAGTGGCAAGATACATTTCTTGTGGCTTTTCATTGATGAACTTGTTCTAAGTACACGATGACAGTGAAGGGCCAAGTACTGAACCCTTGATTTAGTGCTGGATCCCTCTTGGGAGTTACATTTATGTAAGGATTGAGTTTCTAAAAAAACACAGTGGGGAGGTTTGTAGGATTTTAGCAGGAGAACTTGATAGGATGAAGGGAAATACACTTGTTAAATCATGTACTGTATGATGTGTGTCAAAAGGAAGTTTATCTGCTGTTCTTCTCCTCCCATTTGAAAAGTGGTGAGAAGGAAGAGGCAAGTGACCAAAATTAGTGTTGATTAACAGCGATTTAAAAGCAGGAACATTCACTTTTTAAATATAATGATAAAGAGTGGGGTCTGCCTGATGCTTACACAGTAATACTATTGGAAGAGCTGTGGGTGTATTCCTGAGATGGGATTATTGTAGCTCTGCATGTGCATCTGGATAGGATGAGGCGCAGAGGGTGCTGAGAAGATGCTACTAAATTCTGTTGGGTTTCTTTATGTCTTTCAGGACTTGCAGTGAATGGAGGAGGACACTTTTTGCTAGAGATTTGTCTGAAGCTATCAAGGTAGGAAAATTCTTTCTTCCTACAATCCCATGTGTTCCTTGCAGGCATGATTTAATTGTTTGAATAGAATTGCAGTTGTCTTCTGTTGTTTCATTGTTAATGTGTGATGATCACCTGAAATTGGAACAGGGGCACTGTCTTTCTGTAACAGTTTTACCAATTCTTAACCTGATTGTATTAGAGAAAAAGATGTAAGAGCTTTCACATATTAGTGTTTGATCTTTCTCTTTTCCTACTGGAGGTAGGAAAGGAAAGAGAATGGATGTAATACAACAATACGTGGGATTTTATGTTATTTATTGAGTTCATTCTAACTGCTAACTAAAATATTGATACTGTTTTGTAAACGCAATGTGTAATAGTGACACTGCATTCTGTAAAAATGTACTTTGGTGTCTTAGTTTTTCAATTTTCCCTAATTTTTTCAGTTTTTAAAAATTTTTTTTTAATATAAAATCCAAAATATTCTGTGTTCTGAGAAAATCTCCAGTGCTTGCCAATGGATTGAACTCCAGTTTCATATTAAGTATTATTGAGACTGGAGCACATTTTCAGAACAGGCTTACAGCAGCTCCTTAATTAGGTCCATGTGTTAAGATGTATTTTTGATTATTTAAAAATCAAGAAATTAATTACAATTTCCTTTAATCTCTTGGAATAGAGGAATTCTGTAACATTTTCTGACTTTATACGTTGCCCTTTTTTTGTTTTCATTTTCTGTTGTACCAAGTAATCTTCAAAAATATCTTCAGATTGGTAGGAGCCTCAAGCAGAACATCCAGTATGGAGCTGGTGTGATTTTGAGTGACAAGTTTTTGGCTGCTCCACGTCACAGCCAAAAGTCGAAATGCAAGAAACTCTCGGCATTTCAGTCGTGTGGTGGTTTGGGGCAGAATCAGGATGGTGGATCTCAGCACGGTAAAGTTTGTTGATTCGGCACAGGAAGGACGTGGAGCTGTTGAGAGTGAGCCCAGAAGAGGCACCAAAATGATCAGAGGGATGGAGCAGCTCTGCTGTGAGGAAAGGCTGGGAGAATTGGGACTGTTCAGAAAACAGAAGACTCTGGGGTGACCTTATAGCAGCCTTTCAATACCTGAAAGGAACCTGCAGGAAAGATGGACAGAGACTATTTACAAGGGCCTGGAGTGACAGGACAAGGAGGAATGGCTTCAGTGACAGAGAGTAGGTTTGATTAGATATGAGGAAGAAATTGCTCCCTGTGAGGGCGGCTAGGCCCTGGCACAGGTTGCCCAGAGAAGCTGTGGCTGCCCCTTCTCTGGAAGTGTCCAAGGCCAGGTTAGATGGGGCTTGGAGCAACCTGGCATAGCGAAAGTTGTCCCTGCCTTATGGCGGGGGGTAGGGCCGGATGAACTTGAAGGTCCGTTCCAGTCTGGGCAATTCTATGATTCCAGCTGTAGGAAGTGCCCTAAAATTCCTTCCAAGGCAGTTTAACAAGACTCAGCTTGTGCAGAACTGTACCACATTTTATTTTGAGCCTAAATACCTGTTCACGTGGTTGTTGATGGAGGCAGCTACTAATAATGTTTAAAGCCAAAGCAGTCGTTTTAACTGTTATGAGCAACACAGAAGACACTAAAAGCACTACAGATGAACTGATGAAAGTGAGGTGATGGCATTTCTAACTTTTGGTTATCATTTTTCTCCAAGGCTGGATAATTGACATTGTATGTGGAGAACTGAAGTGTCCTTTGGGAATTCAGTCTGTATCATTAATCTAGAATTAGAAACCAGGTTATGCAAAATGACAAAGCCTGGTTCAAAATTAAACTTCGTGGATTTCAAGGTCATCACATTTTCACGCTGAGGAGAGAACTAACTTTTGACTTTCTCCTAGCGAGTGATTGCATTCTTTCTGCAATGTTTCTGATCTCGTTTTAAATAGGTGTTAAACTTCAACACTGAAATAAAAAGTATTGCTGGAGAAATCTTCTTCCTAGAAAAGTAAATTCAGATGTTGACTGAAAAGTTACGGTTACAAAGTCTATTAGTTAGTATTCTGTGGTTGGCAGGGTTATCTGCTGAGGATTGTTATTGCTTGAGAGTAGCGAGTTTCTCTGGATTCGGAGTGAGTCATAAGCTGTCTGTCAGTGCTGTTTCTCTCTGAGAGCAGTCGTGCTTTTATTCTCGATTGTCCTTACTCAATGGACAATTTGAGTTTTGTGTTCCAGACAAAAGGAAAACCAATCTCCTGTTAGCAGAGACCGGGAAGCTCGAGCCTGCACAGAGCAAGTGTGTGTTGAGGGATTGAACATTGCACCTTCCTGGTGGTGTCCTTCTGCCTCACAGCTCCAGGTGCAAACAGCTTCGCCCTCCAGAAGTGCTGTTTTCCAAGCATAGCACCAAAATGAGCTGTTCCTCTGCTAAATTGTGTGGGTTTCCATAGTAATATAGTGCTTGTCTCCTTCCTCCCAGGCTGTAACTGTGTAAAAATTACCTTTGAACGTGAATGCCACAGACTCCGAGTGAACATAATCACCACAGACTCATCAAGAAATATGTTTGGCCACATTCACCTTAGGGCTGTTGTTGAGAACTTCACAAATATGGGAATATTACTTTGTTACGCTCTCAGAATTGCTTTTTAACTGGAGCATTAACAGCTGCTTCATTTGATAAAATAAAAGCAGCGACTGAGGCCAACCTCGTGCTTCCTTGTGAAATGTTACGTCGACCTGCTGCACACGTTTTCCCGGTGGGAATACTGTTAGGTGTTTTATGGGTGTATTTTTATGTATTTCTATCAAAGATAGTTGGAGAAGCAAAGACAATGGGGTCATATCAGGAGGACAGGAGAGAGCACAAGTGTGGGGGCTTTTGGATTACGGGAGTCAGTGCAGGATCTATAGGAAAGGCAGTCCAGAGACCTCCAAGTATTTTGTTTAAGAGTGGATTGGCAGATCGGCCTTCACGTCAGGCCCCCCGTGATAGTTATTAGTGGTCAGGTTTTTGTGAGGGAACATAACATCAAACAATTAATTTTGTCGTTCTAAAGCCTATTAGAGAACTCTCTTTAATAAACTCTTAATTGCTTAAAGACCTCTAATTGGGAGGGTTTAGTGCTTTTAATACCTTTGTTGTTTTCCTATTTCCAAATAATCCTAGAAGTTCTTGGCGAGCTTGCTAGGTCACAACGATGCCGTTTTCATTCGTAAAGTTCCTGGAAATACTTAATCTCTAAATTCTGCTCCTGTGTGTTTAAATGTGCACGGACCAAGCTCATAAATATACATTTCCTTTGACTTCAGCGTTGTTGTAATCAGTTATTCCCACCCCTGTGGTGAGTCAGAGTGTTCTGGGAGGCGGTGTTCAGTGGATTTCATTGTCATGGAGTTCACGGAGCTTCTGCCGTTTCCTGACAGTTCGCAGTGATGTCTGTGGCCATCCCAGTCCTCCTGTGAGCATCGAAGTACGGCTTAAGCGTTCTTTAGTCTTTGTCATCAGGCTATCTCTCAAAACATCCTCTGGAATTTCAGGGCAATTTAGAATAAGAGTTCAGGTTAAACTTTGAATAATTAATTTGAGGAGCATGAGAAGTTTCAGTCTGGCAGTAGTTACAGGCAAATGTGGAACACATCTGTGTACAATACCCGTTAAATGTAGAGTAAATGCTTGAAAGTCAAGCTCTGCTGTGTGTTTTGTTTTCATTTTTCAATTTATTTCATCTCGTGATAGTTATTTTTATAAATCCGTCACTTGTGTAAAAAACGTCCTCGTTACCTCTTCCTTCCTGAATCTTGAATGCTCTTTGAAAATGGTTCACTAATTTATGAAAAGTTAGATTTTTTTGTTGTTGTTCACAAAATGTTCATTTAGGCTTTACAAGTGATTAAATCCTGAAAGCTAATACTCAGGTTCCTTTTTATGGCATCTTAATGTAAGATATCTGTTACACACACTTCTTAGTTTCTGCTGTCGTGACTTCCGCTTCCCTCATGAAAACAGCGAATCTTGTGCTACCAGGAGACTTTGAAATAGAATATTTTATGAGTAGCAAGCTTTTCTGTTACATGGCATAACTGAGTATATTTCCTATCAAAGGATTTTTGGGGATTTTTTTGAAAATCACCCTTTAAAAAAATTTTTCTTTCCATTGTTCCTTTGGGAAATTCAGGGAAGGTGTACTGAAGGAATGTGATGCCTCAGGATCTTCTGAGATGGACAGAAGCCGATAAATAAAGGAATAAGCAGCGGGATTCTCACTGAAAAATGTGCTTTAATCAGAGTTTGCAAATATTTCTACTTTGTAACATTATTATTATTATTTATAATATTATGTTTATATCTATTAGCATGATGTACTGAGACTTTGTGACTCCATAGTGTTCATAAACTTCTTCTGAATATTAAGAACGTTCTGAAAGTAAGTTCTGTCTTAATTTGCTGCTGCCTGACCCAGAGAGTGAGTTAATGGGATCTCATGAGCTGGCACACTTCACTTTTCAACTACAAAAATTATATCTGAAGAGGCAGCTGACAGAACTGTCGAGCCACCTCCAATTTGGCAAGATGGTCTTTTTTTNTAGAAACTTATCTCTGAAGTTGTTTTTTTTTTTTTTTTTTTTTTTTCTTTTTTTTTTTTTTTTTTTTTTTGGTTAAGTTGTCTTTTTCCCCCATTGAGTTAAAGCTCTGCAGTGGCCACACTGTGGCTGTGCTGCTGAAACCTGCGAGCATCACTGTGCTGCCCAGGAAGCTTGACTGGGCTGTCTCCTGGCTGAGACTGGGAACATGTCCGGTCATCCCAGACACTTTTATCTTCAGTAACACTCAGACAACATTTACAGCAAGGAAAATACAGGGATAATGTTTCTGTTTCTTTTGAAGTGCTTGTTTGTAAGACCAAAATGTTTACAGTAATTTTATTTCCTACAATCAGTTTTTGCAATGCTTGTCCCTTAACAAAGCTATTTTCACTATGGAGGTGAGGAAGGAACTGATCACTTAAGGGGGAAATCAACTTCTTAAGAGATGTGCATTGCACATATGACTTAGGATGCATTCCCTTCCTCCTTTTGTAGTTAGAAACTTGTCTTACTGGAAAAAACACAGAATTCTAATCTTAAGATGTACATTTAATAGCTTCTCACGCTGATGTGCACAAAATTTGCCAGCAATGTCCATACGACTCATTGGACATCAAACGCTCTTTTGAACAAGAGCTTAGCTTTGCTGAGCAGCTTTATGTAAACTGAAATTTTATTTTTAGTGAGGTGATCAGAGAGGAGAATACAGGAATCTGGTTGTTCCACTGGTGGTGTATAGGCAAAAAATTTGCTTTGATTTTGTAATTCTGTGTCTGACAGACAGTATCTCTCTATAAAAAGAAGCAAAACTGACTTCTGTGGGCAGTAATAATGTGTAGCCACCCAAAACATGACGTGGTTTTTGCAGCCTGTCTACAAACTCTGTCTTAAAATTAAGAAAACACTGAAATAGGCCTAGTCATTCCGAAGGATTGAGATATCCCAGACTTGTTCAAGCTTAGCATTTGGTGTAAGTTTGCAGCTTGCAGAGCTCAGTCTGCTTCTACCCCCTCCACCTCAGGGTTTTTTCCTCATCATATTTGTACTACTGCCTTCTCGTGCTCCAGAAACTTTTGTTTGTGTATTTCATTGAAATTTTGATTTGTTAGAAGATCAAACAACTCGTGGCAGAGTGTCTGGACAGAAACCAGGAGGTTCTTGAGCTGTTTTTTCTAAAAATGCTGCATAGAGATTGCAGCTTTTTTATTCATCTGCTGATACTGTTTGGAGACTTACGTTCATACAATGTCTTCATTTGGTTTGGTAAACTTACAAATGACGAGATAAATGACAAATCAGGTGTAGAAGCTCTTGGTTGCCCAAATTGTTGCCAGAGGCATCCTGTGTCAGTGGGAGTGTGAAGGATCCCCATCCCATTTCTGCAGCTTTTGCTTCTGCTGATAGAGCTGCTGCTGATCCTGGAGAAGGGAATTAACCTGGGCTGTGAGGTGCATTAAGGAGTTCACAGGGTAGGATGAAAAATTGTCTGATCCAGCTCTTCCTAATACTGTAATTCTGTTTGCTGTTTAATGCTTCTAATTCCATGAACTAATACAACCAACAGGATTTTTAATTTAGAGTGCTTATTCTTAAACATTACTTCTGGCTTGGTGGTGTTGGCTGAACAGAGGAAGAGCTGTGACTGTGTTTGCTCAAAGCCACAAAGGGACGCAGTTGCGCATGAAAATGAAAACCGGCAGCTGATTTTGGTCACCTGCTCCTCTGCGTTGTGAACACCTTAACTATTACATAAACTGTGTAAGTCCAAGGAGTGCTTACACTTACACATCAATATTGTGTGTAAGATACAATGAGGAACCATGTCAGGAATTGCTGCTAAAGTAGAGTCACGGAAGAATCACTGAGTGATTTAGGTTGAAGGGACCTTAAAGACCATCTAGTTCCACCCCCCTGCCATGGGCAGAGTAATCTCCCTGTAGTCCAGGAGTCCCCTAAGAGTATGGAATTAGTCCTTGGAATGTCCCTTGGCTGGTAACTCAGGGTCCTAATGCAAGACATCAGTTCTCTCTCCACTCTGTGGTTCTTAGGAGTAAATTCGTGGAGGCCCCATCTGTGCCCTATGCAGAGCCTTAGTTCAGCTCTAGTAGCAGCACAGCACTTCGCTGGCCCTGTTTGTCATGTGCAAGATACAGGTAAATACAATTATTAGCAAACTATCAGGCTCAGCTTTGGCATGGTCTAGGCTCAGGCCGGGTGACTCCTTCGACAGAATTTGGTTGAATTCAGTTGTAGCTCAGCACTGGTGGTACAGCTCTGCTCGGTTCTCTCCACAATGCAAGCCAACATGGGGAAAGTCCCTAAACAATTGTCTGTGTGCCCAGACAGAGGTTTTTTTTGATAGTCACGTAACAGTGGGATGCTCCGAAGGGGACCTAAGCCTCGTTTAGGAGCCTTGGGAATGAGCCTGAACACCAGCTCTTTGTGTTTTGGTGGCAGAAGGGTGCCAGGTGACGTTCGAGTGATTCATAAATGCAAAGGAAATACTGATTCTGCGTTTTCTCTATAACATTCATCCATGCATGCCCACAGACTCCCAAATCTGTTTGTGGAATCTGGTAGGTGAATGGGAGCTTGTGTCAGGAAAGGCTGAAGTTGCTGTCATCCCTGTGTGCTTACTGGGGCTTGGGATGAGTGTGCTGTGAGCTGCTGCCCTGGAATGCTGGTGTCTCTCAGTAAGTGAATAAATCATATTAAAATGACTTTCAGTGGCTTTAAATATACATATAAAGTTCTTTGAACTGAGCGTTATTGTATTATTAGACTTGAAAGTATCAGACAAATGTGAAGAAATGCAAGATGGCATTTACTGAGCATCCTCCAAGAGGAACCGAATATTGTTACAGGAAAAAAATTCATTATTTATTTGTGCAAGATGAATGTGTTACCTTGTAACTATGGAATATAATGTGTACAATAGAAAGAAAATTGTGGTTTATTGTATGTACTGATCAAAGACTCTTTGCAATTCTTTTGGTCTGGTTTGAGCTGCTTTTGTTGTAGGTGTTTTGATGCTTTACATGCTTTAATAAGTGGCTGTTCCCCAGCCTAGGCTGTCAGTGTGCCTGGTGATCCCAGACACTCTTTTATCTTCAGCAACACTCAGACAACCTTTTTTTTTCCCCCCGAGACATATACAGCAAGGAAAATATAGGGATGATGTTTCTGTTTGATTTTTTGCATGAGTTACTCTCGGTTTGAGCGACTTGCCTCCTCATGACAATTTATTCGACTCGCAGCAGAATTTGACAGTCAACCAGCCCGGGAGCTGCAGAGCATCCGCAGTCGTGGTTGGCGTTGGCAGGATTGATTTTCTGAGCAACAGCAAGGGCAGCAGCTCCTTCTGATGGGTTTGGCTTTAATAGTGACAGGAAATGGAGGCAGTTTGCTAAATGCTGTGTCTTTCCCACTTCAGCGTTATGGTAAATTATTTGGCAAAATAGTTTGGTTCTACCAGCGGCACTGGAATTGTGTTGTCCTGGAAATAAAGCCTGGATAACTGAAAGCAAACTGAATGATAGGCTTTATATGGATGTTGTTGTTGGGAATTGTATTGGCAAAATAGTTTTTCATCATTTTATCTTGGTTTTAGCGCTTCTTTACCTCTTCTCCATCATGGCTTCCTGTTGTCCAAATGGGAGTGTTGATTTCGTATGTCTGTTGTTCTGCTTTCCACAGTGTTTGGAATAAACCAAGTGGAACAAGATCGCCATGTTTCGGAACAGTCTCAAGATGCTTCTTACGGGAGGGAAGTCAAACCGCAAAAACAGGTCCAGCGGTAAGTAATCGTCACCTCCTCATGTATGTGGAATACTGGCACTTCTGAAACCATTCCTTTTATGTATGTTTTGGTCTTAGCGGGACCTTCTTCTTCCTAATGAACAGATATACTCAGTTGATGATCTTGTAGACTCCAAACATCATTATACTTTATTTTAATATTGTGCTGTACTTTGAATTTGAAACTATATGTATATTTATTTTTAAATGTATGCAGACCATCATCTGGTTTTATTGGGGAGATAAGATGTAGGGAAAACCAAATAAGAGTTCTACGGAACCTTGTAGTAAACAAACATCAGGGTTCACGTTTCATTTATGGAAAGTAAAAATTTTTTTTTCTTCTGAAATGTCTGTGATAACTTGTGGCAGTGAAACCTGCTTTATTACAGCCAAAACTTGTGAGACCAGCAGCAATTCCTTTTAAGCT
Organism: Falcunculus frontatus; assembly: GCA_013398115.1. NCBI lineage: Eukaryota > Metazoa > Chordata > Aves > Passeriformes > Falcunculus > Falcunculus frontatus. The sequence goes on along the minus strand of VZRV01005415.1, from coordinate 552,688 downwards.
TTTATTTTTAAACAGGAGGGAGAGAGGGGAATGGGAATAGTTGAAATCGAAGGAGAAATTGCCCAAATTTAGTCATCATTTATGTCGGTTTCTTTTTTCCACCATCCCGGGAAAGGAGTTTACAGTTGGTATTGGTTCATGTGGCTTGGCCTGTTTCATCCGTGACGGAGACTGGGGGAGATTGTAATTGTAAAACAGAACATTACAAAAATATTGATAGGCTTTAAAAACATTTTTATTTAACTTTCGTAGTTATTTCCAAACACGAAATGTTGGCAGGATAAGAGCTTTTAATTAGATCTTTCGTTTTGAATTTCAAAGTCATCTGGCAGCACATTTTAAATATTTTGGGATACAATGTCTATTTGTGCTCGTGCATCTGTGTTAATATGGATATTTATGTTATGGATGTTCATATGGATATTCCTTGGGAAACCACAGGTGAGGATGAGGAGACACAGTGGTGGTAAAGGCAGTGGGAAAATGGGCTGTTTTCCCTTGATTTAAGCAAGTTCTTCTATATTTCTCACACTGCCAGAATTTGGCCAGTTTTAGTCTCTTACTGCCCGTGTGGTATTTGGGGAAGGAGAGTTGTGGGGCTTTGCTGTGGAGCAGCACTGATGCCTTAGGCCTTCGACATCAGTGGTCTCTTATTCCGGTGTTGGTCGATCCTGAAGGCGCTTGTCCTAGGAAGTTCAAGCATGCATCATGGTGTTGTACTTGGTGTGGATCTCAAAGCAGGTGAAAGTTTGTTTTGCATAAGCACCGTAGGAATTCGGGCCTGAGGTGGTGGCTGCTCATTGGCTTTTATGGAGGAGATTTCCTTTCCGTAGGAAGTCCTCAGTCTCTTGTAGCAGGAGTGGTTAGTGTGAGGGAGGTACTTGGATGAAAAGCCCGGTTTGGAGGAGACACGTGAGCAGATGGCTCCATCCTCTTGTGATTTGTGTCACATTTGCTGTTTGAAAGTACGAGTCCTTTGATGATACCTTTGGAAAACTGTACATAGACAAATCACCTTCGGTTGTGATTTCTGTACAAAGCCCTTCTTTGTCAGATGTGCTGCTAACAGGCCCTAGTATGCCTTTTGGCTTATCTCCCAGAAGCAATATTAAGGATCTTGTATATGTCAAGCTCTGCAAATAGGTGTTTCTTATTTTTGTGAATGAAAAATGTCAGTTCTGAAGTATTGTGATTCAACAGTCTGTTTTTGGGCAAACCAGAAGAAGAGATGGGTTTTCTTATTCATATATTGAAAAATAATATGACAGAATTTAATTGATGAGGTTCTCTCTAATGCCTAGTGACTGTACTGTATGTTTAATTTAATGCAATTCTGCCCTTGAAATAAGTTGCTTTATTGAGAAGTTCTCTTTGGCGTTCTTCAGGGCAAGAGAGGAAATGGGAAAATGAGATGATCGCGTTTGTTATATTGTTTGTGACTAAGTGGCACACAACCCCGCACTGCAAAATAATTTTTCAGATTGTTGTTAAGCTCCCAAACTCTTACTTGATGTTGGATTAATTCATTGCTGCCTAGATTTTTTTAAGATAAATATATTTAAGTCTGTATTTCTTTGCAACAGAGTAAGGAAAAAATCGGTAAATCATCTGTGTACATTTCTGTGTCACATGCAGTATTGTAAGCCTGAAACTTGTTATATTTATTTGCTTTGCAGTTCTGGCAAACTACAAATTTGATGCTTTGAAAGCAGGTTAAAAAGGAGAGAATTTACCTAATAATATGCAAAAGGCATTTGTCACCCTGTCACTGACAGGATCTTGATGAATCCTCCCACCCCCTTGAATAAATCCCAGAATAGTTTGGGGTGGAAGGGAACTTAAATCTAGTCCCGTCCTCCTGCCGTGGGCAGGGACACCTTCCAATAGACCAGGTTGCTCCAAGCCCCGTCCAACCTGGCCTTGGACATTTCCAGGTACGGGGCAGCCACAGCTGCTCTGGGCAACCTGTGCCAGGCGAGTACTCTAAAATATGAGTATCTGAGGCGTGTAATCCTTAGCCCAAAGGGTCTGCTCTTCTTTCCTGAGTTAGTTAGGAATTACGTCTAGCTTGTTCTTAACTATAAAATGCACAATTTTTATCTGGAGCTTCCCAGCCGGGAGCCTGCCCGTCATTCAGAACATTTTTGGTGCAGGGTTTTTTAAAACCTCTTCTTCTTTCCTGATTCACAGAAGACCCAATTACTTCTCCCTTCCAATGTATTTATAGGGCTTTTTGGAACCTGCCACTTTATTTTTTAATTCCAGGACTGAAAGGGCCTCTGTCAAATGCTCTTCTCCTTTGATTCCTGCCTTTCAAAGATAAAAGGCATTTCTGTGAAGGTCTCATTTCTGCTTGGCCAGATCTCTGTGCAGTTTCTCATCTATCTGATCTCTTGTGGAAGTCTAAGGATAACTTTTACCCCAGAAGAGTTTGAAAGTCACAATTGCTTTTTCAGTTTCATTTCTGAAAGAAATTGCTGAGTGATGAGATCCAGCTGGTGGGGTCCTATGGATGTCGGGTAACTTAATTTAAGAACGTGTTAGAAGTGAGGTATTAAAAGAACCATCATGTATTATGGTCCTGAATACTGATTGTATCCAAATGTTCAAGGTATTCCTTCCAAATAATAGTTCATATCCTGTTTTTCCACAAAGATGGCTGTTTTTTCATAAATCCATTTTTAAACAAGGCTTGAGTATGTTGACAAATCCTCTGACCACGGTAAAGTTTGTCCTTGAGTTTATTTAAGCATGAACTGACCTTTGCCGAAAGTTTGTTTTGCGTTTATGTAATTCAGTGTTTTCCTTCTGAAGAAGGCAATGTATCAGGAAGATGTATGTGTACACAGGCATGCTGTTTGGTTCTTAGTATTCTGATTTATTTGATCAGAATATGACTTGTTCATGTACCAAACTCTCTTCCCAGATAAATGCAAGATGTTTGGACAATGAAGCTTCTGTTTCTCTCCTGCACTACTATTGTAGAGGGAATTTCAGCAGGCTAAATTAGAATAATATGTATTTATTTCCTTCTGATTCACAAATACCTACTTTTTAAATAATAACACCACAGATGTTAACCTAACTTGCTTTATAGCTGATAAATAAAACAGGTCTGTTCAGTCCTTTGCTGTGCTTATAGTTTTTTTATTAACTGACTGACCCATTCCACTGTTTATCAGCCCTTATCGGTTTATGCTTCTGTGTGAGCTCTGAGGGGAGCAGGGGTTCATCCAGCTCTGTCAGACAAGATTTTCACACGTGTGACCATCACCAACTCTTAAGAACGTGTGCAGAGCCAGAAGGTCCCCCCCGAGCCTCCTTTTCTCCAGGCTGAGTCCCCCTGGCTCCCTCAGCCACTCCTGGTGCTCCAGCCCCTTCCCCAGCTCTGTTCCCTCCCTGGACATGGTCTTTCTTGTAGTGAGGGTGCAGAATGCAGGACACAGGACTCATATTTTGGATACGTGTGGGATTTTGTGGCGTTTTTCCCATGTACTGACAGATTTGTGATGAAATATTGGTGCTTTACTGGGGCTGAGCCAGTAGAGGGAGCAGGAGTTTTCCATCAAAAAACCCGGCCTTGGACACTTCCAGGGATGGGGCAGCCACAGCTGCTCTGGGGACCCTGTGCTAGGGCCTCACCACACTGCAGTTTCCTAAGTTCTCACAAGAAGGAAGGGATCTTATGGAGCAGGATAGGAGGCTGAATACTGATTCTGTGTTCCTTGAGCAGAACACTTTTGGATATTAAACAGTTGTGTAGCGGTTGGAGATGTTCCTGTGTTCACTCATACAGTGTGGTAGGAGCATTCCCAGACAAAATGAAACAAACCCTACTGTACTTAGTGTCTGTTAACCAGCTCCATTTTCATCACATTCCCCTCAATGTAATTAATCAATGTTAGTCTTGACGTGCCTTAACTTAAATCTCCACCTAAGATGTGAGATTTTTCCATATCACATTTTTCCCCGGTTCCTAAAGATAAATATTATTTATATTCAGTGTTGCTTGTCCCTGGGAAGTGTTAGTGCAGATTCTTGCAGTTGTTTATTATATTGACAGATGTTGAATCCATATTGCTCCATTTTAGGATTATAGTCCAGATATGAGTAATATTTTCATTTTCGAGGGATTTTTTTGATCAGCACTGTATATGTGAAGTGACTGCCTTTCCAAGACGTGTATTCCACTTGGTTCACGTAAAGCATTTCTTGGCTGCGGGAAGTACCTGTGCCAGGTGTGAGGGATGACTCCGGAATTCCATCATTACATTCTCTTTTTGGAGTTGCAGTTGCCCTTCCTTTTCCCTTTTTTTCCTTAAGGGAGAGTAAATGTCTATAACTTACAAATACTTTTAATGGAAAAATCATCTTTTCTTTGTGAGAGAATTGACTTTTAAGTTGCACCTTTTCAGGAGTTTCTTCTCTTCAGCCTCTTCTACTGCTTGCAGAAACTTCTCCTCTCAGCATGTCTGTGAGGACTATTTTTTTTAGTATCAGATATATTTTTAGATAACTCATGGATAATTTTTGCTAAAGCTTCCATCTATAACTGACCTATTTGAAGGAATTGTGGAAATTTTTGCTGCAAGATCTTTCTGAAGTGGAAGGATTTATGTTTCCTTTTATATAATTTTCTTTTTGAGGATGAGATCGGTATAGAAACCGACCCATATTCTCTTAGATACAAAAAACCCTCAAAACCTAAGCAAGTTAGGGACATGATTCTATTAGAAGCTTTGATAAGGTGTCCAGGTCTTGGCAGAACATACTCTTTGTCACCTAAATCGGTTTGAAAATCTTCTGTTAGGTGAATTCAGAATGATTCTCAGCCATCACTTCTCCTCTGAGACTCTGTTACTGATTTGCTGGTAGACAAAACTAATCTGTTTAACTGGCCCCTTGGACCATTCTTAGAGTGAGAAATAAAGATCATGGATTATCTCATTATTCCAATATATAGATTTAAAAAGAGGCTTTTAATTCCTATTTGGGGGTTTTTTTTGTTATGATTTCAAGTGACGCAATTTAATTGTATACTAAATATAGTCTGCTTTCAACTTATATTAAACCACCTTCTTTCCCTGATACCACAAGAATTAACAGTGCATTTAAATGATTTATTCATCATATTGTTCTTGTCTGATTTGTATGATTGAGTCATCCACTCACTCTTCTTTTTTAAAGTATTCCTTGAAGTTGTTCATGGAATCAGGCATCATGAAATGCTCTAATCATTGAGGTGCCAACACTGTTTTATTCAAGGCATAAAAAGGAGTGGAAAGTATTTTTGGTGGTGTTTCTGCTTTGTTCATTTAGAAATTCGAGTTTTGAAATGCATCTGTATTTTTAATTACTATGTTACATGAACAAAACCTGTTTGAAAGTTTACATCAGTGCTGTGTTATTAAATACAGACACCTAGAAGAGCTTCGGGAGATCATAGTACTAAAATATAAGAAAAATTAGAATTCTGGGTGTCTAAACATCACAGCTGCCTTAGTCCTGTCTGGTGATCCCAGTGGCTGATAGATGATCCTGAGCTTGGAAGTGCCTTCTGAAAGCTGCCCTGCAGGTTAAAAGCCCACTCACATCTTATAAGAGAATATCTAGCTATTCCTTTTCTCTTCTCTTCTCTTCTCTTCTCTTCTCTTCTCTTCTCTTCTCTTCTCTTCTCTTCTCTTCTCTTCTCTTCTCTTCTCTCTTCTCTTTTCTCTTCTCTTCTCTTTTCTCTTCTCTTCTCTTTTCTCTTCTCTTTTTATTGACATTTAAATAAAGTTAAATAAAGCAAGAACTTTGTGTCACTGCGTGTACCCAAGACACATCCCTGTCCTTCCACCAGGCCGTTTGTCCCTGTTGCTCTTTGTACAACCAGCACAATTTACCTCGTTCCTTGACATACTCGGAGAGCAGATCATCCCTTCAAATAGATGGGAAGTGGTGAAAATAGAACTTTTTCTCTGAAGCAGCTCAGGGGGACTGTGCTGTGTGTTCCTGCCCCTTCAGCCCTGCCCTGGAAAGGCTGGGACAGGGGGAGGGCAGGAGCTGCACCTGGAAGCCCTTCAAGGAAATTAAGGCCCAGGGAGACAAAAATCAAATGAAACAGAGGCCACTTCCTAAGTACGTAATGACAGCAAAACAGGCCTTGTCATAGTAATTTGCTTATTAGTTCAAGCCAGTTTTCTGAATTTTCTTTCTGTTTTCCTAAGACAAGTGGTTCCTACATGAAACGTTACAGCATGTTCAGTTGCAGAAAGGTACCACGTACTGACTCTGAGCTTTTGGTTCTGTATTTTCTAAACCCACATTTAAACAAAACAGGGATGGCTCATTTAGTCATAGTGTGGGACAAGCTTAAGCTGAAAGAGTAATTTTCATTTTACTATCTAATTGATGCAGTTTTTAGTTGGGATAAATAAATGCTTTGGGTGTTGGCCATTTTAAAAAAAAGTATTTAAAAGTCCGCAACCTCACTCACAGAGGTTGCCTGGAAGTTGTGGCTGCCCCATGCCCTTGAGGTGTTCAAGGCCAGGTTGGATGGGGTCTGAACAACCTGGTCTAGCGGAAGGTGTCCCTGGCAGGGACTGGGATGGGATGAGCTTTAGGGTCCCTTCCAACACAAACTACTTTATGATTCTATAGCTTTACTCCTGAAATGAGTGTCTTTAACAGCTGAATGGCTCCCTCTGATTTCTGGGTTATCAGAATAAATCTCATTTTTTAAATTTTGCAGCTGGTTTCCAGCGGGTCTGTGTCAGAATTGTAATTAAGGTGACTGTGGACATTAACTTTCTCTATTGATGTGCTTAGGAATTTCTTGTTAGGTATGTACAAAAAAATTCATAGTTAGCAAGTTACCAGCACATTCTTGATATAAAATCTTATGACCTAACTAGTGTGGTTTCCTTGTTCATATAGAATTTAGCATATTTCACTCCAGAGAGCTGGGGCACACTTGCCAAGGTGAGCTGTGATGGAACCACTGCCCAAGTATGGAGGCCAGAGGCTTTTATGACTTGGAAACATTTTTAGTAGAAAATTAGTTACTAAAGGCTCAATTGTGTGTTCTGGCTGTGAACTTCTTAGCTAAGCAAAGCAGATGGATGTGCCCCGTGCAGAGTCTGGAGAGGATCTCTGAGCAGGAGACACCCAAGTGACAATATTGATATCCTTGTTGGCAGAAACCTGTGGGCTCATTGATGGCATTTGTTTTTCCCCAATGTGACATGGGAAGCTCCTTTATGTCTCTCTGTCCAGCTGTATCATTACTGTCTGTATTTCAATTACATATTGTGCCAGTTTTGCCAAATTTGGAAGAAAATATCTCCCGAGGGGGAAAAAAAAAAAGGTTGCCACCACCCCTCCCCCTACCAGGTTCGGGAAAAAGAAGATTATTTTTCCTCAGAGGAAAGTGAAAGAGATAAAAACTATTTATTTAACAGAACACACAGAAAAGGATAATAATGCTAAATAACAAAATCTCTCGCTGTGGAGAGAAACCTGGAAAGATTTCAGAGTCCGGTGTAGGTGTTAGTGTCTATATCCTCCTCCTCAGGGCTGTCGGGGGAAGGCCCCTACTGGGGCCTGGGAAGAAAAGTCTCCCGGTGTGCTCCGATGTTGTGCAACCGTCCCGAAGAGAAGAAGAAGAAAAGGAGAAATTCCAAAAAATCCCAGGAAAACTCTCTCCGGAGAAAAGAGTCGAAAGCGGGCTGGAAAGCGAGCGTACTCCACTCCCCACGGCCGCCGAGGATATCCCCAGTAGCCCGTCTGTCCTTGAACACCAACTTTGTTCTTTTAAAACAAAAGTATCTCAGTTTTTTTCTTCCCTCTCGCAGGCTCAGTTTAAAGGCACCAGAGCCAGCCTCCAGAGCAGACGAAATGGGTTACATATTTCATATCATAATGTCACCCCAGGACAATATTTATGGTGGATTTAAAATTAATGACTGAAATACACCGTATAATATCCAAATATTATTAGCAACGCAATCTCTTACTCCAGATATTTTTGTCATGAAGTCATCTTCCCACATCAAAATAAAAAAAAGGAAGGGTTGTTGGGTTTGATTTACATACTCAGTATAGGTATCTCTGGATAAAAGAGTCACTTGATGTTAATAGAAACAAGGATGCCACTTCCTCTGCATGAAATAGATGAGATGAATTGTACTGCAGATTAGAAGTACCTGCTTTTTTCCAGTGACAAATAACAGCTTTTGAGATGACGAAGGTACAGATCTGTGTCACTGATACCTGAACTTACTTAGGCTTCATTCCGCTCCAGAATAACTCAGATAGGATTTCTGGTTTCCTATACATGCTAGGGAAAAACCCCATTTGTGCTTGTGTCTGAAATTCCTGGGCAGGAATGCTGACAGTGTCTCTTGTAGGAATAGGACTTAAGTTAATAAATTTATTATGACAAGGGTGTTTTCTTGCTCTGTTTTTCTACAAGCTGCCGACACAGTAGGAACCTTAATTTCAGTTCAGGCTTCCAAGCGCTGCGGCAATAAAAATAAACACAAACATACTTGCAGAGGCAAAGAATTCTTTTTTAATTCTGCAGTTCCTCTATGAAGTCTTTGGGCCTCTGACCACTGGGTTGGTTTTTTTGTTGGTTTGTTTTTGTTTTTTTTTCTGAGGATTTTCATAACTAATAAGCAATATGGCAAGTTAATGTAGGATATCCCACAAGAAGACAATGGACCTTTACATTTTGAAGTCTATTTATCATTGAATTGCAGAGTAGTTTGGGTTGGAAGGGACCTTAAAGTTCATCCAGTTCCACCCCCTGTGATGAGCAGGGACACCTTCCACTGTCCCAGGTTGCTCCAAGCCCTGTCCAGCCTGGCCTTAGACCCTTTCAAGGATGGGGCAGCCACAGCTTCTCTGGGCAATCTGTTAGGAAGCGTGCGTGTTGTCATGCACAGTCCCAGCAAGAGTCCATGCTCTGCTCCTAAAAAGAGGAAGTTTTTGCCGTAAAAATGTAGCAGGTAGAGGAAAAAAGCACCAACTTTTGGAAAGTGCTGAGGCATTTTAGCATTGCGTTCATTGGGTGATGCTTCCCTGGATCCGTCTTAGAGCTCCCTCGATAAACCAAACAAATCCGTGATTCCTGTTCTGCCAGTGACTTTCCTCGAAGACAGAGGAACTTGGACAATAAATGGATGGACTTAAGTATGTTTATGAGTTGCCAAAGCCTCTTAAGCCAAACTGCTATTTTTACTTCATTAATTAGGATGTTTCCATATTGCAACCGGTGCTGGTTTAACCCCAGACAGATGGCTCTCTCTGTGGGGAGCCTGACAGTGCCCACATACCACGTGCCCTGTCCCTGATGAAAGTTTTACTTACGTTTGCATCTCTTTTCCATTACAAAACCTGAAAATTCTCAGCTCACCCTTTCAGTAATTGAGCAGCAGCTGAGGCAAGGCACTAAAGGTAAAACATGGAATAATTGGCCTGGAGTGACTTTGTGTGGCAATGTTTGTTCACTTTGGTTTGTTACAAACAGATAGTGATTCTCAACACTGTTATTTTAAGAAATTGCAATTTGTGAGGGACAGAGGGATGGGAAGGTGTTGGCTATGATGTGTTAGGAGAAGGGGAGAGCAAAGCCCAGAGCTGCTCCTGGAGAGACCCAGGGCTGATTCTTCTGGAGCTGTGGGATGTGGTGCCCACCTGGCATCTGCTCCAGCGTTTCCTGCTCTACTGCCTTGGAGACGGTCTCAAAAGTGCCTGAGTTCAGACAGGAATAACCCTATAACCTGTATTTCTGTGTGTGTGTGTGAGAGATGTAGCATAACATCTGTTAGTAATTTGAGCCATTAGTTTCTTCGTTCTAGGATCATCTGGTTGGTAAACCTTAGCAGGTGTCTTTGGCACTGTGAGCAGTGTCCCTCTCTCCATTGAGGGGGGAAAAAGAAAGTGATTCCTTGCTGAAAATGAAACTGTTTTGTGGGATTCTCGTGGATCTTACAAGTAAATCCTTTATTTATTTGTTTTAACTTTGAGTTGATTTAGAAGGTCCTGCTCTAGTGGGCACAGTGGTTATGTAGGTCCCTTTGAGAGAATAAACTAATTGGTTTTGGGTTTTGCCACATGAAAATGAGTTGCTGGTTTGAATAGAGATACTAGGAAAAAAAAAAAAGATTGTATGTAGTCTATTTCGATAGAATCGTGGAATGGCTTGGGTTGGAAGGGACCCTAAAGATCATCCCATTCTACACACCTGCCATGGGCAGGGACACCTTCTACTAGACCGGATTGCTCCAAGCCCTGTACAGCCTGACCTGGGACACTTCCACGGATGAGGCAGCAACAGCTGCTCTGGGCAACCTGTGCCGATTTTTACAGACAATGGGTTGCTCTGCTCGCTGACCTCACCTGGACACATGTGAGGGGCTTGCCAGCTCACAGCGACACCTTGTAGCGTCACCTGCTACACCAAGGAATGTCCGCAGTGGCTACTTCAAACTCAGGAGACTGTTAAAGAAATGTTAAACCGACCAAAAGGACTAATTAGGCACCTCCTTACTAAAGAACTTTCTTTATCATGTTTTGTTCGATATACGATGGATCTTACGAAACCGGTTTAGAGAGAGTTCTCTGCTGATTATTCCTTTAAAGTTTTGAAAGATTTTTGTCTTCTCAAAAGGCAATAAAAATGTTGCCCCAGGTCTGAGGTGTTTTTAAAGCAAAACCGGTTCTGTTGTTTTTTACAGGTGTACCCTCTGCTGGTTGGGGCTGACACCAGGTTGTCCCCGTGGGCAGGTTGTATTTGCTCCCCCCCTTGAAACCTGGGCTGACTGTTGGTGTGTGCTCTGCTCACAGTTCACAGCTCCCTCGTCCGTGTTCTTGCCATCAGTCACTGCAGGTGACCTCAGTTACATCATGGGAACCAAAACATTCACTTAGAAATGAGAAGTTTTCTTAGGCTGTAGACGAGCCCTTTGTTGTGGAATGCAGCTTGGGTGTCTGGGGCTGAGGCGCTGGGTGATTCAGGCACTTGGCTGCCTGTTCTGTGCTGTTGCTTCAGTGCATTTGTGAAAACCTTTGTGTTTCCTTCTGCTGTATGGATTTACCTTTGGTCCACATTTCCTTATTGGTTTGATCCGTAAAAATAAGGGGAATAGCATGTGCCTGAGGCCGAAACTTCCCTTTCAGCTTGGGATGACGAGGGAAAGGTGAGTCATGCAGGTAACTTGTTCCTGGCAGCTTCTCATAAACAAGTCACACAAGGATCAGAATTATGAAAAGTAAAGCCCCAAATGACCTGGTCTAAAGTGGGTTTGCTGTGAGTGGGAGGTGTTGGACCTGCCGAGCAGGGTCCCAGTGTAGGCTGCTCTGTGAGCCTCAGCCTCTGAGGTTGAGGACACACAGTTCCAAAGTACTTCACTTAGAAGACAAATAACAAACCCTTTTAGGTTAAAAAAAATATTAACAGCATGGATTTCTAAATTCTGCTATATGTGACTCAAGTAGAGGGCAAATGGAGACCTGTTCAAATCAAACTTTTTTTTTTTTTTGGCACCCTGAGTGTTTTCACTGTTTGCAGACTGACATGGAGCTATAGAAAACGATTCAGGGATTGATTTGTTCATGTACTACCAGGAGTAATAAGGAATCTGTAGACTGAACTGTGCAGCCAGTCAGTATCTCTCTGTCCTTTAATGGAGATGAATAAATATAATTACTGGCCTCATAATGCCTGATGTCAATTAAGAAGAAAGGATTGGGTTTGGTTGTGTAACATACTGGAGTGTTCTGGCTAACCTAAATACAAGATGCAGCTATTGCAAAGACTTAATTTTCACTAATTGCTCGAGCAGCTGTGTGACTTTACAAATGCAAGAAGAGTTAGGTGTAAAAACAATGCTATTTTTATGTAAAACCAGATCCACACTAACACTGAATGTGCACAGATCATGATTTTTCCTTTTTTCCTTGTTACCTTCTCCCCTTCAACTCCTGAGAAGCTGAACACACGGTAGTATTATACTATGTGTAGAATTTAGGAATTGTATGGATCTTAAACCACAGGGAAGAGATTCTCTGGTCCTTATAAAACAAAATATGTATATTTGAAGTGGGCTTTTTACCTGGATAGCGCAGTTTACATTTAGCATAGACTGCAAAAAATATTCCATTCCTTTTGGGTTGTGAATTCAGTGCGGGGGACAGATGTTTCTGGAGCCCTTTGGGTAGAAGTCCATCAAAGTTTGCTGCAAGAACAGACTTCTGCATATAAATGGGGATTAGTAAAATCGGGTTGTGGTCTCCAAGAACAAAAGTATGCGGAGGAGAAGCAACTTATGTGCCTGACTGCTGAGCATGGTGTGACGCTGCAGGGAGCAGCTGTGGATGTGGTGGCCCTTTAGTCCACTGCCTTTAAACTTGGACCCCGGGTGTCACCAGGGCTTTAACCTAGGCACTGATGCTTCAAGAGAGTGCCAAAATCACTGGAATTGTGTGTACAGAGCCACCTCTGAAGGCAGGAAGTAATTTGCAGGGACACCTTCCAAACTCATCACCACCCTTCTCCTGCCACCTCCCAGACTGAAAGCCCTGGAATACTTAGCCCACATCCAACATTGTTTGGGTTGGAAGGGACCTTAAAACTCGTCTAGTTCCACCCCCTGCCGTGGGCAGGGACACCTTCCACTAGCCCAGGTTGCTCCAAGCCCCATCCATCCTGGCCCGGGACACTTCCAGGGATCCAGAGGCAGCCACAGTTTCTCTGGGCAACCTGTGCCAGGGCCTTGCCACCCTCACAGGGAAGAATTTCTTCCTAATGTCTAACCTTAACTCATTTCATGAGTTTTACACAATTAGTATGTCTTGCTCATTAATTGCTGCCTGCTTATGGAAGCACCACAAAAACTTAGTCATAATTTATTTAATCAGCAGAACAGCTGTTTCACTGCAAACTTTCATTAATAAACTTCAGAGTTTGTCTACAGAAATAGAATAATTTTAGCAGGTTTCTCCACAATCTTGTGTATAGCAGTAATTTTTAAAGTGTAATTATTTTATATGCTGTAATGCTATGCAAAACTTGGCCTCATTAAATTAAATGCTCCACAGTCTCAAATTGAAATTGCTAGGCAAAACAAAGGTACTATACACAAATTTTTTTTAGCAGGTGATTTACATCTCATCCAGGTGATGGGGCAGCACAGGGAAGGCAGAACAGCTAATTAAGTGGTGATAGCAGAGGAAGATGAAGTGAACGTAAAGTCACTGTTGAGCCTGGGCATGGCACGATTACTAATGTATTTAATGATGCAAATAAACACACAAGTGCTATGTCATAGAATCATGGAATGTCTTGAGTAAGAAGGGACCCCTAAGGATCATGGAGTCCGACTCCTGGCCCAGCAGAGACCGCCCAATAATCCCACGATGAGTGTTGTCCATGTTGGTGCTTGTGCTAAGCCCAGTTTCCCACATGAAAATCCGACCATGTTTTGGAAATTTGGTGGGTTTTGCCACATTACACGTATGCTGGTTAGGTAAATTTTTGTCATTGACTTTTTCCAATTTTCTTCATTCCTCCAGAAGAGGTTCACAATTTCTTGTCCCTGGTGGAATGTACCCAGTCATGCTGTTTCCTGCTTCCCCTGACTTCTCCTTTCACAGTCTCTCAGTATGGTGAAGTTTTAGCTCACCTCTGACAGATTATGGGTTTGAATTTTGTGCCATCTGCTGTTGTCAGCTGCCGCCATGGTGGTGAGAAGCAGACAGAGATGTGAAAACAAACTGCTTTCACCAATTAAAAAAATTTTTTTTTTCTCCACCCCCCAAGAAAAGTGGTGGGTTTTTGCCTTAAGGCATTTATTTTTTACTTTCAGTTATTTTATAATAATTTGCATTTAGGCTATTGATTATTTGCCATATCGGTAACTTCTTGTTTCTGATGCCATTTTCTCTCTCTGTAAGAATATTTATTTGTAGGTTTTTTTATCTTCTCTGTGACCGAGAAGGGATATTTTTTTTTTTGTTGCTGTGCACATTAATGGCATTATATGACCAGGGTAAACCTCCCTTTGCATTAGAGGAGAGGCTGGGCATTGATCCATGCTCCATGACTTGCATTTCTTTGAGGAACAGATATCTTACTTCACAAAATTCCCTTTCAAACAGAGAGCTAACTGGAATATCGATACAAGGTAAGTTCTTTGTTTCTAAAATGGTTTTCTTTTACTCTTGCACCTTTTTGCCCTTGTCTGTGACTATTTCCTTCTCCTTGAGAAATGCTGGAGTAGAAGGGAATGTTCCTTACCTTCCAGGATGTGAAGAATCCCCAACACCATTTTAATTGGCAAAAAATGTTTATAAGCCATCACAGGTAATGCACTAGTACTAGACTGATTATACCTCCTGGCTGATAAATAAAATAAAAAAATTACTATAAAGAGTTTCTATAATTGTATTCATTAGTGAGATTTATGTCTGGTCTCTGGAAAGCAGTTTATGATCCTGCGTCTGACACAGCAGCAGCTTGGACTAGTGCTGCAGTGATGGGGACATAGCATCCCTGGTGTGGCCAGGCTTCCTCCTGGGAACCAGAGGGCATAGGATCACAGAGTGGTTTCAGTGGGAAGAGACCTTAAAGCCCATGCAGTTCCACCCCCTGCCATGGGCTTCCACTAGACCAGGTTGCTCCAAGCCCCATCCAACCTGGCCTTGGACACTTCCAGGGATGGGGAGTCCACAACCTCTGTATAAGCCAAGAGATGATGCACTAATGCTTTGCTCTCCCTTCACTGGCTTCTTTAGACCTTTTTGTGTTGATCCTAACTAAATTCAGCATTTTTCTGTACTTGGGGTGAGCCTTTTGTTGTCGTGCAGGGTTTCCAGGGTTAGCTTTGGATGGTGCAGGGTTTCCAGGGTTAGCTTTGGATGGTGCAGTACTGCAAAGCGACACCTAAAAATTAATGTAGGAATGCCTAGAATTAGTTGTATGGATGGAAATCGGGTGCTGGTGCAAAATGTTGCTGCACATCCCTGTATTGCTTTACCTTTTCAATTGGATCTTGGACAGAACTTCCTCAATATTTAATTCTCTTAGAGACCCGTCTGTCTGTGTTTGTAAATGTGTGCGGATCTATAGTGCTGCTGCTGCTTGAGAAGGGTCTGGGAAATAATTTTTAGAAGTAATTACTCATTCTTCCAACGAAATAGAACTGTTAATCTCTCTTTGTATTTTATTCTCTAATTGCCCAAAGTAGGAGAGCAAGTGGTACTTACGATTAAACTGGCATAAACTGTGACTCTGTGTCTATCTGGGAAGGTTTTTCTGTTGCAGTGTAGAGCCACAGGAGCTGTAAGAATGAGGATTCCTGAGGATGTTTGGGTTGCATTATTTCTACTGTTGTGTTTAAGCAAAACTTCTAAAATTTAGTGATTTGCATCCCAGGAGGTGACAGACTTGAAAAGGGATTTTGGTTACTTTTGGTGAAAATAACTTTGATAAAAAATAGTAATGTGTTTCCGAAAAGCATGGATAGGGCTTTCACTGGAGATGGGATTGAGATTTAATTCCACTGCAGTGTGAGAGTGCAGAATGCAGCACGAGCTGCTGATGGAAAATAATACCCAGTGTTAGATCTGTGAGAAAACAGTGAAATGCTGAGACATAAAAGGGTTTCAGATGGGATATTTTGGTTTTGTTTTTCCCTTAGTTATCCTACTGTCATTTCACTGGCTCATTCAGACTCAGACAAGTAGGTTGGGTATTGGGAACATTCCTTCATCTGGGAAGGGCTGTCCAGCCCTGGCACAGGCTGTCCAGAGCAGTTGGTGGAGTCATCATCCCTGGAGGGATTTAAAAGCTGTATGAATGCGGCACTTGGGGACATGGGTCAGTGGCGGCCTTGGCAGTCCTCAGTGAACAGTTGGACTTGATGATCTCAGGGGATTTTTCCAACCTCAGTGATTCTGTGTTTCTGCAAAGGAACGGCCCCATCTCTCTTCTACTGGTGCCAGAGCAGAGTTAACAGTCTCCTGCTGTTAACTGCTTCAAAGTGTCTTCTCCAGCTGGCTGATTCTTCCCAAATTCCCAGTTATGGACATCTTTAACAAAGTTTCTTGTAAGATAACTCTCAGTAACTCCAAACTACAAATTCTGGAATGTTAGATCAAAAACGCAGCATGAGTTGTCTGTCCTGCGGGTGCTGAAGTTTGGATTCCAAGATGTGTTCCTCAGGTTGGAGTTACATTTTTGTTGTGTGATATAATGCTAATTTGCTAATGAAGAGCCTGTCACTTGGGAATGACCCCGTGGGCTTAGGGAGATTGCCTGGGCAGTGACAGTGGTGCAGGTTGCTTTAAAGAAAGAAAAATTCAGAAAAAGAAGGTCCAGGTTAATAGTCTGTGGAGGCCACATACTTCATTATCTGTTAACCTCATTTATCTTCTGGTTGTCTCATGGTTTGGGAACAAAAGGTCTTCATCTACATGTCAGAACAAAGCTAAAAGTTAGAAGTAAAATGCAGAATGGTGTAGTAATGGTGTTTTGACAAATGGTGCTCTGGATGACTTATCAGCTCCTCTGAATTTGGTAACAAAGCAGATATTTTATCTGAAATAAATGTCTTACCATTGACTATGTTTTCTGTCTCCTGTGTAGAGGGATTGCTTTCTCCTCTAGAGATGACTCCTTACTATGGGTGTGAGGGAAGCTGCCCTTTATGAATTTAGATCATGCACTTATTAATCATATTTTAAAGTGCCCTGGGTACAAAGTCCACATACATTTTTATAGTTACAGATAAAATCCATCATGTAATTTGATAAACTCTACGGGGATAAGAGAACACTTGTGTCCTGATCTTTGGGTGTGTTAATGAAATGTCCCCAGTATCTGCTCTCCATGAGGCCTTGCTATAGTCAGGACTCCCATATTTGTTCGTAATGTTGAACATTTTATGATATTCCAGGTTATTTTCAAGCCACGGACTCATCTGGAGTCAGAGCATGCCCGTGACAGTGCTGACTCCCCACATTTGCTTGCTGCTTCAGTGGCCACTGGGACTATATTTAACATACAATAAACTAAAACACTTATCCGTATTAAATATATGTTAATTTTCCACTCTCGCTGAAGTATTTCAAAACACAGCATGGCATTTCCATTTTTAAAACACTGGCAAGTTGTTTGCAAAAGAGGAAAAAAGTCTTGTTGGTTCACAATTAATAAATGAAATATTATATTTATGAAAGCATTTCTGTGACTTCCATCTCACACTCTTTTCTATAACAAACTGTACACAGTGGTAAAGCCTTTATTGTTTTATTGGATGGTTTTCGTATTGGGGCAGGGTTGTGATTGAGGGGGAAATCAACTGGTTTGGTGTGCGTTCTTAGGCACTAAATACAAATCTGTCCATCTGGTGTGTGGAGAAGTCTGGGAATTTGAAGTAGTTTATATAGCGTTAATTAATTGTGTACAGAAATAGAAGCCTTATGTGTCTTGGATTATTTGTGTGAACTCTCAGAGCACCCAGGTGCTGCTCAGCAGTAGCTGAACAGGAGCCCGTTTGTGCCCAGGTGGGCAAGAGGGCCAAGGGCACGTGGTCTGTACCAGCCACAGTGTGGCCACAGGACCTGGGCAGTGCCCGTCCCCTGTGCTGGGCACTGGAGAGGCACCTCAAGTGCTGTGTCCAGTTCTGGGCCCGTCATGGCAAGACATTGGGGGGCTGCAGCCCCAGAAGCAGCTGAGGGGGCTCAGCCTGGAGAAAAGGAGGCTTAGGGAGTTTCTTCACAGATAGAGCTCTTAAACACTGCAAGGGGCTGCCTGCCTGCCAGGGAGGTGGTGGAGTCCCCATCCCTGGATGTGTCCAAGGAAGGCCTAGACATGGCACTCAGTGCTCTGGGCTGGGTGACAAGGAGGGGATCAGTCATAGGTTGAACTTGATGATCTCGGAGGTCTTTTCCAACTTTAATGGTTCTGTGCTAAGGGATTCAACATGTTGGAAGGTGATTGGGGAGCTGGATTTTAATGATATGGTGATTAATAACCCAGGTCTGTGCTATAGTTCCATCAGTAAAAATACTCCACCCTCAACGCCCATAACCATTCCTGCATCTCTCCCCTGCACCCTGACACTCCCACCAGGGAGTTATTTTCATGGGGGTAAATGTTTTATTCTGTTAGTAATTTAATGCAGTTCTTAAAAATTTTAATTATCATAATAATACATATCGTACTGATTTTAATCATAACACTGCAATAATGCTATTTCTAACTACATTGTGGTGTTTTACCACAATACTAATTATATAGCACCAACAACAGCAATAATAACAACAATAATAATAATAATGGTAGTAGTAGTAACAGTTTTATAATGGAATTAATTATAGCATAGTAATAATTTGTGATGGTGGTGCATATTGTTTTCTGAGGCAGAAAAATAGTCACGAACTAAATAATCAGGAAGGACTTTTGATTGAAATAACTCTTTTCGGCTCCCTCTCCTCTCCTGCTCCGGCTGGGGAACACTTTGCCCCTTTCCAAGCACATCTCATCCTGGGAGAGCAGCAAGCAGATCATGTGGCATGTGTAATTTTTTACCAGGCTGGAATCCATCGGGAATGCTGAGAACAAGATTTGCAACTCCCTCTCCTACGCCGGCATCGCTGCAGCGGGTTCCAGGGTCGGACTAAGCGCTGGCTCCTGCAGCGGCGGTGCTGGCAGCTCCAGGATCCTCCCGGTGGGCTCTAGCCCCTGGAGCTATTTGATTTATTTATTTTGGGGTTTTTTTCCACTGTGTCTCTGTTTTGGGAGCACAATGGCAGTTGGGAGCCTCATCTTCAGGTGCTGTGCCGTGCACACAGACCTTTCCTTCTGCAGGGATGCTGGCTTGGGCTGGAATCGGATCCGTCCCTAACGGCTTGATTGGCTTTGTGTGAGTCTTCCACCTTTTCCGGATACATTTTTGATACGATATGGATTTAGACTATTGATTTATCAGCTCTTACAGTGGAATATGCTCTGCCAGTTGCTGTGAGAGCAGCAGCACATCCGATGCAGTCGGTTCCTGCTGCAGATTTCCCAGCATGCATGGAGCAGCCTCACCCACCCTTGGATTCTTCTGCCTTAAAAATTGCTTTGTCAGATCAGAGATCTTGGGAGACGTTTAATCACGGTGTGGGTTTTAAAGGCCTTTTTAATTAAATAGGAAACCAGAAATGTTGAGCTGCTGGCACTTGATTTTATATGAAACTTGTTATGTTTGCCTTTAACGAGAATACCTGGCAGGAGGTGCTGATGGAAGTGATGCCAGAGGTGCTGTGGGATTTACTGACATCAGATGTGCTGGTGCAGATGCATCTGGCTCCTGTTTGGAGCCCCCTCATACTAATTGTGGTGCTTTGTGCAGGGGATTTGTTTAGGAATGCTGAAACCTCGGGATTTTCTTTCCCTGTCAGAGCAGTCAGTTCAGAGAATCCAGTTGTGTGCATTTGGGGGGATTTGTTGTGTCATGGATTTTAATGGAGAACTGGTGGGATGGGGATGGGGGGAGAAGAGGTAGCAGGAGTGTTTCTCAGAGCCGGCTACAGCAGGAGAGGCTGCTCTGCTGATCCTGTCACTAATCACAATCTCTGAGATCCCTTAATCTCTTTGTAACTGAGAGAAGGAGTTAATAGCCATGACTGCTTACTGTGTTCTTGCCACCGAATCAGGCACTCAGAAGCCTTGTCGGGTTTTTGGCCCATGTCCAGCATCCCAGATGGACAGATGCTGGACACTGGTGAGACAGTAGTTTTCAAAAACTAAAATAATGTGTAAGAGTTAATGGATTTTCTTAACACTGAGATATTTTAAAAATTCACAAAAGTCTTCCTCCCTCTCATGGTGAGATGCAAGAGAATATGGATTACTGAGTCAATATTTACTATATTATTCACTTCCCTTGTGGCATTTGACTGTTTCCTCTTTTGCACGTCAGCTTCTGTAAAGCCCCTTAAACAGGTTCATCTCAGTCTGTGCTGGTCTTTATTTTAAATAAACATGGATAGCTGTGTTCTCTAGCAATGATTTCACAACCGATTTACTTCTGGTGACCTCTTTTAGCTGTTGCATTGAAGGATTTGTCAATAACTTTGGTGTTTCACCACATTGGCAATCGTTACAGCAACTGAGTTGATTGAACTTCAGGAGTGATACTATCCCCAAACTGTTGTCTGAATAGTAGGTCATGTCTATAAACAATAGCTATTGCTAAAGCAAATACTAACAACTACCTAAAATCATGCATAAATAAAATAACTGGAGTGTGGTTGCGATGACAGAGTCCCGATGCGCGTACAGAGGTGGATGTAAATACAAGCACTTGGAAATTCACAAAATGTGAGAATTAATATTTCCTTAGAAACAGTAATCTCCCCTTTTTTGTACGTACAATTGAGATAACTTCATAATTGCGTGTGGTATTGTTCCCTGCTAACCTTGCTCTTCCACTGCTGGTAGCAGATTGTGCTCAACATTTTGATTTGTAGTGAGGAGAAAAGGAATTAAATAGTTCAACTGTTCAGCTCTTAACTGTGGCTGTTCCTTTCCATCCTTAGTTTCCCTCAAGCTCCACCTTTGCTGCAGCCATATCAAATGCAGCAGTGGTTGTGTGCTGACTGAAGATTTAATATCTGCTGAGTCATCTGATTTATTTTTTCTTTTCCCACCCGCTAAATGCATTTTGGAAATTAATTTACCACGAGCTTTCTTTACCCCTTAATATGTCGTGTAAGTTGCAGGAAGATCCATCCCAGACTCTTGGCTCCTGTGCAGCTGTTCCTCTTCTCCAACCCAATCGCTTTGGCAGCATGTTGTCACTGTTTTGTGTCCCACCATTGAGTGTTGGAGCATTCTGGGGAGCAGGACCCCAGATCTGCTGCCCCCAGCCCCCTCCCTTGGCCAAGGCTCGTTCTCAAGGCAGGGTTCGATACACCTAGGTAACTGTACAGCAGAGGTGTTGCCTTTCCAAGGGATCAAGGAGATTGATTCATAGAATTATCAGAGATCTCAGGGTGGGTTGGGTTGGAAGGGACCTTAAAGCTCATCCAGTTCCACTCACCAAACTCCATCTAGCTTGGTGTTGAATGGGTGCAACCTGGCGTTGCAAGGGTGATGGGACTTTCAGGGATGGAGTTTGTCTTTCGCTGATGATCATGTGTCTTTGGATAAATACAAGGCTTTACTCCTGATTTTAATACTGGGACTTTCTTGTCTTTTGAAATGTTCAGTCCTTATAATTATTTTGCATTTGAATTTATGTTCGGAGCTCAAAAGGGTTTTTGTTTTCCTCATGACTTAAAGGTTGTCTGTGGGGGCTCATAGCCAGGGGCCATTAGGGATGATGATGATGATAAGGATAATGATATCCACGTACACAGCAATGGCCAAACCAACACTGGGTGTTACCAGTGGAAATACAGTCAAGGCTCTGTTAATGCCTTTGACTGTAGGAAGGCTCATTGCAGCTAATTCCAAGAGGGCATCTCCAGGCTAACAAAAGCTCCTATGGACACATCTCAGTTGCAGTTGTATTTGCAGTGTGACATCCTTCGGGCATCCAGAATGGAAAAGGGAACTGGGAAAGTATTGTGGTCTGTGGCCTCCCTGGTACCTGGCAGCTGGTGGCTTATTGGGGTGGGTGCAGCTGATTTAAAATCAGGATTCTGGGCTGCTCTAACCGGATGACCTTCACGTGCAGCTGCTGTGTCAGCAGAGGAAGATGCAAAGGTGACAGAAATGGCCTGGCTAGCCTCTGTTCAAGGTGCCTGAGCGTTGCTTCAGGGAAACTGAGGGCTGGGAGCATTTCACCAAGGGAAGAGGGAACAGAAAACCTCTCCCGGCCTGGGCTGTGGTTCCTCTTTTTTGGGGGGTGGGGGGTAGACTGAAATGTTTAGTCCCCATTTTAGTTCTGCTTTTGTGCTGCAATTCACAACTTCCCATCAAGCCAGACATAGGTCACATGTAGCAGAAGTTGATAAAGTTAAATTACTTTATGGCATAACAGGCGCCTCCAACAAATACCGTCTATAGAGCTATCCAGAGATATAAATATATCAGAATGCAGTTGCTTTTAGTATCATCAAAACACATCAATGCTAAACCGACTATTGAGTTTTTAAACAGCTATTTAAGAATTCTTTTATTTCAAAACTATTTTGAAAGATTTTTAAAGCTTCCCTTTGCCCTACTAGAAGGGGTAATAACTGCTGAAATACAGCCTGCATTTGAAATCTCTGGGTTTGCTTTTTCCCAATCTGCAGAGCTGGGCTTCTTTTTGCTCTCAGCTGCCAGAGACTCCATGTGCTTGAGCATCTGTATTGATGTGTGTATCTATTGTTTCTAATCTGGTCAGTTGATCAATGAAGAGCAGCCTGTAATTAATTGTATAATATTGTACACAATGTCCCACTCTGCAGTTATCCAGATGGATTTGGGATTTGTTAACTGTAGCTGCTTTCCAAAACATTTTCGAGAGGATGTAATAAGAGATTTTGTTCTTCCCAGCCTTCCTGGTTTTTAGCAGACAAATAATGTTAAAGGGGCGCAGTTTCAAATTTCATGTTTCAAATATTTTTTTCTTTTTCTGCATCTCTTTATTACAATGGTTAATATTTTAATATTTTGATAAAACAGTCCAAAGTGAAGGAACTCGTTGAAGATGCACAATTTGGTTTTCATTTCATTCAGATGTCTGTGGGATCAATAGGAGCAAGTAAAACCTTCCTTCTATCCCGAGGACCTCACGGATTTCATTGCAGTGAGCTGGGGTAAAGCTGGAAGGAGCAGCAGAGTCAAGCAGCAGTTTCCCCAGTTTCAGTCTGCCAGAGGGACCTTTTGTCCTGCTGTTCCTCCGAGATAGGTGATGGGACTCAAGGAAAAGTTGCATCTGCCTGACCTGTCCACTGTGATGTTCTACTTGTGCTGTTTTGGTTCTCATGCAGATGGAGGGAACGAGGAGCCACCAGACCGAAGACAGGCAAGTGTAGACTCCCGTCAGAGCCGAGCTGGGCAAGGTAAAACCTTAGTGTTGTTCTGCCTCGGGGATTCGTCTCATTTGTTCACCTTTGATACCTCCCACGTGTTGTGTTTCTCGTCAAACTGTGTGACCTGACAGACTTTGTACCCATCGTTATTATCCACACAGCTACCAACGTACTGAGATTCACAAACCAGACAATCTTTGAGTGGCTGAAGGAGTTTAACCTAATTCCTGGCGCAGCACAGGTGGACCTGCGGAGCACGGTATCTCTCTACTGCGGCCAGAAGGACAGAGCGTTTTACTGTTGGAGCTGGTGGTGCTGGAATTCTTCAGTGCATACCAGCCCAAACCAACACTCGGTTTCCAAGTTCCTACTTGCCTTTCCCCTGATGTCAAAAGGGGAACCTGGCAGGTTCACCATAACCAGGTTATCCTTCCCCAAGCCCTGGGATGCAATGGAGAAGGATCTGTGTGTACCTGCCCGAGGGCTGAACAGCCCCATGTTACGTCTTTTGCTTTGGTTTGTTTCATCCTCCAGGAAGAGGACAAAAGGTCCAGGGAAGGGAGTACTAAAACCAGGGTTTATATTCTTTAAATAACAGTTTGACAGACTCTTTTGTTAAGTATCCATCGCTCAGAGTCGGTTTGGTGGTTGGTTAATACCACAGAGCCCTGTAATGGGGATTTCTGTCCCTGACAGCAGCAGCTCTTAGATCTGTGCTGGCTTACGTGTCCTTTGAAGGAGCTTTACTTAGTTTTAAGCATTTTCTCATTTGTGAGGGTTGTGAAAATGCCGTATTCTCATACAGCTTTGAGACTGAGCAGCGTTTTTTGAAAGTAGGGCTCTCGTAGGTTCTATGTGCATTGACTTTATCTTTGGGATTGCAGCAAGAATTTTCCTTTCATTTAGGCTCAAGCTTCTTGTTGTTTTGGTGTCCTAATGACTTACTATGGGAATATTTTCTCCAGAGCATTGTCCTTTTTTGGCAATATTCCGGTGTTGCCTGGGTGAAATGATTTTGAGTGATTGAAGCTGTGATCAGAATTAGGGGGATCGGAATTGGTAGTTAAAACCCTGAAGCTCTGTGAAGTGTCAACTGCTCTGTTCACATAAGATCTTTCAATTACTGTATTTAAATTTATTATTTTAAATTTTATCATTTTAAAATAGAGTTAAAGTAAACTTAGGAAGGAACCAGGGAAATTATAGCTGTATGTATCCCATGGCAGCTTGCATACCAGGAGGATGCTTTGAGGGTCGGAGGGAGTGGCTGCTCTTTCCCACTCTGAGCTCAGATGAAGCTGTCGCTGTCTAACTGTGTGCTAGAGGCTGAGCTTTGCACATCCTTCCCTGAGTTTGGCTCGTGTCCGATGGTTTCTTGTTATGGGACAGAGCAGCTCAGATGCAGTGGCTGCTGGGAGCTTGCTGCACGCATTCTGCTCTCTCAGGTTCCTTTTCAGCCCATCTATTCTGGATCTGTGCTGCTGTGAGAAAGGCATGGGTTTTGGCAGAGGAAGAGGGGATTTTTTTTTTGCAAATCCTTGCCCAAGAATCGCCAACCTGTACCTGTTCGCTTTGGTGACTGTGACTGAAGGAGCTATAGTAACTAGCAAGAAGTTTCAGCGTGAGAGGGAATAGAAGGGGAAAAGGTAAAAAAGCTTCCAAGCTCTTGGAGAAACAAGCTTCTGAGCTAAATATTTCCATTTCGATCAGTGGATGCAATTGTAGAGGCAGGCTTTCTGCAGCTTGGAAGGAGAGGTCTCTCTGCTCAATGGAAGCGTTATCTCTAACTTTTCCCAGCTCCGTGTCCATCATTTGAAATCTGTCTGCACGTGTTAATGGGTATTTTTCATGACGGTGGATTAAGGAAGTTTGTTATCCTTGGGTAAAGCATCCAGCTGAAATGGGGCAGTTGTCTTCCTGCTGTCTGACCTTCCACATTACCGTGTGTGATGCCCAAGTGTCACTGTGTCTGCAAAGCTTCATTGGCAGGGCAAGAGGAAACAGCCTCCAGTTGTGCCAGGGGAGGTTTAGGTTGGAGGTTTTGGTTAGGTTGGTTTAGGAAAATTTTTTTCATGGAAAGAATCGTCAAGCCCTGGAACAGACTGGCCAGGGCAGTGGTGGAGTCATCATCCCTGGGACTGTTCCAAAAATGTGTGGATGTGGCACTTAAGGACATGGTTTAGTGGTGGACATAGTGGTGATGCTGGGTTGACGGTTGGACTTGATGATCGTAAAGGTCTTTTCCAACCTGAATGATTCTCTGATAATCTTGTAAAGCTCCAAGAAATAGTTTATTAGTTCAAATATGCACTTTGCAATAACATTTTATCTAAATACATTGTATAAGCAAACTGTTAAAGTTCCAGTTCAGCCATGAATGAGCCCTAATTCCAGGGTTTGATGAGCCCAATATTCTTTCTGATCAAAACAAATTTCGGACTGTTTCAGGGGTTTTGTTTGTGTGTTTATTTACTGTGCCAAGGAGGAGAGAGAAATTTTGATATGTGTGAAATGAGGGTAGTACCTTGTGGATGCTTTGTGAGTTCACTGTTTTGTTGTGAAGCATTTTAATTTTAAGAGGGAAAACTTTGCCAACCTATAATTACTTTTATTTCTGTATAAGATACTGCATTTGATTTTAAGTAGATTGATCAAAGACACTGGGAACTTACACTATAATAACCGGTGAAACGCGCATAGACTTGCAAGTTTTTCTGAGACTTTAGGCTGCAGGAGATGCCCATAGTTTATAGTTCCCTAAAATTTAGCCTGAGGCAATTGAAATTATTTTTAAGAATCAAAATCATTGGTGGCAAATCTTTTTTTCATGCCTGGCGCCAAATGTATTTTAAAAACCCGTCGTGAGTTGGCTTTCTGGATGCTAGTTTTGGCAGCGATAGTGGTTTGTCTTCCCTGATGCTCCTGGTGAGCGGAGAGCTCGTGGTAACTGGTGAGGGATGAGCAAGCAGAGAGTGAGTTGTGTTTGGAACTGTCAAAACCAGTGTAGTTGTGAAAGGTGTCAGTGCTTATTTGGCTTTCCTGTAAAGAGCGATACAAAACTGCTGAGAGACATTCCTGAATTCTGGCACCAGGAATGGATGGATTTTAGCCATGGGTGCTGCAGCCTCCTAGAATCCTTCAGGAACCGCTCCAAGATTTTTGACAGTTATTTCGACATGGGTTTTTCCGCTGATAGTAAACAATGTGTTGGGTTGTTCACGTTGTACTTTGGATATTGGGAATACAGCCCGTCCATCGTCTCCTCTGGAGTACCATGCGTTTGAGGCTTTTACCCTCTTGTCTTATTCCCACTCTTGTCCGTCTCCCTTTCTGTCCAGCAAACATTTTCTCTTTTAAACCTACTTTCACAAGCCATTGGGAACAGTGCAGCTATCCGGTGGAAATCCAGTAAGGAGTGTCTTTATGGAGGGAAAACATCAGCAGGCAATAAGAGCTAAAATCCGTCTTGTAATAGTGTGACGCGAGTCTGGCCTTCTCACATTATTGAAGTGTTAATGAAAAACTAGTGAAATATTAATGTTAACACTTTGGGTTGGTTTTGCAGACGAATTATTAGTTGTCCGGGTTAGGTTGTTCGTCTTACTGACAAAAGTGGAGATTCAGGTGCCCTTGACCCCAAGGTTTCCTTATCTGTAGCTAATAGGAGGAACCTTATGGCTCCTGAGTCTTGCTGATCTGAAGCAACTTCCCTTCAGTGTTCATTAATATTGATCACAGTTCGCAACGTGTCCTTTTATTGTTCTATCTTCACTTGTTCTCATGCTATTCCATGTATTCCATTGTGGATCTGTAGTGATGCGACCCCCACATGGGCTTTGTGTGTCTCTCCGGAGAGTTGGAGCTGGTGGCTGTTTTTAGAGGCGTTTGTACTTACATTTTATTTGCGGTTTGGGGCTTTTTTTAGGTTAAAGGTCCTCCTATTGAGATTTAATTCAGCTGGGAGGTTTTTTATTAGAAATGGACAATCTAAAAACTATGGTCATTATATTGAAAACTGGTGACTCTAAGACTCTGAAGGACAAATTAAGACCATTGAAAGAAATTCTTCATGGTTCTGCTGTTCATCACATAGAGAGGGTACTGAGATGCTCTTTCAAATTTCTTCAAGGGATGTGTCACGACTGTGCAAAGGGAACAAGCAGTTGGCAAGTCAGCTCTGCGCGGGGCTCCCTCCAGCCGGCCCTTTTGGAATGATGGAAGCAGGATTCTTTCCCTTGCATTCTAACCAATTCATTTTTATTTTCCTCTCCCCATCAGGCACCTCCACAGAGAACGACTGTGCTTTTGAACCTGACTACGCTATTCCGCCACTCCCAGTGACCGAAGGTATGCAGCACATTCGGATTATGGAGGGCATGTCCCGCTCCCTTCCATCCTCCCCCTTACTCACACATCAGTCTATCAGTGTTCGGCTACAACCTGTGAAGAAGTTAACTGGTAAGGACTTTAATAAAGTTCACTGGGGCTTTTAAGGTCCGTTGGTGCAAAAATCTGTAAGAAAAAGCTTTGAACCGTTTCTGTATCCAAGTCATTCCCTTGTTTATTACAGCATCTGCTTCAGTCAAACCCGGGGATGGTTTGGATTTTTGTGTTGACAGAGAAATCTTTCTATGCTGAAAAAGGTCTCTCTGGTTTACAAATATTCTCTAGCTTTTGAGAAATTTCTATCAGAGTGTGTTTTAGGTCTGCTTTGTGTTGTGGTTTATGTACAGTGGAAGCATTGCAGTAATTTAAAAAAGGTTGATGCATAAATTTTGAATGTCGAGAGAACATCAGAGAAACTATGAACTTTTACAGCAAAGTGATTTTTTTTTTTTGGTTCATGCATATTTTTAGATACTGCTTTGTTTATCTAACCTGTTAGGATTGTGGTTTGAATACCTAGAGATGGTGCAGTAGTGTGATTTTCAAAAGCGCTTGGAGTCCAACATCCATATAAAAGCCTGAAAGAAAATATTTTTACTGGTAACAGTTTTTGAGAAACTTGCTTCTTGCCTAAAATCTGACCCCATTCTGTGCCCAGCTTTAGGAATGATCAGCCAGGGTCCCAGGGTCCTGTGCTTGCGCTGAGGGAAACCTCCAAAAAGAGTTTTTACCAGATATAATCTGATCTATGTGTACAAGAGGGAGCTTTGATGCTCTTGGTGCCTTTTGTTTCCTCTGCCCTCTGGTGAAAGGAGAACTTGGAAAGGATAAGGAGGAGAGATTCTGAGTTATGACAGAGTCACGATTACATCATTGGGCAGGACTGCTCTTTGGATCATACCACTAGTTCCTCAAAAGACCTGGAATTCCAACAGTGGCTGTTGCAGGTGGTAATTCAAAGAGAGGTATGGGGATTCCCACAGACCTCAGGGGCTGGGAGCTCTTTGGAGCCTGTGCTCAGAGCCACACTGCAAGTGTACCTGGTGAAGATGCATATTCCTCTATCAGTGTGGTTTGGAAATCATATGCCATGAAATCTAGACCTGAACAGGTTGAGTACAAATCAGGATGTCAGTAAAATGCTGATAATTGTTATTGCACAGAAGCAAGAGAAGAGAAGAGTAGGCTTCCAGTTTTGTTCGGAGGTTTGTTTTGGGGTCACACACAAAACTCTTGGAAAAGGACTGGGGAGGTGACTACATCTGTCTTGTGCTTGCATACTTTGCCTTTTCCATCTGCTTTAAAAATCTGTTCCAGCTGGACCCAGTCCCATACACCAGGCAAACCCCTGCTTATGCTTTGCACGTCCTTGTCTCAATGACTCCAGTGAAGCTCCCAATGCACTTAAAATTCAGGATGTGTTTCCATGCATTGGTGGAGAAGATTTTTTTAAATTACTAGTTTAATTTACTGTTGATACTGTGAAACGAAGGTGTTTATTTTGCATCCTCCTGCAGTCATGGTAGGAATTTGTTTGCTTTTATGGAGGTGACATGGAAAGGAGCTGGAAGAGCAGTGCTTCTGCATTTTGTAATTCACATTATTTATCACATTTCCTCAACTATTCCTTGTTGTCTGTCTTTTACTTACTACTAATCTGAGAGATTTCGATAAGAAAAATATTCCTCAGCGGCAGAAAGAGTCATTAAAGCATGGAATATCCTGAGCTTGAAGAGACCCACAGGGATCATCCAGTCCAACTCCTGGCCCTGCACAGACACGCCAGCAATCCCACCCTGTGCATCCCTGAGAGCATTGTCCAAACAATGGGACCCTTTGCTCCATAAAAATCTCTATCTTTTATACTTATTTTTTAAAATAAAAATTTATGTCCTAGGACCATTTACTAGATACTCAGAGTCTTCCAGTATCTGAAGGAGCCTACAAGGAAGCCAGAGAGGGACTCTTCGTCGGGACCGGGAGTGACAGGACGAGGGGGGATGGGTTCAGACTGCAAGGGGGGAAATTTAGGTTGGATATGCAGAAGAAATTCTCCCCTGTGAGAGTGGTGAGGCCCTGGCAAAGGTTGCCCAGAGAAGCTGTGGCTGCCCCATCCCTGGAAGTGTCCAAGGCCAGGTTGGACGGGACTCGGAGCAACCTGGCCTAGTGGAAGGTGTCCCTGCCCATGGCAGGGGGTGGCACCAGATGGGCTTTAGGGTCCTTTCCAACCCAAACCATTCCATAATTCTATGATAATATAATCTTTTGAAGTTCTTAATCTGTCTGATTTGTAACCAGGTCAGCTTTTCGTCCACAGAAAAGTTTAAATGTCCATTTTTGGTAAAAAGCCACAGGGAACACATTCCACAGAGTGTGAGTTTCCTACCCAGAGGAACTAAGGTCACTCACTCACATGTTGGTATCTGGGTTTGCTGGGTATGAGGATTTGGCTGGATTCAGAGGATGATAAATATTCCATGTGGGTGCAATTTCCACTCTGCTGCATAGTCTGGTGATTAAGAAAAACTAAGATCATTGTGGCTCTAAGGGGTGAAGTAATAGTCAGCATAAGTAATCAGCTCTCCCCCTCCTGCCCGTGTCACCTCTTGTTCAGCAATGGCTGAAAACATACTTAAATGAGCACGTTCAACCTCGGTTTGTGTTGTTTAATTTTTTTTTATCACAGTGGCTTTATTAACAAAAATAATGTGAAAAATGTGTAATAAAATAAAGAAAACCCTCCACCCTCCCAGCCCAGGATAAGTAAGTGAAGACATCATTTTGGTTTGTGTCTGCAATAAAATTACTACTTAAAAGTTACCGTGCTTGCTACACAAAGAGCAGCTGCTGTTGAAACAATGGGCTTAAACGTTCTACTATACATCAAGAGTGTGTTATAGCTGACCCAAAGCCATAACTGTGATGAAAATAATGCAGGTGCTCTGTATACCTGCCTCGAGGACAGCAGTGCTTTCCAGGAGGATGCTTAGGGATGAATGTATGTAAGTGCTTTCGGGAATCGGTGCCAAGAATACGTGCATTCGGTTAATAAAGGAGGTACTGGGCTGAAAGACTCAGCTCACGATGTTTTATTCGACTCCTGTGGAACCCACCGTGTGCAGAGGGCTTGCACAAAGCCCTGTGCCGCATCCCACTCCTCCTTCTCCTCAGAAAGGAGTGTTCATTTACATATTGTACATTTATATGCGCGGGGATAATTTTGTTCATCGCTGTACTTGGCTATTGCTATTTTTTCTGTTGAATGAGAGATTGCAAGCATTAGGATTCTCTTAGAAAGAGCACATGTGTGAGTGCCTGTGCAGAGAGTGAGGAGGGGAGAATATTAGCAAGAAATTTAGGAAAGAAATCATGTTTTTCTAACAAAAACCTGGCCTAGGTGTTTCGGTTTGGATTCTCAGAAGCCTGATTCCTCCTGTATCCAGTGTGAATTAGCTGCTTCAGGGTCTTCAAAGACATGGGCCTGGGGAACTGGTTTCACTGCAGATCCCCTCTTTGAGAGCGTTCCTGCCTTGTGCTTGGGGAATTTGGGAACTTTCTCTAAGAATAAAATTCATAGAAATGAGGAGGAATATTCCTAGGTGGGTTCAGGCAATTAATAGCAGCCTCTTTCCTAAAGAAAATGTGTGTTTTTTCAATAGATCCTTCAGAGATGGTGAGAGCAGGGCTGAGCAGGATGGAGACTTGCTCTTCCCAGTGACGCCAGTAAGGACCCACCATTGTGGCTCTCAACACCCTCCAGGTCCATCTGGGGACCTCACACACAACATTCACCGTGCCACCATCACCCATGTCATTTGTAGTGCTGGGGTCTTGTCTTCTCCCCATCCCTCATGAGATACCCTTGCATCTCTTGGGAGTAGCCACAAGGATTGTCGCATCTCCCTTCTCTGTATCTTCAGCAAATGGTTCAGTATTCTTTGATGCTAACTGTAATTGTCGGACTAAAAAGCTGATATCTCGCTGCTTGAAAACTTTGAATTGTTTCTTGTTTAGTGGTGACAAGCCTAGATTAATGATTGCAGCCCCCAGGACCACTTATTCTCCCCAAATTGTTGCCCCAGCTCAGCTGGGTAGGAGCGTGAGAGATGATGAGGCACAGCTTCAGGGGTGGGAGTGCTGGGGGGAAGCCATCAGTGCTGGCACATGTGGGAAGTGGTGAAGTCACTGCTCCTGGAAGTGCTCAAAAAATGTGTGGCTCTGGCACTTGACAACACAGTTTAGTGTGGAATGTGATGGTGTTGCGGGGTTGATGGTTGGATTTGATGATCTTCAAGGTCTTTTCCAACTTTAACAATGATTCTGTGATGTGAGCGTGGTGAGGCCCTGGCACAGGTTACCAGAGAAGCTGTGGCTGCTCCATCCCTGGAAGTGTCCGAGGCCAGGCTGGACGGGGCTTGGAGCAACCTGGGCTAGTGGAAGGGGTCCCTGCCCATGGCAGGGCAGTGGCAACTGGATGATCTTTAATGTCTCTTCCAACCCAGGCCATTCTGTGATTCTGTGTTTAAAAATAAAATAAATCATCAATGGGAAGGATTTCTTGTTGTTGACGTTTCAGTTGCTGAGCCCAGGCTCGAGCACTGCAGTGTTGTGGCTGTGCTGGGTGCAACAGTGACCATTCTCTCCCTCACTGTGTATTGTCTGTTTGAGCACATGCATTAAGTGAAAAGCAGCTGTGATGGTTCTGGTAAATAATGTGTTTTTCTCCAGTGTTGCACATGGAATACAAACCTTGGCCTTGTTCACAGATTGTGATGGCAGGTGTTGTGTGAGTTGGCTTTCCCTGCTCTGCCATACCTGAAGATGCTTTGGGGGCTCTGCCAGCCTCCCTTGCCCAGCAGAGCCTGGGTTATGGGTTAATTTGGAAATGTTCTCCTGTCTCTGGGAGGCCTGGCAGGATCTGTGTTGGTGGCAGTGCTGCTCAGGCACTCAGCCACCTGATGGTGCTGCAGTTTGGCTCATCTCAGCCTCACTCTGTAAGGACTGAGCTCCTCACCTGCGTGGGGCTGCACATACCTGGGGAGCTCGGTGGTACTCTGTTTTCATAGATGTTAGTTTGGGTCCGTATTAGTGTCTAGCCATTTCCTTTATTAATGATTTCAATTCTTTCAATTCCAGTTATTTGAACACACTGCAGAATCATGTTGTTTTGTTGTGTTTTTGTACAACTCTCGCGATGCAAACGTGTCTGGGCTGGATGCGATCCTGTCAGAAATTTGTGCCGACTGCTTCAGTGTGAACAATGAAACCTGTCCCTGACCAAGGGAGTGCTGCAGCTTTAAAG
Source organism: Falcunculus frontatus (assembly GCA_013398115.1). Classification (NCBI taxonomy): domain Eukaryota; kingdom Metazoa; phylum Chordata; class Aves; order Passeriformes; genus Falcunculus; species Falcunculus frontatus. The sequence goes on along the minus strand of VZRV01005415.1, from coordinate 519,996 downwards.
CTTACAGCCTTTTAGTATAAATTGTTCCCAGAATCCATGTCACAACTCCTAATATGGTGCTGCCTTTTTTTTCTTTTCCTCTTAGTTGCCATGACAACAGCAGCACTGCACCATTCATCAGCTCTGGTCCTGGGCTGCATCACCAGCCCCTCAGCTTACTCCGAAATGTTCGGGAGAGCATCCATGAGTCAGTCACTCTGGTCTCCTGATCCATTATTTCCCTGTTCTTTCAGCAGTTTGCTCTAGGAAAAGAGCAAATTAAGCTGCGCCACAGAAAGAAACTGTGAAACTCCTTCCTTTTTCCCCCAAGGGAGGCGTAGAGGCTACATTTGCTGCAGCATTCCGGTAGGAATTAAAGCAGCTCTGTAACACTGGGAGACTTGATGAAGAGGGAAGGCTGTGTGTCCATAAGCTTCTCTGGAATCCTCCTGGAGCCTGCTCCCTGGCACCCAGAAGACGTGCAGGTGATGCTTGTAGGGGCAGCGGGCGCTGCAGGGAGACGGTGCTTGTGATTTTGGGAACGGAGCTTGGCATCAGCAGCAGGAGGTGTCACCTGTAACATCACCCTGAAGTGGGGAGCAGCAGGATGGAGCCAGCGCTAGGGAGAGGGAGGGATCGGAGGAGGATCTGTGCCAGAGTGCTCTCCAGGCAGCGGTACCCCTGAATTCCCAGCCTGGCTGACTGCGCTGCTGGGCTGCACACGCAGGGGACTGGGAGAGCAAACAAAGCCCTGTGAGTATTTGGACAATTTGTCGTGCACGGACTTTGATTGTGTTTGGCATTCCTCAGCCTCCTCTAACTGCAAAAATCAATGTACAATAAGGGATTCTGGGGCTCCTAGCTGGTAAGGAAGCCATTACTAGGAGGGAGTTAGTGTCAAGTAGGGTGATGGTGCTGGTGGTTATTTGCCTTTTGGTTGTTGTTGCAACAGTTTTACATAATCTGAGTTTGTCACCTCCTTGCTCAGATGTGCAGAATTTCTCATACAAAACGTAAAATGAATGTGCAATAAAAAAATTTGATTTCTCAGCATTGCTGAAATAGAACTGCTGAGGAGTGAGTTGAAAATGCTACAGATACCAAGTAGTTTGTTTTCAAAATGTTAGAAAAATGGGATTGAGATAATGTTTTCCTTCTGTGTTCCGAAATGACCACAAATTAGATTTGAGTGGATTATAAAACCCCTTTGTGCTGAGGGAAAGAAATATTTGCTTTTCACTGAAAGAATGGGCTTCTAGAAATACGAGTAAATAAACAATCATTACCAAGGTAGAATTTGAGGAAAAGCTGTTGAAAGTGCCTGGTGCTCATGTTGAAGCTAATTTTTGAAGGATATTGTGCTTAAAATTGTTGGTATCAGGAGAGACTTTGCTCCTTTTTAAGTATTTTTATACCATAGTGTTTGCAGTAGGCTTACATTTCTTTTCATTGAATTCTCTGTCATGCTGTCAGCATGACACTGATCTGAAATTCCTGTTCCTGTGTAGGAGTGGAGGTTGGGTGGGAGGCCCACTCTGTATCTCAGAATGCATAGCAATGCCAAGGACCCAGTTACTGGAAAGTGCCATTAGATTTGGGGGGTTCCAGGTGTATAATGTATTTTTTCTGGGCATAATTAATTTTCCATTGAATTTTCCCCTGGTGCCTTGCAATCTCTGGCTGCCTAGAGGTTTCATGAGCAGAAAATTTGTGTTTTGTTGGAATTAATGAGTCGTCCCTTTTTAAAAAATGACCTAAAACACGTACAACATTTCATTGTGGTTTGGGCATCTGAATTTTCAGTCCTGTTTTATGCTCTTCATGTGGCAAACCCCGATGTCTCAGGAAGAATTTCTTCATGGAAAGGGTGGTCAGGCACTGGAAGGGGCTGCTCAGGGTAGTAGTGGAGTCCCCATCTCTGGAGGTGTCCAAGGAATGACTGGATATGGCAGTCAGTGCTCTGGGCTGGTGACAAGATGGGGATCCGGCACAAGTTGGACTCGATGGTCTTGGAGGTCTTTTCCAACCTCAGTGATTCTGGGATTCTGTCTCCAGCAATGAAACCTGCTGGAGAAGGAGGATCCTCATTCAGTTACAATAACATATGCTGAATATCTTTTTCCTGGTGTGTCAGTTCTTACTATCCGTTTCTGGAATTCTTCCTCCATTATTTTGGGACTTGTGACTTGTTTTGACAGGCACATACTCAAATGGAAACCAACTGGGTTTGCAGAGACGAAACAGGTGGATGAATGTGTCCCTGCGTACCCACAGATGGACTTTTATCTCTGTTAAATCAACGTAATTCTTCATGTGAAATGGGAAAATTTCCAATTTAAATTTTTTGGAGCTCCGAAACTGTCCCCGAAATTTATGCAGATAAATAGTGTGTCTGTTTGTAACTTTTGGAATTAAACCAAATCCTGTATTGAGGGGTTTTTGTTTGTTGGAGACCTGTCAAACTCATGATGTTTCTGCATTAATTTCAGGATAATTTGGATGTAACTTTTATTTTCCTAAATAAAGGGAAGGAAGAAATTGGCATATCATATTTATTTGCTTTTGAAAGACACGTACCAGTTCTAGCATGAATTTTCCTCAGTGCTGCTTTCAAGACAAACCCTATCCGTCTTATTTTGACACCCAACTGTCTTTCATATCGACAGAGTAGAAATTGCAATAGAGATATGCAGAAAATCCCACATTTTCTCCCTGGTGCTGGTGTCAGGTTGCTGCAGAACCTTTAGAATTTGCTCTTCCCACAGATATTTTTTATTTCCATCAAGGCTGTTGGACTGCTCAGCCTTGCAGAGGATGTGGTAAACATGTCATCACAGCATCGGAGCTGGGAAAAGGTGATAATAGCTCTGCATTTCAGATATTTGTGTAGATGCTTAAACAGAGGGAGAACCCCAAAAGTTTCTCTAGTGTAGATAATGTTTAAAAGGCAAAAAAATCACCTTGAAACTCCATGGTGCTTCAGAGGCTCAGAGAGAGAAATTGTCCTTGTTTCACACTGGGGCTGCACAAAATGGAGCATCTGTCACGATTACACTTCTGGTGTGTGAGAATTTTTAATTTTTAGACATAGCTAAGAGGTTTCTATAGCAAGAGGAGGTGGTGGTGTAGGAAGCCTCCTGTGGAGTTAAATCAGGCCATCACTCTTCCCTTGGCTACGTCTTTCCTCCTACTCCTGGAACGTGCCTTCAGAGGTGTCCTGTGCACTTGAGACCAGAAGGGCATTCACAGGATACACTCATGTGGAATAAGCCCTTACATCCTTCTGGGCTCCTTGTTTTCTAAGGAAAAGCCCTCATTTCCAGCTGGGCATGTTCTCTGGTCCTCTCCTACTTCTGTCACAACAGGACAGCCTGTTTTGGAAACTTCTTCCTGTGTCCTTCATGACCACACCTGGATGGTGGGTTGGGTCACTTGTCCAAAGATTGAACATTACTTTTGCAGAAGTTAATTTCTGATGTGACTGGTACCTGGCTGGCTCTAACCATGCAGGAAGTCTTGATCAGGTTCAATTAAACTCGTGGTCTGATCACCAAGTTTGGGGTGATGCCACGCATGAGACATTCCGGCACAACGTGAACAGGGTCCTGGTGGGGTCACTGCAGAGCCGTGTGCCAGGTTTTCATCACAGATCCCCTGACTGATGCCCAAACCAGACAGGAGGTTGAGGATTGAGCTGGATCTTTGGCTCTGGACCATTGCTTTGGCACTTCTCTTTCCTTGCTCTGTGGTGATTTTCCTGGAGTAGTTGTTGGTGCTCTGTAATTCCATTCCTAGATAAAGGAGCTAGAAGAAAGACGGAGAGGGAGTGTTTACAAGGGCTTGTGGTGGCAGGATAAGGGGGAATGGCTTTAAACTGACAGAGAGTAGGTTTAGACTGGATATTAGAAAGAAATTTTCTTCCCTGTGAGGGAGGTGAGGCCCTGGCACAGGCTGCCGAGAGAAGCTGTGGCGGCCCCATCCCTGGAAGAGTGTCCAAGGCCGGGCCGGATGGGGCTTGGAGCAACCTAGGATAGTGGAAGATGTCCCAGCCCATGGCAGGAGGGTGGCACTGGATGCGCTTTAAAGTCCCTTTGAACCAAAACAATTCTGTGGTTCTGTGATATACTGCTGTTTTAAGCTTATTCTGAGTTCTATCAGAGATGTCTTTGGCCCAACCTCCGAGCTGTATTCCGATATATTTGTGCACCTTCTGTTGCCAGAAACCTTCACCAATGGTTCTTGCACCTCAAAATATGCAGTAGTATAATCCATCCCTCTTCCATGCACTTCATTAAGAAATAGCATATTGTTTGTTACCAAAATATGATGCTTCATTCATTTCCAAGTACGTATTGTGTGTATACAGTTCTGAACAACCTGCCTTCTTATTCCAGCAGCAGCAGCTTTTTTATTAGGCAAAACAATCCCCCTCGAAGCACCCGCTTTGTTGAGCTGCAGATGGTCTGAGGTTTTTATGCTGCAGGTGGAGATGGGCATCTTTTGTGTCAACAGAGAACAAACATCCTACAACTAAATGAAATGAGAAAACAAATTAACACAAACTGGTTTGAAATTGTGCTTTCACCAAAGGAAAAAAAATAACCCTCACTTTCAGTATTTATTTGGTTCAGTATCTCAGTATTCATTCAATCAAATATTTAGGGTCCTGACACATGCCATGTCTTGACTGAATGTCACATATCTGACAGAACCCACAGGTCTGGATTGTCTGTCATGGTCTGAACCCTGATTTTCAAAGGGCTCCTGTTGCTCGTTTGTAGCTCTGTGTGTGACAGCACTGCAGATTGCACTGAGCCTGGTGCCTCACCAGGTGCTGCTTTCGGTCTCGATAGTGAATTATTCTTCAGGATTTTTTAAACACCCTGTTAAAATTTCTTAATCCTCTTCCTCCATCCCCCCAGTTAGAAAAGATGCTTTTGGACTAGTGTCCCAAATCAGCCTGTTTACACAGGCAAGAGGCATGGCAGTGGGAAATGAAGACATTCTGAAAGATCAAAACATTTCTAAAAGCTTTTTTGGTGGTGTTTTTGTTGTTGTTGTTGTTGTTTCTTTGTGGGGTTTTTTGGGGTTTTTTGTTGTTGTTGTTGTTCTACACAAGAGAAATAAATAATAGTAAAGTGAGGAAGGGGACTTGAGTGTGCAAGAAGGAACCGAGGAAGATGTAAGCTGGGGTGGGACAATGCTCTGCGGCCAGTTGTGAAATAAGTGCGTGTTGCAGGGTTGCCTTTGTGAAACACAGCCCACTCTGGAGCTCACAGGCAGGCACCTTTATGTCTGATCCTTCCATTGCAATGTCCTGCTCCAGAGTTTCTGTGGTGGGGAGAAAAATCACTCCACTAAGGAAGGAGGAGCAGCCACCATGCCCGGGGTCTCCGGCAGCTCTTCACTGTTGGAACTGGACTGAGTGTCGCTCTTGGATTACGGACTGATTTTTAATTTCTTTATTTCTTCTTCCCTGCTTTAAAAAGTGTGCACACAATGGAGCTTGATTCTTCTCAGGCACACAGAGTCACCTGTGGCTGTATTTTGTAAGCCCAGGTAGCCACCACATGTGATGAGACCTGCAGATGATGTGTCGTGGAGCTGTCAGGGCCCCTTTGGTTGTGGATGTTTGCAAGTTATGGAAGGTTTAAACATGAAATTTCTACAAGTGTTTCCTCTGCAGAGATGAAGGCAGGCTTAGGAGAATACAGGTTTTATCCCTGTTATGCTTTTCTTGTTATCTTCTCAGCCATGGAAGTGAGTAGGTGTAAGTGAGAAAGTGGTTTTTGGAAGGGAAGTCACCAGATGGGTGCGTTTCTGACGATAAATGGTCCTGGCCCTGTTGCATGTCGAGGCTGTTGCTCTTTCAGCATGGAAAGGGGCCCTGAGAGTGCTGCCTTCCCATTATTTACGCTTAAAGGACTAGACCTGGTCCTGGGATGTTGGTGTTGTTACAGGATTCATGCGCACCAAAGCTTCGGAGAGATTTTGGGTCTTAAATCCTCTCATGCTGAGGAGCACAGCAGTCCCGTGTCAGGGACAGTCTGCTTCAACCGTCTGTGTTCCCACAAATAATCAGATGGTTATTAGATATTTCAATTGAATCCTTGAGGCGTGCCATGTGTCCTTGTCCCTGCTCCTCTGTGGAAGAAAAGGATGATGAGCAGACACCACTCCTCAAAACAGAAAATTCGAACAGCTCCTTTAAGTTTGCAAGGAAATGAAGAATTTGAAAAGCAAATAAATTACTGAAAACTACAGGTGGCTGAAATAGCAATTTTCTTAGGTAAAACGCGCCTTGTAAATGCAGCATAATGCAGTTTTTCAAGTGTTAACAAAAAAGTTTAGCTAATTCAGGATTGTGCCTTGCCAGATAAGCAGCTTCATTTTAAGGATAGAATATTCTGTGAAGCTGCTACCAGCAAAGCAATAGGGATCCTAAATCCAGTTTCATATGAATGGAACAGTTTTGCATATGTGTCAGTGTAGTTACAGCTCTGCTGGTATCAACTAACCCAACTAAATTAGTTTTAGCATCGCAAAATTTGAATGACTTGCACAGAAATAAAATTACCTTATCTATTCTTAATCTCTTGCCTTTATTTTAAATGCTGTTATCAAGCAGTGAATTTATATTGGCTTGTAACTGTGTAGTCCTGGTCATAAACAGTGGTTTATATAGTGAACAGGATCCAGTCTCTCACATGCTCTAACTTGGAATTACTTGGGCTGTGAGTAGTTGGATATTTTACAGTTTACTCTTCTCTCTTTTATGGCTACAATATCTTGGTTTGATCCTAAGGATATGGTGGGAGAATGAATGAGATTTTGTTTACGTGCAGCTTAGGCTTGCTGCTGGCCTTTGCCCTGCCACTCCTGTTCCAATTTAATTTGGCTATATAATTTGATACCTACCTTTGCTCATTCTTGGCTGCTTGTAAAATACTTCAGCAGTGCTCTTGCAGTGCTGTCTGGAGTGAATAATTCCTTTCTGTTGTTCTTTTTCAGTTCCTCTCCAAGCCCCTAGTGCAGGTTTTAATTTTTTACTGCTCTAATTACAGAGAATCAGTCCAGATTCAGAGGCAGTGGGTACCCACTGTGTGGGTTCAGGCACTGCAAAGACAAGATGACAGAGCTTAGTCTGTCTGGGATGGCAGCGAAGGTAGAGCAGGTCATGAAAGCAAACTGGGCCGAGAGGCATGAGGAGCAGGAGGTGGCCAAGGATGCTGAATTACTTCTCTGCTGGAAAACCACTTGTTTATAACTCCCTTAACACCAGGCAGCTGAAAGGTGGTTGTTGTGGCATCAAGTGCTAAAAAGGGCTTGGAGGGAGCGCTGGGAAGCTGCAGACCCGTTGGCCTGGTGTGTATGTGGAACATGTTAATAGAAGGAGGTCTGAAAGGCAGAGTTAATCACAGAGTCACAGAATGGTTTGGATTGGAAGGGACCTTTTAAACAATACAGTTCCACCCCCTGCCATGGGCAGGGATACCTTCCTGTGTACATTTCTCAGTGTAAAGAAAGATGGAGAGAATCATAGAGTTGCAGAATGGTTTGGGTGGGAAGGGACCTTAAAGCTGCTCCAGAAGAGCTGTGCAAGAGAGTAAAACACCAGGGAGATAAACTGCATTTCAGAAGTGTTTGTGTTGCACTTGCTCTTTTCTTCTGTGGGAAGAATCATCAGTTAAATATATTTTCTCTTTTTCTAGTGCCTTGAGCTAAATTAAGCTTTGTCAGTGTCCAGAAAGGATTCGACAGCCTGACACATTCAGCATGGACCATTTTAAAAAGCCCCATGAGACACAAGCCCCTTGTTGGGGACACGGTGGCACTGGGCAGCTTTCCCTGAGCTCTGTCAGCTTCATGCAAGAGAGAGGAAAATGTGTTTGCTTCAGTAGATGTTTAATTAGTTTCTGATTTCTGTCATTAAAGTTCAGCTTGAAATCTGAGCTTTGTTAGAAATTGGTGTAACAGGTTCTTTCTAACCAGTGAATTACCAGGGTTACCTGTAGTTTGATTAAAGTGACAAAGCTCTTTGCCGCTCTCTATAGACTAAATGTCCTGTACAGTATATCCAGGTCCTTTTTGGACAGTTTTCCTCATTTTTAGTGCCAGTGCAATATCTGAGTCACTGAATCACAGAAAGAACTCCAGGATACTAGGAGATTGAATGGGAATAATGCAATTCAGCACTCGTGTTTTGTAGCATTCTCCTCTCATCTGTTTTAAATTTAACATTTAATGAATTAAAACTGTCGGGAAAAGGGATACGAGGGGTTGAGGAATTCGTTCCCCTCCAGCTCTACCCTATTTCTGTTACTTGGGAGGATTTTGTGGGTATTTGAGCAGATCTTACAAAGGCTTAAAATTTTGATGCCATGGTTTCATCCTGTAGTCTCAGCTCTGCAGTCACTCTATTTCTTTTTTTTTAAATGCAAACAGAGTCTGAAACTTGAAAAGGAAAACTGACTGCAACAGAAATGTATTGCTTGTTTTCATAAAAAGATGACTTAGAAAGCTGGAGCAAGTGGTGCTGCCTTCCTTTCTCCACTTTCATCTTCCTCGTCTCATGCATAAGGTTCTACCTTGAGTCACAGATGAGGAATTTCTGCTAAAAAAGGCAATTGTAAAGGGCTTCAGAAGATGCTGAAAAGAAGAATTTTCGATAGGAAATGACATGGGGAAGTGTACGCTGTGCCAGAGCTCCAAGGAGACAAAACCGCTTGATAAGTTTGGATGGGAAGATAAAAGTCCCATCTCCTCCTCCTGCCACGTATGTTAATTAAATAACTTCTTTTCCCTCAAAGCTCTCCCCTGCATGGACAAAGACTTGTTGGCAGCCCACATTGGAAAAAAGCCTTATCTAGAGGGAAAGTGAGGGTGTTTTTTTCTTTCTGGGATCATTATTAGGAGCAACTTTCTTCCTAAGGTTTGCCAGGGGACATCTTCTCAGGAGATTGACACTGGGATGCTCCAAAACGAAACCCTTTGGGCTGAGCTGGGAGAGGGCACTTTGCTGGTTGGTGTCTCCAGCAGTGATAAGTTTGATAAAAAAATCACTATTCCGTTGCTCTAAATGACAGAAAATTGTTGCATAGTAATAAGCAAAATGGAAATTGAGCTGAATTCCTTTTGGAAGCACAGACTGCAGCCAATATTTTAGTATTTAGTATTTTAGGTGGAATTATTTTCTCTCTGAATATATAAATGTATTGTAAGCATGATTGTATTGCCATTACTGAACACTTCAGACAGAAATCTGTATTTTTTATTCTACATATATTTAAAATACATACAAGCCTTTCAAAACTGGGTGATTTTCTCCCTTGAACATTGAGTAGGGATGTCTATTCAGACAGAAGACCATTTTGATCAATTATTTGGGAGGGTTTGTAATAATTTCGGTAAGATAAGTAATAATTTGATTTAATTATACTTTTTCAGAAGCCTCATTCCTTTTTGAGGTCACTGAACATCTTTTCGTAACTTCAGTGGAATGGCTTGCTGATATTTTCTGTGCCTTGTTCATCTGGGGGAGACAGAGAGGAGGAAAGAATGTTCCAAGAGGTTTCTGTGCTCCCACAGGATTGCAGAATCCACTGCTTTAGAGAAGGCTATTCCCCATTTTTTCAAAGAAAAAGTAAATTTCAGGGGCAGTAATAGGCAAAACCTGCATGTTACAGAAGTCTATGGTTTAAAGAAGAACTTCTAAATTAATGTAGTTGTGTTTTTGAGCTCTCCTTTCCTATTGCTGTTCTTCCATCACTAGCTTGCTGAACTCTCTTCCCGCTTTTTTTTATTCCATTCCTCTTTCCACCTTCATTTCCTTCAATTTTCTTCTTTCAGGGCCTTATCTCCTAAACTAAACATGTTTTCTGAAAGTTTTGGAACAAGTATGATGTTTCCAGACAACACATTGTTCTCACCACTTTTCTGTGCTGCCCTGCCCTCGCTGCTGTGATAACGTGGGATGAGAGGAGAGAGGCTGGGGAATGTAATTTAAAAAGCTTTTATAGTCTCAAATAATAGAAGAGGAAAAAACTGTTACACAATGGATTCTGTAAAATAATGCTAGATTACGTAAAGAGGATGTTGACCTTCATTGTATGTATTGTCACTGGTTTAGTTCTTTTTTTTTTTTTTAATAAAATTTATACCTAAAAATCCTAATTACACACAGGTGGTATATTATTTCTTCTGGTTTCCCAGAGAAGCTGTGGCTGCCCCCTCCCTGGAAGTTTTTGTGGCCAGGTTGGATGGAGCTTGGAGCAATCTGGTCTAGTGGAAGGTGTCCCTGCCCATGACAGGGAGTGGGACTGGATTATTTTTTTAAGGTCTTTTCTAACCCAAACCATTCTAGGATTCCAGGATTAGTGCCATAGCAAAAATAATCATGGGGTCTGTAATTTCCTCTTTATGGCTCTTACCTCAGCCAAATAAAGGGTCCTCTGGGCCAGAGGCAGGACCAAAGCTCCATCTCCCGTGTGCTGGGTTTTGTCCAGCTATGCTGAATGTGACAGTTACTTGTTCCAGGAGCTCCGTGGATCAATAACTCTGCAGCACTAAAAAAATTTTAGTCCAAGGGAGACTTTACTAAAGTCAGCTCTGAACAGGACTGCGGAGCTGCTGGGACACTTCCAAACGTGAGTCAGGCTCTGGCATGCGCTGGCATGAGTGAAAGATGGGAATGGAGGATGCACTGAGCACCCACTTTTGCTCTCTTTAAATCCAAGTTTCCAAAGTTTGCTCTTCAAACCACGACTCTGACTTTTCCCAACACAGCACAAGTTGGGCAGGATTTTGTAAAACTTACGGATTTTGCGGATTTAATTCAAATACCAGACTTATGTTACGAAAGAGACTGTGGGGGTTATGAAGGTTGTGGCTTTCCCATCCCTGGAAGGGTTAAAAGCCAGGTTGGATAAATCCTTGAGCAGCCTGGTCTAGTGGGAGGTGTCCCTGCCCATCCAGGGGGTATTGAGACAGATGAACTTTAGGGTCCATTCCAACCCCTTAACATTCTGTGATAAAATTGTGATTACAGTAGTTGAAAACACAATATTAACATGCAAAATTCAGCTCTTCCTCAGCTGAATTAGTCACAAGAGATGAATGTGTGGTAAACACTCAATGGCAGGAGGTTGGAACTAGGTGATCTTCAAGATCCCTTCCAATCCAAACCAGCTGTGATTCTCTGAAACATGCCCATCAATTTTGGCACATTTTCACCTCTTCAACCTGTGAGAAACACAGTATTTTTACACAAAAAGAGCAAATTTCATTATTTCGTCCTCTTATGGCAGAGGGAGGTTCAAAGCACAGGTGAAATTCAACTGTTTAACATGGGGAGAAGACAAAACTGGGCTGATTTTGAGCCAAGCTCCTTGGCTAGACTCTGCCCAGGACCTGCCATTGGAGTGAGTCAGGAGAATCCAGGCATGTGGCCACGTGTGTTTGTGTTTTATAGTGATGAAGTGTGTGAGTCTGTGAGTAAAAAGCTGCAGTGGTTTGTGTTGATGCGGTTTGGGCAGTAATGTCCGTTTTCCTAGTTCTTGTAAGGGGCTGGGACACGGAGAGGCTCCCAGGTTCTCTGGGATGGATCAGTCCATCATCTATGCAATGGGAAAAGAGTTGCTGTTTCCTCCAACATTTTCCTTGGACACAGATAAATCTGTGTATCTTTATGGGCGTAGGCACAGACAAAGGTGTAGGTGTGTGTGTGTCGTAGTCAAATGGTGGTGTGAATTCAGATCTGCTGAAATAAAACCTTGTTCGATCAGGTCATAAGGTGTTAATAACCCCTTGTTAGTAAACATTCCTTTCAGAGTTCAAACTGAATTTCATTGCTGAAACCTTTTGCTAATCCATGATAATTTCCTTTTATGGATACCTTTTAATCTAAAGAAAACCCTTTTTTAATTAAAATACTAACTCATTTATAAATTATATAACAATTAAACAGTGTCATAGAAAATGCAGTAGAATTAGGGAACTCAGTAGGCTGAAGGAGAGCGCAGTGCTACTGCAGATAAGGTGATTGTTCCAAAAGAATAGACACATCCAGATTTTTTTTGGTTTGGTTTGGGAGTAGATGCTTGGCACTGATCACAAACAGCACTGCACTGATCCCAGTACTCCATGCAGATGTTCAAAAGGATAAGCCACCAGCAGCTTCTGGTCACAGTAGGGGTTATAGCTCTCCCAGACTACTCATCCAGACTCAGGAATGAGAGCCTCAGTGGTAACTAGTATGGGCATGCAAGTTCAAGGGATATTATGAATGGGGCCGATTGTTTCAGTTTGCCAGGTGGAAACAGAATTTTCCTGGTATTCAGAATCGCTGTTTTTAAAGAGTCTTAGAAAGTCAGGCTGCTGACATTGCAGTTACTAATGAAATACTTTCCCTAGTGTTAGTTTATCACAGAGTCCCAGACGTGGTTTGGGTGGGAAGGGATCTTAAAGCTCACCCAGTCCCACCCCCTGCCATGGGCAGGGACACCTCACACTAGGCCAGGCTGCTCCGAGCCCCGTCCAACCTGGCCTTGGACACTTCCACGGTGGGGGCAACCACAGCTTCTTTGGGCACCCTGTGCCAGGGCCTCCACACCCTCACAGGGAACAATCTTTGTCCCCACTGGAAGACAGACAACCTGCTGCAGAAAGTATCATAAACGAGCCAGCTAATTAAATTTTCTGACTGCTGGCCCTGCTAAGTGTTTTGCATTACACGGTTAATTCCTACCCTGGAATTAGCATCACTTTCCTTGCTCAGGAAGAGTTGCTGGCAAAGTCAAATGAGAATTTTACTTGCATCAACAGAAGGATTTTCAGTTTTCCTCTGCTGGCTTGGACACCAATGGGGATTAATCTCACTAAGAACTGCAGAAGTGGCCCCAAAAATATGCAGTATTGGTTTGAAATAACGTCTCAGCCATTGACATTGAAGTTCCTGCTTTAGCAGTAGCAAGTCAGTTCCTGTCTGATGCCAAGCTCATCAAGCCCTTGGGCGCAGGACTGGCCTGTGAGGTGGACATAGAGCGTGGGCTGCAGCCATTGGCTCCTGGGCTGTCAGGTGGTGACAGGTGGTGGGACCCCAAGGACAACGTTGTGACTTTAGGCTCCATGTAGTCAGTATGCTTTTCTGAATGAAATGCTAGTTTTGCAGTTCTAGAAAACCAGCGTTGCTAGTGACTGCCATCTTTACTCAATCCATTATATTTTTATAACTGGTTATTGCAGACACCCTTTTTCCCGGTGTTCTTGGAAGCCATAATTTTCTCTGCTCAAAAAAGCTGCAGTTGTGTAACAGGAAGAGCTATTTTCATGCTGTTTAAGGCCTGAAGTTGGTCTGTTTCATACAGAAAATCCTTACAGGAATAAGAGGCCAGAAGGACTGAGGAGGTACAGAATACTTCAAATAATTGTTTCATGCCTTTGTTAGTTTTTATAATTTGTGCCAAAAGCTTATCCTATGACTTTGATCATAAAATTTGCCTGTGCTCACAGGAAGGGGTTCAGGACCAAGGCAAACCGTTGTGCCTTGAAAAGTCACTTTTATAAAAAGATCAGTGCTATCCGTTAGCATTTGGCTAAAGAGTGTCAAACCAGATTTCAGAGTTTATGACATTTCCATTTGTTATTTATTCCAGTAGAAGACTAATGCCCAAATCTGAATCTGTCAGGATAATCTTCATTTGGACACAAGTCAGAGGTGCTTAATTCTTGTACATGAAAATCCTCCCTTCCTGTAATTGGGTTATGGGTGTAGGAGGAATTTTTGTCTTTTCCACATTTAGGATATTTGTAATAACAGAAGCTGTTCCTTCTGTGGCTTTTCCCCACCTGTATTTACATGGAGAGGATTGTATTGACTTGAGCCTTTTAAAGTAAATTCTTGTCTGTGAGTCATGGTGACACGGTGTGTCTTGGCTGGTTGGAAGCGTGTTTATAAGGCTCAGGTCGTGCTTTTGAGGGAAAGAAACCATAATAAAATAGATGCCAGGCCAGGCTGGACAGTGCTCTGAGAAGCCTGGTGTAGTGGAAGGTGTGCCTGCCCATGGCAGGGAGTGGAACTGGATGAGCTTTAAATTCCCTTCCAACCCAACCCAGTCTGTGATTTTGTGATTCTATGAAATGCATTAAAGTTATGTGCATGATTAACTTGCAGTATATCGAGATTTCACCACATTGGTGATATGATGCTCTTTATTGCCCTCAGGCAAAAAAATGGTGGATCAGCTTGTTGGATCCATGAGCTGATCACTTCTACTGTCATCAGTCAGTTCTCTGGAGAAGGCAGAAGTAGTGGGGCAATGGCACCTCAGTGAGGAGTAAAAGAGATCCGGAGTAGATGTAGAAATAAAACCCAATGGAATGGGAGGTTGATTCCTTCCTTACAGGTGAGAGGCGAACTGTTCAGTGCTGATCTGTCAAAACATGCAGGTCCTGTATCTTCCACAGACCACAGCAAGTGGTGTAGTGAACACATTGCCCTCTCTGTGTTTATTAAAATTCTCCTTCCTCATTTTAAAAATAATCTTTAGTGCAGAACCTTCTAGTGACATTCCCATCAGTCATTAACATTTCTTGAACTGCGAAAATTCTGTTAGTTTAGTATTTTAGCACACAGTGAGCACTGCCACATGCGCATGGGATGATGTATGGTCCTGGTGTCAGCCAGAAACGATAAAGAAAGAAAAGACGGGCTATTTTTAATATGTATTATAAAAATGACTGTTACTGAGACTGTGGTAAAACATTTATTAAAACTGCAATTGCAAATTAAATATTAAAGGATTGACCAGTACAGAATTATTATTCTAAACAATTTTCAGGCCATAGCAGTAATCTTCTCAATATTAAAATGTTTTCATTACATCAGGATCTGCCACAAGATTGTTACTGGGAATGATTTTTCGTGGGTGTTGGCCAGTTTGCGGCAGTGGGGTGCTTGTGTGTGCACATGTGGGATTTTTTCCAGGGGGGATTATATGGAATCGACTACTGGCTTGTGGTGTTTAGCATCAGGTTGTGTGTTTGAGTGGGGCTGGACATCCATGAGCATCGTGGGATGGGGGGAGAGAAAGAGGCTCCGAGCTGTCCTTATCTCCCTGGGTCTCTCGCATTCCTCCTGCCTGGCATGGCTCCTGTTACACCGGCCCTGATGGGCTTGCAGGGAATGTGCTGGAACTATGTCTCATATTCATCCAGGATTTTCTTGTGTAGAATGGAAGTGTGGTACCTGTTTTCCCTCAGCACATCTCCTGGGATGGATCATGAGGGGTAAGAGCAGAGGGTTTTTAGCACACCTGTTTTGGTGCAGAGATGGGGGGTTGATTTCTTGCCTTCCTTCTGCTTCACCTGGACTTTATACTGAAAAACTATACCCCAGTCTTCGTCTCTGTTTTCCACAGCCCTTTTTTAAAAATTTCTGGGATCACTAATGTATAGCTCAATTAGAGTGATCTGTTTGTGCATTGTCTGTCAGGCTCCCCATCCTTTGACCTTCTCAGTCTTTCCCAGCACCACGGCAGCTCCCTGAAACCAAGAGATTTCTTGCTGCCTCAGAGGTCATTCTCTGACCTGTTGAGCTTCTATTACAGGAGATGCAAAAGAACAACCTCCCAATCTTTAGTTTCAGATCCCAAATTTAATTTGCAAGACAG
This sequence comes from Falcunculus frontatus, assembly GCA_013398115.1. Classification (NCBI taxonomy): domain Eukaryota; kingdom Metazoa; phylum Chordata; class Aves; order Passeriformes; genus Falcunculus; species Falcunculus frontatus. Next base: position 504,349 of record VZRV01005415.1, on the reverse strand, counting down.
GGAGCTATAAATAAAAATTATGTAAATGGAGGGGCAGAAGCCACTGACCCCTGGAATCGCTGCTGAGGGGCTTTTCAAATTGGCCTTTCATTGTAATGGGCATGGGAGTTTAACTTGGAAATGCAATATGACAATCTCTGCGTGTAACTTACTCTCTAGTTCTCTTTCTCTGGTCTGGAATATGTTTAAAGACTTTTACTAAACGACTTTTATTAATTTTACTCCAAACATGTACAGAATTTCATGTCTTTTAGAGTTCAGACTGTTAAAACATGGAGACAATCCCGTTTTTCTAGCAGCAAGTGGTCAGTGCTGCTTTGTTACAGACACTTCTACCTTTTTCCCATCCTCTATTAAGTCTCTTGGTCTTTTTGGATTTGCAAGAATAAAAGTGGAGTGCTTCTTTTTGCCTTGGACAGTGTTAGCTTTGCTCTGCTCTTTTATGTTGAACACCAAACCTGTTTGGTCCAACTTTGAGACTGTTTTGAAATTATAATTTTATGTTCAAGGAAACAATTACTGAACATAGCATTTATGTGTTCAGTTTGGACGTTTACAGTTAAGTATCTTGAAACCTGGTGGGCTCTGTGTACCTCTCTATGATCTCTGCTTTTCCACAGTTGCTGAATCCAGGCTCATTTGCTTCCTATAAAAAAATTTAGTAAAGTGGGAGAAAAGGAAGCGTTTTAGAGTATCAGGAATGTGTCTCAGTGTTCACACACTTTAAAGTCAGCCTGTGCAGTTTGAAAGTTTAACCAAGAGCCATCTCCTTTGTAAAGAATGCAGATAATTTTTTTTTTCTGGCAGTAAAAAAAAAAAAGGGTAACCTGATATGAGTCTGACAGTGTCGTTTAGTTAAGTGCTTCCATCTGTTGCTCGCTATTTCTCTTACTCATGACCTCTCTTTCTCTCTCCCCTCCTTCTCCTTTAGCCCCTCTGAGGAAAGCAAAGTTTGTTGAGAGCCCTCGAATCCCAGAGTCTGAGCTTGGCTCCCCAACCCTCTCTGCCCAGAAGCTGGACGTTGATGCATTCTGCCCTGGTAAGCTGCATGCGAAGGCTCTGTATGAACAGGGGCAACAGGCAGAAAGATTTTTTAAATGTATAATATGGCTCCTTTGGCTAGATGGTTGGTTGGACCTTCCCTAGCCAAGTTTCATTGTCTTGGAAACTTGAATAAGTATTAATTTCTGGTAATTGCCCCTTTACATTTGTTTCTTGCAATTTTGTGTGTGGCTGCTCTCCCCTCAGAATAATTTAGAAGGTCTAGAGAGTTGCTTTTGAGAAGGTAAAAATGAGCCAATAAACATACTGCTTTAAATTTAATTTTTAATGCTGGTCTGCAGAGAGGCTGGAATAAAACCATGTTTCAGAAATATCATTAAATCAGCTAAAGCAAAACTGTGGGACCTTGTTACCTGCATCCAAGAATATTGGGGTTTTTACTTTTATTTTAAAGAAATACCTTCTAATTTATGGATCCTGTAGTAGTTGCTCTGAAACGTATACATGTTGCTTGAGGCCTCTGGTTAAAATATAAATAGAAGTGGGTCATGTCCCTTCCTGGCTCAACCCCATTCATGTCTGTCAACTCGGGCAGGCATTGCCTAAATCCTCCCAAGCCCTGGCAGACCCAGCACGTGTGAGTGCCTGGAATTTGCAGCTTGGTATCATTTCCCAGATTCTTCCTAACTTGGAAGTGGCAACCTGGGGAGGGCTGGAGGCTATGGAGGTGCTGGGAGAAGGCTGAAAGCAGCAGCAAGTATTTTGGTGGATTTTGTGCTGAATTCTGCTGTTTCTTCCCCTGGCTTTCCTTGATTATGAACCAAAGGGATTCCTACTCACTGTAGGCTTTCGATGGAAAAGTGTTTCATGTGTTGAAATGGCCTGCAAATGTGTGACATCTGCCTCTGAAATCTGTAGCTACAGTAGCCAAGTTCATCAACTACGGAAATCAGGGTGTTGCTTATTTCTGTGGCTGATGAGCTTGAAGAACTTGTAGAGTACTCAAAATTGGAGGAATTAATTGAATGTTGCCGAGATTTTGAATGTGGGCCTTCTTGAATGTATTGTGTCTGAAAGAGATGTTGTCTTAGAAAATCAAAAGACGGTTCCTGTGCTTGGCAATGCCTAATTTGAGGCCACAGTTGCCTTGAAAAGTGCTGCTCCTTTTTCAATCATCATGAATTACAGTTCAAATTGTGCTGCTGCAGCCCTTTTTTCTAACTGAATGGCTTCTACTGTCATGTTTATAATTGTTAATAATTATAAACTTATTATACTTGCATCCACAGAGAAATATAATTGAATTGTAAGTTAAAAAACCATAGATTCCACATTCCCACACCCAGACATGTGCCTCCCCTCCGCCAGAGCTTTGGATTCCAGGACTTTTGCTAAGCCCTGGAATGAGCTCTGACAAAGGGATCTGCAATTTCTTCAATTTCTTTTTTTGCTATTTGATCTCCTTCTCTTGCTGATAGTTTAGTGATCTGAAAGGAAAAGTGGAGTTTTGTACTGCCTTGAAGTGTCATTAAAGGAACATGAAGTGTCACTAAGGAAGGAAAAAAGTGATAACAGCAGAGTTGTCATAGTGGAATCACAGAACCATTAAGGTTGGAAAAGCCCTTTAGAACTATCGAGTCCAACTGTAAACGCAACTCTCCCCAGGGCCAAAATGAAACTATGTGCCCAAGTGCCATCTTGGAATAGGGAAACGGGATAAGAACAGAACAGTACGTGCCAGGGAAGAGCACGGACTTGGAGTCAAGGTAGAAACTGCAGGCTGGGGATTCAGGTTGTCTCAAGTTCCTTAAATGTGCTCCCAGGGAGCTGCTGGGGAGCCCCTCTCTTCATGTGTGCCCACATCCAGGAACTGTGGCCAGGTTTATGTTGACAGTGTGGGACAGGCGGGGGAAGAGGGAAGGATAGAATCCATTAGGGAAGGATTTCTGAAGCTGTTCATGGAAGAAACTGCCCGAATTTATGGATTCTTCTGTGAAAGTAGCAGTAATGTGGGGGCTGGAGGTTTTGCTGGTCTGGAAGGCTGGATTGAAGGAGCTCGAGATTTTACACCTTGGAAGAAGTAAGTGACTGGGGGAGGATCATTGTGTAAAGAAGGAAAGGAAGAAAGAACAAAATAGTGGTCAATGCCCAGGGACCAAAGGGGACATAGCATCCAGCTCCTGATGGGAAGGTGGAGGAAGGGTCCTACTCTGGATCATGGCAAAGCTTCAGGCACTGCCTGTAATCAGTTTTCCAAGGAAATACAATGCCTTTCTTCTGTGTTAGGCTTACATTAACCCTCTTCTAAAACATGTGCATCCTGTGAAGGATATAGCACACAGTGCTAAATCCCAAGCATTTCCAAGAATAATGGTGTGAGTTGAAAGAAAGAAAAATTTAGGCTGATGATCTGCCTGGCAATGGAGAGGAGGTGGAGTGGTTTGTAATGTGATCCCTGACAAAAAATGTAAATTAATTATACACTTGAAAGCAGTTTAAAATGCTAAATAGCAAGGAAAAGAGAACATTAGTTACTCTGCATATATGGGAATGACTATTTCAATTTGAGATGCCGAGAGGTGAAATTTTGCTCAATATCAAAATGTTTATTTTAAGGCTTGAGGCAAATTTCACCACATTCCAGGGGGGTGGTTTCCTGAGCAACTGCAGTGCCACCGCTCGGCCCTTCATGCTGCTGGGGNAATGTGACATGCTCCCGATGTTCCAGCTCCAAAGAAGGAGAAAGAAAATCACAATACTCAGTGTCTTTTAAGGGAAGTTCTAATACCAAGCACATAGTAAAGTTTTAAGCTTGGTATAATTTTTTTTTTTTTTTTACATTCATTGTATAGAGAAAAGAGTGTAGATACTTAAAAATTAATTTAGTCTTCTTATGTGAAATCAGAAATTGGCCCACATTCTTTAGTTGTTTCAAGTAAGATGATGATGACAAAAAAGCTTTTACAGGACTTTGAAAAACAGCTTTCTACCAGAATTGTCGCAGAATCACGGAATAAGCTGAGTTGAAAGGGATCCACAATGATCATCTAGTCAAATTATGTTTCTGTAGATGTTTTTGTGGTTGCAGAGGTTATTCAGGTTTCAATCCAGCACTTCTTGACTTGAAGCATCCCTGGAGGAGAAAGAGTTCTTCTTGTCTCTTCCCTGTGTGGGTAGTGAGGCCCTGGCACAGGTTTCCCATCCCTGGAAATGTTCAGAGCCAGGTTGGACGGGGCTTGGAGCAACCTGGTCTAGTGGAAGGTGGATGGTGGAACTGGGTGAGCTATAAGGTCTCCTCCAACCAGGACCATTCTGTGACTCTGTGACTTGGCAGAGGCTTTATAAGGCGGGTCTGGAAGGTTTCTGATCCATCCTCCCTCCTCATCTCTGCTCCAATCCTGCAGACACTGTTCAACAGAGGCATTTGTGTTTTCCCTCTTGTCAACCTTCTGAAGGCAGAGAGGCTGGGAATGACACCCTCACATCCATCATTGCTCTTCAGGGGGGATAACACAGAGTAGCAGGAATTGACCTTCAAACCTCTGTTATTCAACTGTCAAACCTTTTCTGCAGTGATTCTGGTGACTCAGTTTAATATGCAGGGGTTTTCCCCCACTTTATCACACCTCACTCCTGCCCAGAGGCACTGCTTGTGTGGTGAACGCTGTCCTGGCTTCTTGGTTCTTAGTTGTGGTCACGAGGGCATCTTTCTTTGAGCTGCTTTTTGTTTTTTATGGTAGCTGAAACATGTTTTGACTTCTAAGTGCTCAGAAAACCTACTGGAAACGATCGGAGATGGATGGTGCTTTCAGGTAATGGCCTTTTGCCTCAGATTAATGCTTGCAGTTGCATTTTATGTAATTTATTACCTTGTCATTGTGTTCCAAAGGCTAAGTCTGTTACAACATTATCTTTTAATTTGATTAACTCCTTCTTCAGAAATTTTGGGACACAAATCTTGAGCGTCTGGTTTGTTTGTTGCACATTAGGCTGGCAGGCGTCTGTTTCCATCCCTGATTGAGTTAGGAATCACTGAGGTGCTGCCACCACAGACAGGGAGGGGAGTGATTTACCATGGCAGCGGTGCTTGTGTTCATCTCATTACTCCTTTTCCTCTTCCTTTGGTTAAAGAACCGTTGAGCTTGACATCTACTTGCTGCTGCTTCTTTTTATCGTGTAAAATGTGTATTTTTCACTTTACACTATCCACGTGTTTCTCCTAAACACAGCAAAACACTTCCTCGGTGTTAGAAAAAGCCCTTTAAGAGGGAGTGCAGGAACCAGCATTGCTCTCTGATTTTTCATGGTGAAAATATAGGTGCTGAGCCAAAAAATCCTACAAAACCCCAAACAAATTTAGCCAGCAGGATCCTGGTCCAACCTCTGTCATATTGAACAGTGATGAACTGGGTGGGGGGAAGGAGGGGGAATAATCAAACCAGCTGTGATCTGACAAATGGTTTTACTGTTGAATCTTGTGGTTGTCCCAGCACTGTCAAGCCCACTGACCTGAAGGGAGTGGGAAATCGTTGTGATCGGCCCTAATTGCAGAAGAGCCATAATTTGGCACATCGGTTGCTATGGAAGCGATTGACTTTTCTCACACTGCTCCTGGGAGGATGCTACTGGTTCCTTCTGCTGTATCAAGAGATGGGAAATGGAAACAGTTTCAGAATAAATTCCTGTGTTACAAAACAAGCTTCAGTCTGGTCTGAAATTCTGGATCAGAGGGAGGAATACTGAAGGCATTGCTAAGAGTTCCAGGTGTGAATCTGTTTGGGATTGGCCACAGATCACTTGCCATGAGGTGTCATCGAGTTTGTTTGAACTGAAAGTTGCAGCTTGGAGAATAGTGGCTAGGACCAGAGTTTAGGGTTTATTAAATCTTCTTACCAAAGCAGAGTTGTTCAAGATAAGAAGTGAAAATAATATGAATCCCATAGATTATTCTTATATGTTTTAACTGTTAAATAATTGGAGACAACATGCTTTTCTTGAAGCTTCCTGGTGCAATCTGTTAATAACCAACCCTTACAACCTAGGGTTTGGGTTCATCTACCTGGAAGGGAAAAAAAAGGGAAAAAGAGGGGGAAAGGCTGTAAATTATCCAAATTCTGGTTTTGTGATGAACTGCCCAACTTTAAAGTGTTGTGACTGCTTTCAAAGATGTAACCTAGATGGCTCCTGAGATGTGTTTCACTTCAGATACTTCAGCAGCCGCAGTTCCTGCAGCATAGCACCCCTGTTGGGAAACAGTAACATTTTTGTGCTAATACTTTGGCTTTTTGAATATTTATAGCTTTCTGCCAGGGAGTAAATACGTACATAGGCAAACCAACCCTGATGGTTTTGAAATTGTCAGTGATGGGCCTGTGAGAATCAGTGTAAAACCTTTCCTTCCACATCTGAGCAGGTGGGACAGATTTCATGTTGACTGAATGGCTCTGGCAGAGGAGTTTCCTCTTCTAGTGTATTATTTTTTGAAAAGAGCAGCCTGCACTGATGCTCTTGAATGCCAGAATGGTTTGGGTTGGAAGGCACGTTAAAGATCATCCAGTCCCACCCTCTGACATGGGCAGGGACAACTTCTACTAGAACAGGTTGCTCCAAGCTCCATTCAACCTGGCCTTGAACACTTGCAGGGATGGAGACAGCCACAGCTTCTTGGGGCAACCTGTTAGGAAGTGTGTGTGCTGTCAGGCACAGTCCCAGCAAGTGTCCATGCTCTGCTCTAAAGGAGAGAAAGTTTTTATCATAAAAATGTAGCTGGAGGAGAGGAGAAAGAAAGCAAGCCAATTTTTTCAAAGCTCTGAGACGTTTTAGCAGTGCAGTCAATGAGTGATGGTTCCCTGGATCCATGTTGCAATTCCCTCAGTAAACCAAACAAATCCGTAATTGTTCACCTTGTGAGAGTTCTGTTCCTACTCAGCATCTGTTAGGCTGGATTAGCTGCGTGTTGGCACACGGTGGGTCCCAGCACAATGACAACCTGACCTGTCGGTGATAGCACCTTCCCAGTTGTCTTTGGGCTCCTGCTTGTAATGCCCTTGATGTCTTTACACAAACTTCATCTTCCTTCTTAGCTCCCTCTTGAGTTCTTTAGGAGTTCTTTAGGTGGGGTTTCATTTGAAGTTAGTCTTCGCCTTGTGTTTCTGCCTTCCCTAAGTGGAAATACAGTGATGCTAAACGAGGCAAAAAGGAAGGGGATGATGGTTGCTGGAGGTCTTGGTCATGGTTGTGCTGATTAGTGACTAGAGGGATTAATCAGTCCTCCCTTTTTCCTTCTGGCTCAGATATTTATTCCCAAATACTTTTGAGGACTACAGTGTTTTGGGATGCTGTTATTTTGTTTAAACTCGTTATAGAGGCAACCCCCTCAATATTCATTTTACCATTATTGTTAGCTGTAACAATAGAAGGAGGGCTTTGTAGGAAACTCCTCCATTCTTTTATAAGCCTGGTTCCCATGTCCCAGTGCCCACAGATCCTTGAATTTCAGTGATGCTATGGAGAGCTGCCCATAAGTGAAAATATGCAGTGCTCTAAAAGCCACACCATGATTTGTGCTCTCTTGCCAGTTGCTGTGACTTCTTCACCCTCCCCAGGACTGCAGAACAAGAACTTCTTTATTCTTATCCAGTGTGACCGTTGTTCCCCTGGTGAAATTGGGTTCAATCGTCAGCACTCCCTCTGTCCCATCTGCTCCGTTCTCCAGGGCAGCACAGCTGCCCTTGGACCCTGAAGAAAGGAGATCAATTTGCTCATAACCTTCTGTATCACAGTACATTCTCCGCTTCATTAAGCAGAATTTTTGACGTTTTATGTCACTAATTATTTGACTCCAAATAATTTGAAAATAATTACCTTAAGTCCAAACATGACTGAGGAGAATTACTTTTGTTTGAATTTCTTCTTAGAGGAAATGTCTGTGGAAGGGGTGCAAGAGGCGATGTAGTGGGATTAATGGTGAAAATTCTTGCAGTTTCTTACAGAAATTATTGGATGGAGTGGGAGGCACTGAGGGGAGCTGTAGGAGCACAGGTCGAATTGGAGGTGCATTTAACATCTCCACAGTTCAGTGTGGGGTTTTGGCTGACGAGAGGACTCTGATGTCGGTATCTAGGGAGAATATATTTACTTTGCCACTTGTCTGTGGTGGGATTGAATTTAGTCGGACCATTTTCCTTTACTGCCACAGAACTACTAAAGCTTGATTCATAGAATTGTTCAGGTTGGAAAAGACCCTTAAGGTTGTTAAGTCCAACCATTCCCCCAGCACCACCACCATGTTCACCATTAACCATGTCCCCAAGTGCCACATCTGCAAGTTTTTTGAACACTTCCGGGGATGGGGACTCCGCCACTGACCTGGGCAGTTGGTGGACAACCCTTTCCATGAAGAAATTTTCCCTGATTTCCCATCTAAACCTTTCCTGGCACAGCTTGAGGCATTTTCCTCTCATCCTGTCCCTGTTCCCTGGGAGCAGAGCCCAAGTCCCCCCCACCCCCNGCTCCAGCCCCTCAATGTCTTTCTCATGGGGAGGGGCCCAAAACTGACTCCAGGACTGGAGGTGCAGCAGTACAAAAGTTGACATTTATAGTGATGGGTATGGGGCAGCCTTCATCCCTCAGTGGTTAAATATTTTTAAATCTCTTCTTGATGTAAACAAGACTAATGAAAAAATCTTCCATTAATTCTGAGATTAGGGGGATATGCAGAAATGGTCAAGGACGTTTTCCAAATACAGCTCAAGTGTATCCAGAATAATTTAAAGCAGATGTACATAATAATGGGACAGATTCAGGTCACATGGAGGGAGGGAAGTTGTTAGATAAAACTCTGCAGTTATGTAATTGAAGATCAAAGTCCTAAATGGTATCATTTATGTCTGGCCTTCCATAGGTGCACGCTCTTTGCACATAACTGTTCTCTTTTTTTCACTGCTAATTTAAGAAATTTTGATTTCATAAAGGCAAATCAGTCTCATATTCAGGCAAATTCGGGGATGGGTGCCACTAAGGGAACTGTTACCCGGTTCTTGTTAGACACCCTCTGAAATAGATTTCAGATGTTTTGGAAGTAAAAGTACAGCCATTAACCAAAAATATTCTCTGGAGTACAGATGCATTGTTAATGTTTTGCAGGGGCACTGCCCTCCATCATTTATCTGAAATTAGATGATGGTGGCTATCACGCCAGTCGCAGAATTACCAAATAAATCGTAAAGGAATTTCATTTGCTTGTAAGCAATTGCAGCTGAAATATGTGGCAGCTTTCATTTAGGAATTGAAAGGAGGTAACAGAAACACTATTTGAAAATGACAATGTACAAAAACATTGTACATTTTGAATGGTTTCTTGAAAAGAGCAAACCTAATAACTCTGCCATAAAATGATATATTGGGTTTTCAAGGAATACTCTGAACATTTATGAGCACTTACGAACTCCATCCTGCTGCCTGTGACGCCAACAGAGGTGTTAGAGTTGACCCCTTCAGAAATCCAAAGGGTATTTGTAGGTAAGACATCTGAGAGAGCTGCCAGGCTCTGTAAAATTGCTCCTAAATGCCCTAAATCAGGTAAATTCCAGGGTGAATTGCAGAGATCTGCTGATGTATTTAAAGTGGGTTGAATTTTTTGAAGGGAGGAAGGATCAGAAGTATTAAATTGCTTGACAAGCTCAGGTTGTAATCTTTCTAATTTGCATTTTTGCAGTTCAGTCAAAGAAAAAAGTCATTAACTTAAGAGGAGGCAGAAGTAGATGGAAAGTGTGGGGGTATTCACTGCTGGGATCTGCTAAAATTGTTTAAAATAAAGGGAAAAAGGTATCTGTGTGAGCCTTAGGTATCTCCACTCTTTCTGAAGTGTCTAAATAATTGAATGTTGGATTTGATTATTGTTACTAATGACTTAAGTGTAATATTTGAAGTTTGCTCTTGCAGTATCAAACAGGTGAGGAGCTGTCGGGGAGGTTCGTGGCAGAGCTGCTCCGTGTCCTCCCACATCCTGGGAGCCCCACTGGCCTCATTGCTCCCACCCCTTGTCCTGGCTGATCGATCGATCAATCGATCTCCTCTCCATGCACTCCCACGTCTGCCTCACCAGGCTTTCCACAGCCTGCCCTGCCTTAGGCTACACATGCTCTCCTTGGAGCACTGACCTCCTAGCGTTCCAGGCCCCATGTCTAAGTAACCTTCTGCCGGTCTCCCTGCCCACCCAGTCCTCTCGTGGCATCTATTCCAGTGTAATTCAATCCAGAAGCAGAGCCACCAACCAGGAAAGAATCATGGTATCAGGAAAGAATCCTCCTCAAGGAGGAGGTGGAGGTGGAGAAATCACAGATTCTAGTTTCTTTTACTTTCACAGATTATGGGATGGTTTAGGTTGGAAGGGACCTTAAAGCCCAACCAGTCCCACTCCCTGCCATAGGCAGGGACACCTCCCACTAGACCAGGTTGCTCCAAGCCACATGCAGCCTGGCCTGGGACACTTCCGTGAGTGGGGCAGCCCCAACAGAGCCCAGACTCACCTTGTCTATAATCACCTTTAGCCAGAGATGAAACCACTTCCAGTGACATCACCTTTGCACACACTGTTGCATTTACTGACCCCACATGAAAAATGCCTTTTCTATACCTTACTAAAAATTATTTCCCAATCATTTAATATAAAAACTTTTCCCCACTTGGAATTCGTTGTGGTTAATTGGAAGGCAAATGCTCCAAACCTGAAGTCAGCAATTCAGGTACTGAAGTAAAAGATTTACGAGCTATTTGCCACTGGTCCAAGGACTTTCATCACAGATACAGCCTGCAGAGCACAAACACATCGCAGTGAATTGCTTATTTCTAATAACATAAATAAAAATCCATGAACAGCTCCAAGACAGATTAGTCTCCAAAGCTGCAGCCTGGTTGGAAGCAAAGGTAATTTGTCCAAGGAGCACAGGGATTATTTATTTTTTTTTTGTAAGAAAAATGTAAGCAACCAGCCTTACTTTGCACTGCAAAAACAAAAGAAATCAAAAATAAGATATTCAGATTCTTTTGTAGTGAGCTGTACAGAAATTAAATGTATCTTCTAAAAAGTGAAAGGTAATATTCGAAACATTACATGAAATTCACAATCAAATTTTAGGTAGTCAGTAATAGCTGTGCTTCTTTTTTTTTTACTCCCTAATCTTCAGAAAAGCCAGCTAACTGCAGGCTTGTATGTCAGAAATACCTAAAAGCTCTCAGAGGTGTGAAACAGGCTGTCCTTTTTAGAATAAAATACTCCCTATGTTCAGGTTATCTGGCATACTCCTGTACCTGTGCCCAGCACTCCCTTAGGAGAAGTCCCATCTTCATGATAATGGAATAGTTGAAAATCCAACATAAATGTGACTTAATTGCTCTTATGGCCTTGAAGGTCCCTTCCAACCCAAATCATTCTGGGTTTCCCCTCAGAGCCAGGCCAGTTACTGGTGGATGCCAGGCTGGATCACACTGTGATGGCTCTGATGTCCTTTCCAGTGCCATTTCACTGCAGGGGGGCTTGACATTAAACTCTCTTGCTGACAGCCAACCAAGGCTTGCTGGGATCCGCCAGTGGAGGGATGGGATGGGCTCTGCTTTACTGAGCAACAAACCAAATCAATTCAGTATCTCAAATTCTATCATGGCAACAAAAGAATTGCTGCTTCTTTTTTTTTTTTTCCTATGGAAGAATTTTTTTAATCTCATTTTTATTAGGAACTGAATTCAGCCTTCCCTGCCATGGTTAAGTTGGTGGGTAGTGGCTTTACCAGGAACTTAGGGATGTATTCAAGACTTGTCTAGTCTAAAGCACTTGGAAGACCTGGACAGGCAAATGCAGCTGACTTGGAGATGTGACAGTGTGCTGGGATACAGCATTTACCTGGGTGTGAAATGCTGGGAGATAGTTACTGAGTGATTCCATGAGACATAAATGACAGGAACAGCCAAGTAAAGCTGTCAGCTGGCTTGAAAACCCAAGTTACGTGATTTGGTGGCCAAGAGGAAGCTGACAGAGACCTGGCTTGGTGGGTGGCTACAGTCACCTTTCAGCACAGCAGCACACCAGCTCCCAAGAACGCTTTTCCTCCTGTTGTTTCGTGTGTGTTTATATAAAAATATAAGCTTTCTGCTGAACATAAAGGGACAAGTTACACCGCCCATAGGACTCTTTAAAATACTAGTGCACATGCAGTGAGTCGGGGCGGGGGGTTATTCTTCTTTAAAATTCCTGGCACTAAGCATTTGGTTGTTGCTTTTAGTATTACTGAGTGTTGATGCAGAAGCACATGAGCTCATGTAGTAAGTGCGGCAGCTTCAGACCACCAACATGTTGGGATCTCTTTAGTCCACTGATTGACTTTGGATTTGCATGTACACAGTTGGGCAGTGTGTTACTGGTTATTGATGAGCCACTATTATTGAAGTTGACTGGAGTGTGTGTTAGAGCTGCTGTAGCTGGTTACAGCAGTGGTGTCAGAATAGTTAAAATTATCTCAGGCGAGTTCTGTTATCAATTCTGTGCTCAAATTTCCTGGTGAGATGGGAGTGTGCTGAAGTGAGTGTAAAATGTAGTTGCAGCACCAACTGGATAACACACGTGGGAAGGGAGAAAAAACCAGTTACGCCCTTTCACTGAACTTAGGAAGAGAGTATTAGGTGTTACTGTCAGCCCTGAAAGGCAACTTACAGCTTTTTTCCATAATACCCATTCACAGGCACTTCAGAGCTGTTATGTCTGTTCTTTGACATTCAGTTAAATGACTCCACTTATTTTTTAAGACTTAAGGAGGGGATAATCCAGTACAATGGAGCTTTGCTTAAGTTCAAAGTTATTTGTACTTTGAAAGCCAGGTTATAATAAAATAATTGATAGTTCTACGTGAAATGTGGTGGTCTCGCAGCTCCACTGCTGTGATTCAGCTGGTGATACCTTGTACCACAAGCAGCGTCTCGCAGGGAATGAGCATGGAGTGACAAGACAAGGTGGAATAACCTTAAGCTGAAGGAGGTCAGAGTTAGATCAGATATGAGGAAGAAATTATTCCCTGAGAGGGTGGTCAGGCCCTGGCACAAGTTGCCCAGAGAAGCTGTGATTGCCCCATCCCTGGCGGTGTCCAAGGACAGGCTGGTTGGGGCTCAGAGTAACGTGGGCTAGCGGAAGGTGTCCCTGCCCATGGCAGGGGGTGGCACTGGATGGGCTTTAGGTCCCTCCCATGCCAAACCTTTCCATGATTCTGTGAATTACAATCACAGACTGGTTTGGGCTGAAGGGACCTGGAAGATGTTGTGGTTCCAACCCCCTGCCATTAGGACTGTTATCAAAGCACATAATTATTATCCTCTGTATCTTCAATGTACCTACACAATGACCTGGGGTAAGCTTGTAGTTTTCCGTATTTTACGGGTGAAAGCCAGCTTTGTGCCCTTGGAGATGTTTTAGGGGTAGGTTAAAAGAAGGAGGGGGTTAAAGGATAAGGTTAAACTCAACCTCCAAGGAGTGAATTTTAGTTGGGAGTTGTTGCCAGGACTAAGCCAAAGGAAACTTGCTGTGCCCAGTGCCCTACAGCTGCCTCACCTGGGCACTCCTAAATCTTCCCAGGTGGGCAGTGCAAAGGTAGATCCAGCTGTTCCTTTCTGCCCGGATATGTAAGTCAGCCTCATTTGGATATTATTAATATCATGGCTGTGAAGACAGAATTCCCCACAGTTTATTGTGGGGAATGCACAATAAACTGTGGAGCCATATCCTGGGAATGGCTTTTACCAAAAAAGTCTACCTTTAAAAAGGTAGTCTACCTTTTTAAAGAAAAAAATGACCTTGGAAATAAAAGTCTCTCTAGTTTTCATTTTACATAAATGTTCTGGCTTGGGCTCCTAGAGCCAGTAAATGCCCACAGATTGACTGTAGGTGGTCAGCAGTTCGGCAGATTGGGCCATCCATCTAAATTTGTCTCTCTTAAATCTATTGGATTCACGTCAGCATTGGTTCGAGCAGTACAGTGGGGATTCAATAACTTAGACAGCTTATGTGGACCTACTATATCATCCATTTTCATAACAACGAAGCCGCTGTGGAAGGACAGCTCCAGATCCTCAACTCGCAGAGCTGGTGGTGCTTAGGAAGGCAGCTGTGGTTGCATGGGAGATGCTCCCAGGTTTTTAATTTGCAGTAGTGCAGATGAAACACCCAAAAATTGCTGTAAGCTTTTGTGAGCTGCACCCTATGAGGTTAAATGGGAGTTTCTGGAAGCAACTGGCTTAAATTTCCTGAGGTTTTGTACATATCCCAGATTCCGTGATTTGTGGGTTTCAGTTACAGTTATCAGAAAGCAATATTTTATTTAAAGTAGCATCCTTTTACTGTAGCTGCAGGCTGAGAACTGGAGGAGCCCAAACCAGGACAGAGCTGGGAAATGGAGATGGTCTCTTTTCCAGACTGTACATTATCAGATGAATAATTAACTGTAGACTAATTGCAAATCCTAATTAGTCTCCTACAACTGCACTAAGCACAGTATTACTTCAGTATAGCGTGGTAAGAACTTGACCTTCAGACTTTAACTCTGCTGCTGGTGTGAGTAGGAAGGAACTTGACTTTCAGAACTCAAATTACATGTGTGATACTACAAGTCAAAAATCTCCACAGACTTTTGTTATAAAATTAAAAGGATACAGAAATGCCGGTATACTTGCCTGGCCTTTTCGTGGTATGCATTGCTAGCTGGAAGCTCATCTGTGCTGCTTTTCCTACAGGTGGTGGAAAAAAAATTAGGAAAAATTATTAGGAATGTTTGTTTTGCTCTGTTTTGTAGACTTGATGGGGAATTGGCAGGCAGACTGCTTTGTGGCATGGCCCATAGGGTGAGTGCAGAAGGTGGGTTGTATCTGGAGAGACTCGATTTCCATATGATCGTGAGTGTGTTGGGGACAGCAGGTGACTGTGGAAGTCGCACATGTGTTTTCTGTTCTAGTCTTTCCTGTTAACTACACAGTAGCACAGGTTGGTTGCTCTGCAGCTCGTGGAGTACCTTCCAAATGGCCCTCGTAGCTTTGTCTTCTCTGTGAGTAACTTGGAGGCAGTTTCTGTGTGAGGGAGGAGAGCAAACACTCTCTCTTCTCCAGTGCTGGTCCAGAAGATCTTGTTCCCTGGTGGCTCTGGTGCTTCTGCTAAAGGGACAAGATGCCTAGGTGTGCTTCTGTGGGAGGTGCTGAGAAAATAACGAGCAGTGAGAGAAGCAACAGTTAACATTGGAGAAAACATGTATCTATGGTGCATGACCTAAAATTAATGACCAGCATAGAATGGTAAAACAGACTTGAATAACGTGAATAACCTGAAAACCCCGATACTGAGGGTACAGCATGAGCAGGTAGCGGTGTTGTGTTGGTAAAGCCACTGAGCAGCAGCCAAGGTAAACAATTCCTGTCTGAATCTGGTTTTCTTCTGTTTAGGTGATACTGAGCAGGAGCTGGGACCCCCTCCATCCGTAGATGAGGCAGCAAACACACTCATGACTCGCCTGGGCTTCCTCCTCGGAGAGAAAGTCACGGAGGTTCAGCCAGGGCCCCAGTACAGCATGGAGGTGCAGGACGAGAACCAGGTATGACCCCCCCCCCCCCCCCCATCCCAAATGGCATGGATTGGGATCACCGGGGAACTTGGGGAGGGTGGTTATTGTCTAATTCCTGTGGCAACCAGGTGTCTCCTAACAAAATAATGGTGCTGAGGTAAAGGTTGTATCTCCTCATCATGTGGTGACTCATCCTTACAGAACAGCAGGCCGTGGTTCAGGGATCAGCCATGTGAGACAGCTTCTGTTGTTTTTCTGTTTCTGCAAATGTAGGAGTGGGCAGTGTTTCTAATCAGATTATAGTGACCAAAATAATCTCTACTTGCCTGGCATCTTCTCTGTGATATTTCAGAAGTACTTCAGTAGTGTTACATAAAGACTCAGAGTCTCTGCAGAAGGGAGAGGGAAATAGCCTCATTTTACAGATGGTCACAGTTCTTGCTCATATTTGCCCAACAAGGTGATTTCATGCTTCAAAACAGGTGGAGAAGGCAAATCATAAAATCTTTATTGTGATGGAGCTTGTTACACCCCTGGCTGGCTGGAAGGCTCTGGGCTATGATACAGATTTTGTAGAAACTGCCTGAGCCTGAGTTTCTCCCTCCTTTTCCTCAGGTGTGGACAACTTGCAGTGTTTGCTGAGAGTGAAAATAGGAGACCTTTTCCCCCCTGCCCCTTTTTGTATTTAAATTGACAGATGGATAGTCCAGTATGTAGCAGAAGAGCACAAAACTCAGCAGCCACTTCAAATTCTCTGTTCTTTTAACAGTCATTGGGTGACTCTGCACAAGTCACTCAGATATATAGATGTAATTCAGAGAACCTGAATTCCTTAAAAAGAGAGTCACTGAAAAGTGGCCTGTCCTCAGCACAGAACAGATGTGGACCTGTTTGAGCAAGTCCAGGGGAGGCCACGGAGTTCGTCCAAGTGCTGGAGCCCCTCTGCTCTGGAGCCGGGCTGGGAGAGCTGGAACTGTTCAGACTGGAGAAGAGAAGCTCCAGGGAGACCTCAGAGCCCCTTCGAGTGCCTAAAGGGGCTCCAGGAGAGCTGGAGAGGGACGTTGGACAAGGGCCTGGAGTGACAGGAATGGCTTCCCACTGCCAGAGGGAAGGGTTAGATGGGATGTTGGGAAGAAATTCCTCCCTGTGGGGGTGGGGAGGCCCTGGCACAGGGTGCTCAGGGAAGCTGTGGCTGCCCCGTCCCTGGAAGTGTTCAAGCCCATGTTGGGTTGACTGACTGACACAAAAGGTTTTTGATCTCCTGCATGAGCTAGTTTGATTGAGAGCCAAGAAATGTGATTTTGTAGAGTTTTTGCCTTTAACACATATGTTACACTTTTAACACTTTCCATTCAGTTTTTTAAACCAAGCTGTGGATTTAAAATGGGCTTTGCTATACATTGGGCTAGAAAATGTCCTTTTAACAGGCACCTATTTGAACTGAATACTCCAAAGCCAAGCAGAGCTTTCTACTATAAATGGTTCCTTTTGTTGTTGCCTTTTGACAAAAATTTAAATCCCATCTTTTCTCTAAAGCCAAGGATGTCTTTGGAGAATAAATAAAAGAAAAAAATCTAAAGAGGAATAGCAGAGACTTGTCCTCTAAAATAGATTGGTATCTTGGGCTGTGTGCTAATTTTTGCATGAAAAAGTTTTCCAGGGCCTTTGAATGCTATTCATGTTCTGGAGAAGATAAAGAGAGGCTGGTTCCTCAATTACCAAGTTAATTTTTTCCTTCCTTTGTGAGTGTCTCCTGCTGTTAGCACTTGCCTATAATCCTGGAATATTCAAGATTGGAAGTGACCTCACGAGGTCGTCCCATCCACACACCCCCCCGGAGGCAGGACTGGCTTCAGGGAGGGACCGTGGTTCTCAGGGCTCATCCAGGCAGGGTTTGAAGATCTCCACTGATGGAGATCAGAGGGCTCTCTTGACAGCCTGTCTTGGGGCTCACCCAAGAAAAATGTGAAGAACCTTTTTCTTCTACCTAGTAGAAAATTTCCTCGATAGAACTTGTTACTGTAGCTCCTTGTCCTTTCCCTTTCCTTAGAGGAGTGTGGTTGTCTTCTCTCCAGCCTCTGCAGATAGTGGAAGGCTGCAGCTATCCTTGGATCCATTGTAGCTGTCCTTCCTGTAGGCTGAATGAATCTTCTCCATCAACCTCTTCTCCTCTTCTCTCCATCAGCATCTCATCTTCCGCTGTCAGTGTTGCCTCTTCCTTCCCTCCATCAGCCTCTCCTCCTTCTCTCCATCAGCCTCTCTACCTCAACCCTAGCCATCTCACATTTTTGGGACTCTCCTCTGACTCTGCCATCTCCCACTGGCTCTCTCAGCAAACAAATCCTGTCCAAGCTAAAGCTGCTTCTGAATTGCAGCAAATTTTGGGAAAATCTCTCCAGATCTCCATCCCAAACTGAATTTCTTCCACTACCCTACTTCCAGTCATGTTGAAATTCATACAATGAGATGTTTATGGGATTTGCAAAGATTAATTCTTCTATTAATCATTGATTAATTAAAATCTGATTGAGATGTTGACCAGTAGTTTGCACTTGAATTTAAAAATTAGAACAATTCTTTGGGTTTTAATGTGTTAATTTACATGAGCTGGGCAAAGAAAACATTCTTTGTATCAAAAGCTGCTGCTTGTTATTCCAGCCATGCTTTGCCTTCTCAGGCGAGACAATAATTATTTGCCATCTCACCAGTGCTTGAGCTGAAAGGAAGATAAGAATGGGAATGTTTGCACTGAAACTGCCCAATCTGTACATCTCTACGTTGCCTTTTCCCCCAGTTGCCTTATTTTAACTATATCCAAGGATATATTCTCTAATCCAGACTGTAATAAAATAGTGTGTTTTCTGTGCTTTTAATCATGATTTCCTTAATGGGAGATCCCAAATGCTGAGGATTAAATCCTTTTTCTCCTACTTTTTGGGAAATTCTTTCTAACTGTACTGTCTGCCAGAGCAGCACAAAGGACATTGAGGCTCTGGCAGAACAGAGTAATTTTTCGAAGTTCAGTGCAAATGTGACAGATGAAACAGCAGCAATAATAATACAGAATGTTCTGTCAATGGAAATTTATATTTAAAACTCACACAGAGGAACATTTTTCTATATCAATACAAAAATAAAACATGTCAATCAATGCCAAGTGATATACTGTGTTATTTCATAATTTCCAGTTGCAAGGAGCTTGTTCTTCAGAAGCTCCATTGATAACACAGCAAATAAAGGAACTTCTATCACTTCTGGCATTTCATGAAACAATAGTTTTATCAGCTGGAGGGAAGATGAATGTGCCATCCTTGCACTGAAATTTTAATTTGCTTTAAAGTGCAATGATTTCTGTGTTTTAAAGTTAGTGGATGTTATTTTGTACTGAGATACGTTTCAGTGGGGATTTATTTAAAATGACAATTGAAACAAAGACATAGAAAAACTTCACCATAAAGAACTTATAATAGTAATAAAGCTTTACATTCTGGAAGATCCCATATGTAAGCTGATGGAATTTTTAGATGCTGTAGTTTGAGATTGGCAAGGCACTTCTGGAGATCATCTAAACCAACCTTCTCCTTCAAGCAGGACCATCTGAGATTGGGTTGGGTTATTCCCCACCTGGAATTCTCTGTACAGTTCTGATGCCCCCAAACAAAAGAAGGACATGGAACTGAGCAGAGCTGGGCAGAGGAGAGGCATCACCTCCTTCCCCTGCCAGCATCACTCTTCCCCATGCAGCCCAGGGTACCCTTGGCCTTCCTTGTCCAAAGATCCCCAGTTATATTACCTTAAACTTGATGCAGTTCATTGGACTGTCAGCAAGTTAAAGAAAATATTGGGAAAAGCTGATTTAATGGCTCAGGTGTGCTGATGGAGTCCCATCAGCTGTGATAAATCAGAAGATAGTTCCACTGTCGTGGGTAGCTCAGTGAAAACATCTGTGTTGCACAGAACAGCAAGCCAAAAAGAGCCCTGTATTAGGTTATATTAAGAATAATAATAAACCCCAGCAATTTTAAAGGGAAAAAAATAATGGAATATTTTCACTGAATATGACACACAAGTAATTTTTAATTTGGCCACTACAATGAATGAGCTAGAAATAATTTTGCAAAATTAAAAGCAGATTTAGAATAATCAGTAGTGTATTTAGACATCTGAAAAACTTGCAGTATGAAGAGATGGAAAAGGTTCGTGGGGAGAGAAAGTGCGTGACAGGTGATGTAATGAATATGTGAAAACAGACTATTCAGAGAGCCAAAATTCCCAGAGAAGTCAGCTTGCTTGCAGTTCCTAGGAGGCACTGGGAAAAAAGGAGAGGTACTGGTAAGCGCCTAGAATGTGAAAGAATGGAAAATAACAATAACTGGGATTTACCAGTGGCACTGTAAATTGGATGGAGAGAGGAGAGTGTTGGTGTACTTCAGCAGATGACCATGTGCTGGCAGCCGACAGGTACACTGTGGGTATTTTAGAATCACAGGATCATTAAGGTTGGAAAAGACCTCCAAGATCATCAAGTCCAACCTTTGACTGAATCCCACCATATCACTAAACCATATCATGAAGTGCTACGTCTTCTGGTTGGTTGAACCCTTTCCAGGGATGGCGACCGCCACTGCCTTGGGCAGCCCATTCCAATGTCTGACCACTGTCAGAAGAAATTTTCCCTAATATCCAACCTGAACCTCCCCTGGCTCAATTTGAGGCCATTTCCCCTTATCCTGCTGCATGTTGCTTGGAAGAAGAGACTGATCATGATCGATACCAGAGGGAGATTATAAATTGACATGGAAATACTCACATGGTTCGTTTCCTGCTGTGTTGGGATGTCTGTGTTAATACACAAACCCGCCGGTGGAGCTGTGACATTGGCACTGTGTCCCTGGTTTGCTGATGCGCTGATCCATGTTGGGGGTATTCTGTAATTAAGCTGAGATTGATTCAGCTCCCTCTGGCGTGAGAGCAGAGCTGGGGGGTGGCCGAGGGGCTGCCCCGTCCCCCCTGCCGGGGATGCTCTGTGTTGCCTCCAGCACCGGGGCAGTTACACTCTGAGTAAGGACTTTAACAAAACCGATGAAGCTGGACAAAGTAGGTTTTTTCCTGGTAGCTTCACATGGTAGCTGCCTCCTAATATAAACCACCAGTAAATCTTCTACATGTTTGACTTTAAAAAGTCCCTCCCAGACATTTTCTAAGTTTCAAATATGGAATAGGGAGGGGAAAAAAAATTACGTGTCAAGCCTGTTATGCAGTTTGCAGGTATGATGCTCTCTGTGGCCTCCTTCAAATGCCACAGAGAAGGGGATACAAAGCCACACAGCTATATGGGGATGTTCACACAGAATAAAAGAAATCTCTTTTAAGCAAATTCCAGGTGGGGAGTGAACCTCTGCTGTTCCTTCCTTGGGACCAGGATCATTTTACGGTGAGTGAAGTGCAGCCTCCTGAGCCCTGCTCCAGCCAACAGCAGCAGTGCAGAACTGGCTGTGCTCTGCACTGTCCCCTGAGCCAGGGAGACATGGGGTCACCTCCCTCTGCAGAACTAAAGATGAACTTAAGGGAGGATCACGTGCTGAAACTCATTTCTTAATGCTTACTTTCTGCCCATCCTCGAGGGGCAATGGACTGACCCTCCTGAGGGTGTGGCTCCTCCAGTGCCCACTCTGTGAATGGGTGCCTGTTCTGTTGGTCAGTCCTGTGCAAGGGAA
Organism: Falcunculus frontatus; assembly: GCA_013398115.1. Classification (NCBI taxonomy): domain Eukaryota; kingdom Metazoa; phylum Chordata; class Aves; order Passeriformes; genus Falcunculus; species Falcunculus frontatus. Next base: position 483,039 of record VZRV01005415.1, on the reverse strand, counting down.
GTTTTGAAATTGCCCATTTATTTAAAAAAAAATTCTCTGAAGTCCAGTGTAAGGGTGATGAAGTTGCTGTGTTGGGTACACAAGAAGCCACCTACACCTGCCAAGCCCCGTGACCCTGCACAGCAGTTTTGTCTCCTGCAGGTGCTCCGGGATGTGTCTTCAGCAGGTAGAACCTTTTTTCAGGGGAGCTTCTGTATCCAGTAGCCTGTGGTTAAAACAAGGGCTCTGTCGTATATCAAATTGAATTCAAGAAGGATTTTGTATTTTTAATAAATCCATCTCCCTGCACACTGTCAGATGGATAAACTCCTCCAGGTTCCTTGCACACAGTATCCTATAGGGTCTTACCAAAAATCACTTCTAAAACAGCATCTTCTTTGTGCTGCTGCATTTTCCATATTATGGAGGGGTTTTTTTAAACTTACCTGGTGGGGAAAGCATACCTGGGCAGGGAAGGGCCATCTGGTATCTAGATAAGGGATCTCTGTTGTTTTCCTGGAATGGAGGAAACATTTATAGAGCAAAATAAAAACTGCAGCCCCACAAGGATTCTGAGCAGATGGAAACGGCCCAGAGGTCTTTGTAGGATTTCCTGGATGTGTAAGTAAAGGTGAGATCACAGTGTATGCTTCCTGCCCCAGAGATCGCCAGTTCAACAGAGGCACAGAATTTACCTTTCTGTCACAATTTTTGCTTATTTGTGCTTTTTTCTTTTGAGCTTTCAGTTCAATGCTAACAAAACAATCAAAACTCCTGATCGAGTATGGAATCGGGCTTTTGATAAATACCGCTATTTATGTTTCCTGTGGCTCCTATTGAACATGGAAGCTGGGATCTCTGAGGCGTGAAGGGGGAAACGAGCCCAGTGTCTGCCACAGGTGGGGGGTGGACTAGCGGATGTTTTCATTTCAAACTGTAAAGCGCTTTTTAACCTCACCAGACAAAGCAAATCTTCAGGTGTGAGCTATAGAAAGACTTTCCCCCTTGCAGTGCCTGTGGTGAGTGATGTGTTCCCGCTTCCCGTTTTCCAGAGCTCGGCGGTGACGCAGCGCATCAGTCCCTGCTCCACACTGACCAGCAGCACGGCCTCGCCGCCGGCCAGCAGCCCCTGCTCCACCCTGCCGCCCGTCAGCACCAGCGTCACGGCCAAGGACTGCACCTACGGAGCCGTCACCAGCCCTACATCCACGCTAGAGAGCAGAGACAGCGGCATCATTGGTGAGTGCCAGACCATACTCCTCCCCCTCCTCTTTCTCCTCCTCCTCCTCACCGCTGCTGGCTGAGCCCCGCATGGTGCGCTGGGCTAACAAGGGTTGGTTTATAGTCACAGAATCCCAGGATGGTTTGAGTTGGAAGGGATCTTAAAGACCATCCAGTCCCACCCCCTGCCATGGGCAGGGACACCTTCCACTAGGCCAGGTTGCTCCAAGCCCCGTCCAACCTGGCCTTGGACACTTCCAGGGATGGGGCAGCCACAGCTGCTCTGGGCAACCTGTGCCAGGGCCTCTCCATCCTCACAGGGGAGAATTTCTTCCCAGTATCTCATCTAATACTGCCCTCTGTCAATGGGAAGCCATTCCCCCTTGTCCTGTCACTCCAGGTCCTTGTCCTAAGTCCCTCTCCATATTTCCTGGAGCCCCTTTAGACACTGGAAGGGGCTCTGAGGTCTCCCTGGAGCCTTCGCTCCTCCAGGCTGAATAACCCCTGCTCCAGCTTCTCTCCAAAGCAGAGGGGTTCCAGGCATGTCATCAACTCAGTGACCTCCTCTGAACTCCCCAGCAGTTTCATGTCCCTTGGAGACCCCAGAGCTGGATGCAGTGCTCTATTTAGATAATACTATTTGTGTCATACACCTGTGTTTGCTAATTAGGGGGAAGGTTTTGCATTATTCAGGTTAATACTTCAGTGACCAAGGTGATCTGTACCCTTCCATCTTCCATTCCTCATAGGTAAAACTACATAGTAGTTGGTGAAAATTGGGATGTATGAGATTGATAACTTTGCATCAATTAATTTACTTTTGGAACTTGTTTAAATGGTGCAAGAGGATGGGCAGGAGCTGAACTAAATTATCGCAAATTTCAGTGAATTTCTGTAGGTGCTGTAGCAGGTTTTTCATTTGAGTGATCTGTGGGTTGCAAGTGTAAAGAATCTGGAGAAAATAACATACACAGATTAATTCTGTTCAGTAACTGTACAGGCACAATGGAAAAACATTAATGTTTGTATGACATCAAACAGGGTGGTTGTCACTTGGGTGTCCTTGCCACATGTTCTAGGTTAAGTATTTCCCCAGCTTAAGAAGATTATATTTTGCCAACAATTTATGAAGTGTTTAAAAAAAAAAATGAAAGGCAGGTTGATAATTTAGGGAGGTTAGTTGCACTAGTGGTTAACATTTTGCTTGACTGATCAGGGAATCTGGGCTTAGCTCAGCTCCTGGATGCCACAGCAACCCTTGCAGCACTTCTGCCTGCGTGATCTTAAAATGCAAATGGGTGAGTTATTCTGAGCTGTGTGCCAAAGTAGGTTAATGAATCCTGGGAAAAGTCACTGTAGGATCCCACCCTCTTGCTTCCCTGCTTACCATGTCCCACCATCAGAGCTGCACCTTCTCCCACATCCAACCCCAAAGCTGGGCTGGGCTGGAGGGTCACAGTGAGTACAAGTGGATGTTTGATCCCAGCTGGGTCCTGCCTCTGCCTGAGCTATCAGTCGGGTCTAAGAGCCGAGCAAAGGTTGAAAGGATAAAAAAAAGTTACAAGGTCTAGATCTTCAAATTCAGATATTCTTTATTTGTAAAAGAAAAGCAATGGGGATTGGGGGAGAAGGTGAGCCAAGAGGAGAGGTAGGAGCAAGTCAGCCCTTTCTCCTGGATGCCACAGAATCCTTTCTATGTAAAACAGAATGGCTGGTGAAAATCCTGACCTGACTATAACCTCTGAATAGCTTCCAGGATTTTTTGGCTCTCACTACGCAAAAGCAGCCAACTGTTAATGTTCAAAAATCTGCTACTGAAAAGAAAACTGGTCAAAGAATCATGTGCTGCTGTGGGGGAACTTTGTACCTCACAGCCCCTCCAGTGTGAGCTTGGAAGCTTTGCTGCTGGAATGCAGCAGAATACAGGAAAACCTCCACCGGTCTAAGCAATCCTGTGAAATAAGCAGCAAACTTTTCTTGCCAGTATGCAAAGCTTATCCAAGTGATGTTCGAGCAGCACTTTATGTCATTAGCAGCAATCTCCTAAGGAATGGCTGTTTTCCATACGGCATCTCCCCGTAGGAGTGCGTTCATACACCCCAAATTGAGATGGAGCAGCATTTTTTCCCCATGACACTCCGCAGTCTGTTCCCTGCTGAATTGTCAGGGGATCATCCTGAGCAGGGACTCAGGTATGAGGGGAAAGCAGCTTAAAAGGGAAGGCAGTGAGCCGTGGAAATCCTCTGGCCCTGCTGCTACAGTGAAGTGCACAGGTCTGGTACCGTGTGGACCAGAGGTCTTCACTTAGATTTCGTGGATTTATTTGATGGAAAATAACATATAAATGAGCCCTGTCCCCTCCTGGGAGTCCCTGGCCTTTAGCTTTTTCCACTTTTTTTTTTTCTTGCTATTTTTTTCCTCTGATTCCTGAGCTTTTATCAAGATGCTGCCTTCTACAGATTTATGTGTTTGTGGGTTAAAAATAGGTTTTTTATAAATTTGCCTAAGTGCCTGCTAAGCAGAATAGATGCTGCTAAGCAGAATAGATGTTGCTGACAATAAAACAAGATGGATTTGTTTCCAGCTTTAACTGCTTTGAGAAGGGAACAAAGAGCAGCTCAAAAGGCACATCAAGATAAATTTAACTCAGGTTAAATATTTTTGTGATCTTGCAGTTAAAGCATTTGAGTTCTGACATTCTCATCAGTATTATGAAATGCTCTGTTAATAATGAATAACATTTCTGAGAATAACAGATCTTTTTTTGAATCTCAGTGGCTTCTATTTGGGCTCATTCCTCGAAGAGGAGCTTCCTGAAAAATGTCTCATCTCGGTGACTAGCAAGCTTCTGTTCACTAATGCACCTTCATATTGTAGGTGATGGGGATGATGGTTTAGAAAGTGAAAAGGGACCTAACTTTTCAGGTTTCTCATCAGCTCTTGAGCAAAATCACTGGGGTCACAGAATCCCAACCATACAAAGTACACCGTCTGTGAATCCCGATTCAATTCTTTCTCCATTTCATTAAAAGGAGAGATAAAGCAGAAAGCAAAGTTGTACATGTGATGTGGTTCATGGTTGATGTTCGGGTGAGAAACCATGAAGTCATGAAACAACACTTCTGCCTTTCCCCTGTTAAACCACTGAGGCATCAATGTTTGTGTTTGACCCCCAACTCTGGTTCATAAATACTGGCGAGGTAACAGGTTAGCTACAGGTGCTGGTTACATTACTGGGGAAGAAAGGGAGTTTAAAGCTGAAGAAAGTGACACAGATCAGATGGTAAACTCTCAGGCTGACTTTGGTTTATGGTCCAGCCCAGTAGATGGAGAAAAAATAGAATGAAAAATTGAAAGAAAGAATAAAGTGAAAAGGCAGCTCAGAAGAGAGCTAGAGGAGAGTTGAGTGTTGTCAGCTCCCACAGTGTTATTTTGGATACTTGTACTAAGTGGCTTCTCTTTAATGTTTTAGCTGGTGATGGCATGAGATTGGATGGGACTCAGCTTTTGTTCAAAGAGCAGCAAGATTTTAACCTTCATGGTTATGGAAAGCTCCACAATGATCCAAGCTTGCCCGAAAAGTTAATGCTGAGTCTTAAATAACCTCCCTCCTCTTGTGTGCGTACCCCCACATATGCCTCCTTTCTGCTTTCTTGTTCAAATCTCGTAATTTTAAAACCAGTTTCAAGGCATGGTGGGCTCGAACAAAGGAATAAAATCGTCATTGCTGATGCTAAAGAAGGAAAAAAAGGGGAACTGGGAAATCGCTGTTGATGAGACAGGCAAAAATAAAGAAGGATCCAAAATGTGAAAGATGGACAGTATAGAGAGAGCATTGAATCAAGAAGGTGATGGGGACTGATGTGGGATTAGAGGGATGTGTATGTGCATTTCTTCTTGTGAAATTTTGAACTTTTAAAATCCAGAGGTTGCCTGGAGCTGGCTGTTGTGGTTTAGCCCCAGCCAGCAACTGAGTAGTGGGAGAGAATCAGAAGGGTAAAAGTGGGTTGAGATAAGAACAACTCAATAATTGAAATAAAATAATAATAGTAACAATAATAATAATAGCATTAAAAGAAAAAAAAAAAACCAACCCAGATAAACAAATGATGTAAATGACAAACAGTTGCTCACCACCACCCACCCAATGCCCAGCCAGTTCCCCACCTTTCAGGTACCAACTACCCCTTTCAGGTAGTTGTAGAGAGCAGTAAAGTCTCTCTGGCTCTCTTTTTGTCCAGGCTGAGTTGCCCCAGCTCCCTCAGCTGTTCCTCATCAGACTTGTGCTCTAGATCCTTCCCCAGCTCTGTTGCCTTCTCTGAACACATTCCAGCCCCTTCATGTCTTTTCTGTAGGAACATGTTTGTAGAGAGAAAGCTCAGCATAACGAGTCAGGCTGGGCAAGGTTATGTGGCTTATGGCCGCTCCTGGAGTTCCATAAGCCATTGTCTCTAATTTTTGTGCCTCTCTGTTGCAGAGATGTCACTCCAGATGTGCATGTGGGCTCTGTAAAAGGGGTATGTTTAAATAATAATGGGGGGGGGGGCGGGTTGATGTTTTGGTAAACATCATTAAGGTTGCTACCTCTGTATTAGAGTTGGGACCTTTTTAACAGATTTCTTTCATGTTTACAATAGTGGACTGTGCTTTACAACATTAAATACCTTGTTTCTGAAGGTAATAAAGTGCAGTTTCTAAACTGAAGCTTTGCTGAGCTGTTCTGTCTCACAGCGTTTGCAGGAAGTTGGGCTCAGGAGGTGGGAGGGTCTCACTCTGTTGCTATGCTTCTACCCAGACCTTGCATTTCTAGCCTGAGTAGCAGCCAAGATCGAGCCCTGCAAGGCATTCATCCCATTTGTCATCCCATTCTTTATCCCATTCCTCATCCTGCTTGTCAGTCGGTGCAGCAGGGGATTCAGATCTAGCACAGAACGGATTTAGGGTCAGGTGATGCCACTGTCGAGGTATTTTTCATTTCGTTTTAAGACCTTTTGTGTGCTCACCATGATTTATAACACCCCCAGGCCTGACACACAAATGGCTTTACCTGTTTAATCTCTGTCTATTTGTGAGATTGTTTATATGAATTAAGCCAGTGATTTTAATTTTTTTTTTCTCCTGTTTGAGACCACTGTTTAAAGAGAAGTTAAACATCCAACGAGCAGTGTGGATTTTGACCTCAAGCCTTGAGCAGGACAGACCTCGGGAGTTTTGGGATGGAGTTTTTTTGCGTGGAGATCTCTTAAACTCACTGCCTGGTGATGTCCAGCAAAGAATAATGTTCTAAAGGCGCTCCAGGGTTGTTGGGGGCACAGACTGCATGTGACTGCCCAAGGCTGCTGCCTTCCCTTGGGAGCAGTTTGGACTTACGCTTTCTGCCTGCCAAATTTTTCTGTTTGGCAGCTAGAGTGGTCTGGGGTGATGTGGCTATATTTAGGTGTATCCTTCTGTGGCTGAGTTTATGGAGGCTTATGTAGATTAGGGTAAAAAATTTATTTCACTCCTTGCCAACTTGCACATGTTAGCTGGGACATCTCTAATGGAATGAGGCAAGTGATGCTGAAGACAAGTGAAATGAGGTTAATTCAGGCTGGGTTTATAGCTCATTGCACTGCAGCATATGAAAGCTCATTGCTTTGCCAGAGTTATTTCTTTAAATCGACAAAATCCCTGTCTCTTACTTGAGACACTGTAAATCTTTACATATAATTAATGTTACAGCTGTTGGTCATTGTCACATAGGATCTACAAAAACTGCTTCTCCCACAGTTACAGCTGGAAGGTGAATGTAAAGGTTGATGTTTTCCAGGCATGGTCTTTGCCTCAAGGAGAATTGGATGGGATGGTAAAAATTCCCTTGTGTGTTGGACTGGAGACACATTCGGTTGAAAACATCCCAGGGCATAGGCCAGCTTAAAACTAAATGAGAAATAATATTTATGGCCTGTAAATGCACAAAACTCTCTGAGAAGTGTAGTGCTGTCTGTAGTGCGGAGCTGCTGTCTTGAGGGACTGCTGCTGCTTCGGTACAGCTCTGTTATTTCCCCCAACAAATAAAAGTATTTCGCCCATGTTATTTGCAAAAAGTTCTAATCAGAACTTTTGTTTCCAAGGGAAAAAGCTGCAGATAGGATTGCGGATGGGCAGCACACTGCCTGCGCACTCATCCGAGGGGCTTTCAATGGGATCATTCATAATGTGTTTTCCAGCAGTCAGATGATCTGGATGCCTCGAATTCTGTCTGTGCCCACAATAAATAGCGTGAGACTGCGCCAGTGGGGACTGAGATACATCTATGTATCTATAAATATATAGATCTGTATGCACACGTCTATATTTATGTCCCTGTGGAATTACTTCAGTGCTATAGAGAACCTCAGCTGTTTGTGCATGTTTCTCCTGTTCTGTGTGTGACTCACACACTGTCCCATCTTTCTCCATCTCTTCAGTGTCTTGTTTGCTCCCAGCAGCCACCAGCACGCACTGTGGTCAGTGTGATCTGATGGAGCGGGGCCCAGGCATGGCAAGGTTCTGATTTTTTTTCACCAGGGTTGTGCTTTTTGTCTGGATTTAGTAGTTGAAGAGTTCAAGTGTTATCCCATAGCCTCTCATGTCCTGGTGGGTTCCTGCTGTGGCACTCGCAGCATGTCCCATCACTTGTCCCCTGATGCTCTGGGTCCCTTGGAGACTGGGGTTGAAAGATCTGCCTCTCCGCAGATGGCTTAAGGCAAAAATTCCTGCTCTTTGATGGATTTGAGTTCATCAGTTTATCTCTTCCCAGTTTAGAGTATGCTGTGTGTTCAAAGGTTGCATTTTTTTGAGCTTCTGGTTAATGAAGTGTCCTTGTGTTTAACAGTCTTAGAATTATAGAGTGGTTTGTGTTGGAAGGGATCTTTAAAGACCAGCTAATTCCAGTCCCCTTGCACTGTGCCCAGGTACAACATCCACATGTTTTTTGAACATTTCCAGGGATGGTGCCTCCATCACTGGCCTGGACAGCCTGTTCCAGGACTTGACCATCCTTTAAATGAAGACATTTTCCCTAATATTCAGCCTTAACCTTCCCTCGTGCAACTTGAGGCTGTTTCCTCTCATCCTGTCAGAATGGAATGGAATGGGGATGGGGATGGGGATGGGGATGGGGATGGGATGGAATGGAATAGAAATAGAAAAGGAATAGAATAGAATAGAATAGACTAGACTAGACTAGACTAGACTAGAATACAATACAATACAATACAATACAATACAATGCAATACAATACAATACAATACTTTGGTGTGAAGGGACCTACAGTGATCACCTGATCCAACTCCCTGACCATTTCAGGGCTGTCCAAATCTTTGCACTTTCATTGTATTTATCTGCCGACTTGGCGTTCACAACTTTCCTCCCCTGAATATCATTCTGCATCTTAGTAGTTGCAGGTAATGTAAATTTTCTGAAATTATCTGTTGGTTTCTCCAGTTGTCACTGTGAAGCTGTAATGTCTGAGCACCTCTGGGGGTCACACCATGGGAGACATGCTCAGCGTGTGGGTTCATGTTGCTGACTCACAGCTGACCTGACGCTTTTGCTTTTTAACTAAAGTTAAAATTATTTTGGTTTAAAATAGCACCTAGAAGAGATTAAATCCACAGAGCCATCACTTCAGCCTGTGTAGCAGCACTTAGATCATCCAGGGCTGTTCAGCAGGTAAATTAATCCACAGGGAACAGTCCTAAATACTTGATTCAGTGACGAGTTTGCACATAAAACAGCTTTAGTGTAAACCAGAGAAAATTATGTTTAAAATGAACACAAATTGTTGATTAGAAAAAGGGGCAGCAGGACTTTTTAGCTCTTTTTTGTTGTTGTTGTTTCATTTAGAGAAAACTTATTTTGACACATAGTAATTTTGTTTTTCCTCAGTTTGATGTGTTAGAAGATGACTGATGTCAGCTGCTGATTTGTTTCTACAAAGACTAATTAGACACATACTGAGATAGGCTTTTAAAATTAAGGGATTTTAATGGATCAATGGATTTTTTTTCTGTGAATAGACAACATGGCATGCCTTGCCCTGCAAACCCAGTCTTTGAAATGGGGATTTTTCTAGATAATAGTTTCAAACATACTTCTTAAACAATTTGAGGGAACAAGAGAAGCGTGTGAACAGCTGTTTTCAGTTTTTATCTAATTTTCTTCTCCTAAATCATAAATATGTTTACCTGACAGCAAGCCAATGTATAAATGCCAACAAATAAATACCAGTTCTTAGCAGTCGCATGTGTTGGTTTTAAATTTCAAAATATGTTGCAAGCAACTAAACTTTGGAACATTTGATGGGATGCAAAGATATTGAGCCCACTGCCTAGGAAGAATACTGACAAATAAAGCCATAGAAATAGGGATGAAGGTTGAAGCTGTTGTGGAGTCTGTTAGGATGGATAAGGAACAGGTTTCCCAGAGAAGCTGTGGCTGCCCCATTCCTGAAGTGTCCCAGGCCAGGTTGGATGGGGCTTGGAGCACCCTGGGACAGTGGAAGGTGTCCCTGCCCATGGCAGGGTGGGGGCAACTGGATGGTCTGTAAGGTCCCTTCCAACCCAAACCAATCTATGCTGCAGTGACACACTCAGAATAAGCTGGTGTGTGTGTTGGGACCTTGTCTCGGTGACTAAGATTATGGCCTTGAATGAACATATTGGGGACTAAAGATGAGAGGAAAGTCAATAGGCCAAAGGGATTTACAGCCAGGGGATAACTACACTGGAATCCAGAAGAGAAAATACAAATGGGGAGAAGATGGGGGTGTTCTGGATCAATTGAGTGTTGTCACTTCTCAGTGGGAAAGTCAATATAGCAACAATCCTCATCTATAAAATGAAATAATATGAGGGAAAATGAGTGGATTACAGTTAAAGCTTCCTAAAAACTGTCAGTCAAATGAGATAAGGGGTTCCGTTTCTAAACCAAACTAATCCACGGGAGCTGGTTCAGGCAGGTCAGTGGAGGCTTCTCAGTGTCAGACCTTGCAAGACCTTGCAAACTTCTGCAAACATTTCCTGGAAATGGAAAGGTAGAAACTATGAGGCCAGTTAAAAGACGTGAGGAGCCACAATAATGTTTCCTCCTAAATAATTTCTCTTCTTTCTCGAATGATGTATTTGAACACAATGCAGCACAGAATTTTTAATACTGTTTGTAATTACAAATGGCTTTTAATGGTATGAGCCGAAACATTAGAGCTTAAATGTTCTTTTAGAAGTCGTAAGCAGAAACAGTATCATTAAACTAAAATCCATAATCTCTGATTTATGTGGATGTGGAAAATATGATGAAGATCATTTTTGGCTCTTGCATGGCTCAGCTTGGCATTGAGCAGCGTGTGTTCAAGCCATTCTTGCTTTGTTACTCATTTTGTTTATTATTTCTTCCTTCAAGCTACTTTGACAAGTTACTCTGAAAATGTGGAACGTACTAAATATGGAGGGGAAAGCAGTAAGGAACTTGGATCTGGAGGAAACCTGAAACCTTGGCAATCCCAGAAATCCAGCATGGACTCCTGCCTGTACCGCGTGGACGAGAACATGACAGCCTCCACCTACAGCCTCAACAAAATCCCTGAGAGGAACCTGGAGACGGTCCTGTCCCAATCAGTGCAGTCAATTCCTCTTTACCTTATGCCACGGCCAAATTCAGTAGCAGGTAAGAAATTCATGTTTGTGCCTTTAGGTCAGAGCCAGACACAGCACACAGATGCCACAGCCCTTCTTTTGTTTCCTTATCCAAGAAGAAATCTCTGTTCTGGAGTAATCGTCCTTAAGAATCACGAAAATTGTCTTTTTGTTTGACTTATTGATTGTAAATTGAAAATTCCTATGTGGAAAACTGTTTCTGATGGTATTTAATGTTTTTTTCAGCAGTTTATAGTCTCTTTCTCACAAAATTGTACAACAAGATTACAGGAGAATATGTTTAAAAAGTAAAAAACAGATTATTTACTGTCATTACAATGCATATGTCTTGGGTTTAAGGTGCCAAGACATGATAGCCATTTCTACTATTTCAAAGGATTCACTGCGAGTAAAATCAAGTGTCTGATGTTCTCTGAAGATCTTAAGAGCACTGGAATTAAGAGAATGGTGGTACTTTCTGTCTACAGAAAATTTGCTCTGGGTCCCATCTCTCGTGGTGGACTGTGCCCCGAACATCTCACACCTCACAGCACCTGGCATTTGCTAATGACTGACATTTTTTGTCTTGGCATAAAATCAACATTATTTTCGTTTAAATTCATTTCTGCTCTTTGAAACATTTCTAAATGATGTTGTGCCATACCTTATTGATGTCTTTTACCAGCCTGCTGAGTGTCCCCCTGAAGCTGGTAACAGCAGGGCAGAAAAAAGAGATGGGATTAGAAATATTTAAGCTTTGCTGCAAAGCTGCTTGCCTGGAATTACTCCCTGTTCCTTTATTGCCCCATATTTTTTCTTGCGGGGTGACTTCTCCGGGGTAAAACGTGTTGTCTGTGTAGACACGTGGAGAAGTCCACACTTTGAATTCTGAGTCCTGGCAGACGCTGCTCCAGAAAACCCAGAGATGAGTCTGAGAGATCCCCAAAGAGCCTGGGTTATTGTCTGTTAAATCAGCATCCCTTGGTGAACCAGGCTGCATTGCATAACTGGATTAGGTTTCCTTTTTAATCCTACTTTAGCCAGTGACAGACCTAAAAGCAATGTAGAAATGAGATTTATAGATGGTGAAGTACAAGCCCAGAGCATGGAGGTGCAGCACAGACTGAAAACCTGAGATTCCAGTCTGGAAAGAGGGGATAGGAAAAAAACGGAAAGCTCTGCTTGTGTAGCCTGCTCACTTTAGATCACTTCCTTATAAATGACACTGTGTAGACACCTTCCAAAGCAAACAGAGTAGGCTGGGCACCATAATTTAAATACATGTGTGTTGATTTAATTGTCTTTGGCAGCTGTTGACTTGCTTGGTGCATTTAGAGGCAAATACTATTTCAAGAGGAAACTATCTATCCAGCAAAGTTCAGGAACAACTTTTCCTTCTGGATGTTTATTTTTTGGTAGGGATTTTGCTGCTTGTTGAACCTGAGGCCAGGGTTTGCAGAAATGCCTATAAATTTTGTGGGTTTGAGAACATGCCCATGGCAGGGGGTTGGAACAAGGTGAGCTTAGGGTGAGCTAAATCCCTTCCCTCAGAGAAGAGGAGCAACACCCTTCCTACCTTCTCCCCATCTCCCCCAGAGACCCCCTCTGCAGAGTCCACCCCCTACTTAGGTCACCAAATACCTATTTCGGGTCAGGTTGCTTTGTGTTTGTTGCTCAAATAGTGCATTGACGCTGAATTATCTTCCACTGTTTGCTGTTTCCCTGGGAGAATTGCCTCTACAGTATGCAAATATTATTTCTGAGGAGGAAATTTTTCCCTCCGTGGTGTTTTATCTGCAGTCACTGTGTCTCATTATGTAGGGTATGGTTCAGTACTTAGGGGAAACTTCAACAGTTTAATATTATATTTTCTGAACTAAATTGATCTTGCAAAATTTTTGAAGTACCGAGGCATATTCTTGGGAAAAATTGCTTCTGGTTCCTCTGGCCTTAGATCTCTTTAATTATTCCTCAGTTCTAAACCAGGAAGATAAATCTCAGTTCATCAGTCTGAGCTGTGGCAGGGCACTTGGACTGACAGTTGGGAAAATAACCCATGGCAAAACCTGCAGTGGATCTCGCAGCAGACATCGTGAGTCTCCTCTGTCGCAGCTGTAGAAGATGGTGATGATGATGAAGGTGGGAAGGGAGCCTGCCTTTGGACTGCTGAGAAATATCTCCTCACTTCTTGGGGGACCAAAGTGAATCAGGCCACTGACCATCGTTGTGCTCTTCTCTGGCAGCGAGAAGAGCAGAAAGGAAGACAAGTCCAAGAGGAAAGAGAAAGACAGGGTCCACCTCTGCAAAACATCTGGAGTTGCAGCTGGTGCTCATCTTACGGACAGGGTAGAGGTGGAAATGCAGACTCCTTAATTGCAAAAAGAAAAATCAAAGGTACTGTCAGGATTGCAGTTCTTCTCAGGAAATAGAACAATTCTTGTTTTGGAGCAAGCAGACTAGATGGTCTTTCCTTATTTGAGTGAAAGACTGAAGAACCGTAGAATGGTGTGGGTTGAGAGAGACATTTAAGGCTGTCTGGTCAATCCCCCTGCCACGGGCAGGGACATCTCCAATGAGACCAGACTGCTCAGAGCCCTGTTCAGCCTGTGTAGGCACTCTCTGGCATGGATGGAGGGAAGAAGGCTGGAGCAAGAAAGCCCAGCCTACCTGACATGGTACCAGGCTCCTGGGCAAGGAAGTTCATGTCCCAGTGCTGGGTACCCCTAGGACACTTTGGGTCTGCCTGGATGTGCTGCAGTGACATCTGCTCTTCTTCTTCCCCTGCAGATCCTCTGGCTTAGTGACACTGCAAAACTGGACAGAAATTGCCATGCAAAATGCACATTTCAGGGGCCAGGAGTAACCCTGAGGGCAATGCTGGGAGTGGGTTGAGGGCTCAGAGCCGACAGGAAATAACCCATGTCCCTGCTAAAGGCCCTTCTGTCTAACTGCAGCATCTCATCCTTAATGAGTCCTTCACAGTGAGCATGTAATCAACTTTGCATGAGTAGAAGAGCATGAAGAACTTCTAAAAGCAGACCAGGATGTTTTTATCTCCTCTTCTTCTTCTTGTTCCTCCTGTTTATCTTCTGTCCTCTGTCCATCTCTCTCTTATTCTCTTCCTTAAAACAGAGAGTTTAGGCAATTGAAGAACAGCATTAAAAATTGCTGCCAAGTTTAAGCCCCTTTTCCCCACCCCAGGTCTCTGAATCTTGCTTAGTTTTTGACTGCGACACCATCTTATAAAGGTGTTTACGTGGTCATTAGGAATTGTATGAAAAAAGTGTCCCTCTTAGTTTCAAAATGTTCTGCCTTTCAGTTTTGTTGAATTGTTGCATCTTGTGTTGGGTCACAAGGAAGAAAGATCCACAGTCCAGTGCCCTGGGCAACTCTGAAGAGCTGTGTCAAAATATTTACTCAATTTACAGTGAATAATTAATGTCAGCTTCACAGGCAGTCTTTGGAGAAGTCATTTAATGAATTAGTTCATTTTAAAATAATAATCTTATTATGGTAACTGACTGAAAACTGAAGAAATAAAAGCAGTATTGGATAGAGAGTGCTGGACAGCCCAGTACTGATTTCCATGGGTAAATGTTTAATGTGAATTTTGGAAATGCTTATCAGAACAAGGCCAGAGCTGGTAATCTGCACAGACTTATTTTAAAGTTTTCTGTTTATAATGGGGAGGATGACTTCATGCAATGAAGTTTTCATTCCTTTGCTTTGTAAGAGTCTGTAAATGCCTCGTCTGAAAATGGTCTGAAATGGCAGAACAGTGGGTAAATTCAGATACGAGGGATTCAAATTTATTTTTTTAAGCCACGTTTTCTCCTATTTTCCAATCATCACCATGGCAGAAGCTTTAGTTCAGTGTTAGTTCTTGTCTGCCCCAACTGTGTTTATCGGTGTAGTGATAGCACCTTCAGCAGAGACCAATAAATTATTCCTATTTATTCCAGCACCGTAAAGAAAACTATATTCTCCCATGAGCAAGTCACATTGGAATAGTAAAGTTATCTTTTTTAGTTCAGATAACATTTTCCTCATTTATTCATTTATTTTTGCTGGGCTGTTGAAAGTTTAGTTTTTCTGCCGCTAATTCTGGCTTTAGGGACATATAAATGTTAATATCCAAATTAAATACCTCTCAAATAAATTAAGAAGAGATTGTGGGCTTCAGCATAAACTGCACTGGTGAGTTGTCTTTCACCTGTAGGAAATGTTGAGTGTCTCTGTCAGCTTTGCACAGATATGACTGAGTTTGGGATTGGCAGAACTGAGATCAGATACGAGAGACTCCATGTCTCCATTTTCCATATATCTTCTTTTATTTGGGAACGCCAACAAGAGACCAAACCAGAGCAAATACCAATGAAGCATGAGAAAAAGTCACCAAAATACTTTACTTCTTCCTAGGGGAAATTGGACTTGGTTCACGTCAGTTCTGTTGTCTCAAGGTAGTTACATCTCTGTGTATTGTCATTAAAAACTGAAAAATACAATAACCAGAGTATGAGATCCAAAAGCCAGGTGTGATATGGTTCTTTGCTTTCTCATGGCAGCCACCAGCTCAGCCCACCTGGAAGATCTGGCTTACCTGGATGAGCAGAGACACACTCCCCTGCGCACGTCGCTGCGGATGCCACGGCAGAGCGTGGCCAGCGCCCGGGCACAGCAGGACCTGCGAGGTAGGAGCACAACGGGGCCCTTGGGGCTTCCCAGTCACGGGGGTGTCTGGATGGGGAACTCGGACAGCAGCCACTTCATCCATGTCCATGTGAAAACCAGAATCCCAGAATGGTTTGGGTTGGAAGGGATCTTAAAGACCATCCTGTTCCACTCCCTGCCGTGGGCAGGGACGCCTTCCGCTGGCCCGGGTTGCTCCAAGCCTGACCTTGCACACTTCCAGGGATGGGGCAGCCACAGCTTCTCTGGGCAACCTGTGCCAGGGCCTCAGCACCCTCGCAGGGAAGAATTCCTTCCCAAAATCTCATCCAACCCTGCCCTCTGGCCATTCCCCATTGTCCTGTCCATTCAGGCCCTTGCCCAAAGTCACTCTCCTGCTCTCTTGGAGCCCCTTTAGGCACTGAAAGGCTGCAGTAAGGTCATCCCAGAGCCTTCTCTTGTCTCTTCTCCAGGATGAACACCCCCAGCTCTCAGCCGGTCTCCTTGGGCCTAATACTTTGTTAACGTTTTAAAAATGAGAAATTTTGTGGATTGCTACTGTTTTTTCTTATTTTTTTGATCAAGGCCAGGGATTGCAGTTCCCCCTTGCATTCTGCAGCGTGCCAGTGGAGAAGGAGCCCAGGGCAGTGACAGGGCCACCAGCTCAGCCAGCGCTTTTAGGGTTGCTCACAATGCCCATATTCAGGCAGCCCTTTGACTTCTGAAAAGCCTTTTGAGAGGGGAAATTTTTGTGGTTCTTTGTGGCAAATTCCACAAACAAGACGTTATCAATGAGAAGAGGAGCCAGGGCTGACATTTTAGTGTTTTGTTTATTCCCAGGCAGCTCCAGCTCAATTTGCTCCATGTCTTTGGGATTTCAGCCCACCCTTCAACTTACATCCCTCTTTTAATCTGAGCTCAGTGTTTGACCACGTGCTTAAGTTGTCACTGTGACAGTCCTGAGTCTGCAGCAGATCACCGGGCTAATGCTTCAGCCCCATCATTTGTTGTTACACAGAAGAGTAAATGGCCAAGAGAGCTCATTTGGGATATTTTCGGGTTGTTTCTGTGCCATGAGACTGGTTTATTCTCCGCTGTGCATAGAAGAGGGGTTTCTTTTGGTCATACATGAAACTTCCCTGTTTTCTAGGGGGTTTTTTTGAGCCCATCATCTTAGGGTGAAGAACTGGGGAACTGGAAGGCACAGGCTGGGTTTTCACCCAACACGCTCAACTTGGTACAGCCTGGCTGGGCTTTGTACTGAACACATGAGCCTCCCAGAGAGTGGATTTGTGAGCTTTGGATGGCAGTCTGTAATGAAATCCTCCTGGCTGCTGAGGCAGTTCTAGAAGTGCATTAGCAGGCAGTAAGTGAAGAAAGCAAAGTTTGACAGACCAAATTTCCATATGTTCAGAGGCAGCAGCTTGCCAAGGCTGTGTAATTTGCAGTGATTGCATCCAAAACATTCAACTTTATTGTAGGAACAGAATCAAATTGTTTTCCAGACACACTTTTAAAACCCTTGTAGCACTACGTATTTTCCTTGTGCATTTTGTTCTTTTTTCCCCCCTTTTTGTGACAGTTGCATGAGAATAGCAGCAGTGTTTCAATTTTTTTGAAATTTGTTTCTGATCCTAGCTAAGGTGCTGTGCTGTTTTTAAAAAGAGAGGGAGAAGAAGATGTAAAAAAGCAAACCATCACTATTTGGAAATATTTTCATGTCATTGCATATGCAAGGGGTTTTCTTCCCCGAAATGCTGCATTTTGCAGCTATTGCTGTGAAATTGCATCAATCTGGTCTGTTACAAACAGCAGTCTTTGTTCCAGCTGGAAATCCTAAACTTGGGTTTAATTTTAATATCCCTAGTCTTGGCACTGGGCTGAAATAGTGAAGACATTCCTGGCCCTCTGCTGGGGGACACGTTACAGCCCACTGTCTGTTCCCAGTGTTCCAGAATCCCAGTGAGAGAGACTAAATGGGAGATTGTTTCTGCTATTTTTCGTTAAATCAGTTATTTTAAGCAGGGGAGCAATAGAGGAATCCCAACACTAAGAGCATGACAAGGATTCATCCCAGTGACAGGTTTTTGATAGGATGGGGAAGGCAATTTTTGCTTTCCCTCTTTTCGTCCCTGGAGATCTGAGGCTGTTCAGGTTGCTCTAACCCAAGGCACAAGCTGATGGCTGTGATGTACTGTGGGTTTTCTTCTCCAAAAAGCAAATGTCAGCAGTGCTACAGGGTGGGAAGAACCAAGATTTTTGGTTGAGGTTTGGAATGGAGGAGAGGATGGTTCCCACTCCCCCAATATATTGTTGATCTGTGTATGTAATATGGGAGCGGATTGTTTTCCTTAAGTTGTTTTTATAATTTTGAAGGGATTTTCCTCCCTTACAGTATGTGTTTAGTACTGTCGCCTTGTGAGTAAGAGAGTTTCAGGTGCTTCTTAGAAACACTAAAAAATAGTTTAGCTTTTTTAGGCACAGAGGCTGGGAAAAATAGGAACTGGTTTCATCCCAATGGATGTAGATGTTTAAGATGACATTTGAAAGAATCACAGAATCATTAAGGTTTGAAATGCATCCTGTAAGTTCATCAAATCCAACCATTCCCCCAGCACTGCTAAGGCCCCCACTGACCCATGTCCCCACGTGCCACATCCACATGGCTTTTAAATCCCCCCAGGGATGGGGACTCCGCCACTGCCCTGGGCAGCCTGTGGCAGGGCTAAACAGCCCTTTAAGTGAAGAAATTTTCCCTACTATCCACAAGTTGCAGTCCAAAGCAAGTAAAGGAAATAAACTCAGACACTTGCTTAATTTAACATAATACACCCAGATCTGAGTTGCTTGGATTGAAGTTTTCAGCCACAGGAAAGAGCCCGGCTGCATATGGTGAGCAGTGTTTCAGTTCAGTATTTTAATTTGTTGCTTGGGCTCTACAGAATTTGCGCAGTATTTCATCAGCACCAGCACACGTGGTCTGTTGGGGAGGTATTTCTTGCTCTTGTTGATAACTTTATGTTGCTTTAAAACATCATTTTTCCTTGTGAAAAGAGCAGATGTTTTAATTGCCAAACAGGAACATCCTGTCAGCAATCTGGTTTAACTTACTTTAGAAGAATTGAAATAACTTTGCTTAGATTGAATTAACACTTGTAGGTGCTGAGATTGTTGTGGGCGTGTTGGATTGACCAGGTGACCACACGTTGTGTGTGTCTACGTTGAACCATCAATCCTGTCTTCCAGGAGGTGCTGTGCAAAGTGAAGCATTCTGCCCAGGGCCTTTAACTGTGGTGGATTTAAGCAAGAAAATTAATTTCTTCAGCCACAGTTTTTTCCTAGCTCTAAGCTACTCACTGTAAAATCCTCAACTCTTTTGGTGGAAAATACTGTGGATGAGACAGATGCTTCCACAACAAACCTGTGGGTGATACAGAACTGTGATTTCTTTTCACCTTTTGCAACAGAAAGATTTCTGTGCAAGATAAAACATCCGTTTCCAAACTCTGCTTTCCCCTCTGGCATGGATGTTGATGTTCTTCCCACGTCTCCCTTTCCAGTGCGCTTCGCACCCTACAGGCCCCCCGACATCTCCCTGAAGCCGCTGCTCTTCGAGGTGCCCAGCATCACCACTGAGTCCGTATTCGTGGGCCGGGACTGGGTGTTCCACGAGATCGATGCACAGCTGCAGAGCTCGAACGCCAGCGTCAACCGCGGGGTGGTGATCGTCGGGAATATCGGCTTCGGGAAAACCGCCATCATCTCCAGGCTGGTCGCGCTCAGCTGCCACGGCACGAGGATGAGGCAGATTGCTTCAGATAGCCCCCACGCCTCTCCAAAACGTAAGGACAGCAGCATGGGGGTCTCCAAAACTCAGAGAGCTTTTACATCAGCTTTTAGAGTGGTCTTGGCTGAAATAACCCCATTCCTCTTCAGGCCCAAGAAATCAGCTTAGTCTTTGTTGTCAAGAAAAGGAAGGACCTGTGGGAAATATGTCATAGAAGCCCTGAATGGTTTGGACTGGAAAGGACTTCAAAGATCATCTCGTTCCAACCCCCTGCTGTAGGCAGGGACACCTTCCACTAGCCCAGGTTGCTCCAAGGCTCATCCAGCCTGGCCTTGGACACTTCCAGGGGTGGGACAGCCACAGTTTCCCTGGGCAACCTGTGCCAGGGCCTCACTACCCTCACGGGGAACAATTTCTTCCTAATATCTAATCTAAATCTACCCTCCTTCAGCTTGAGGCCATTCCCTCTTGTCCTATCACTCCATACCCTTGTGTAAAGTCGCTCTTCAGCTCTCTTGGAGTCCCTCTAGGTACTGCTACAGGCAGCTTTTATACTGCTCCTGTTCCAAAGCTGCTTTTTGAAAAGTCAGAGTAGTCTGTCTCTGACTTGTCTGGCTTAGAAACCTCACAGACTTTCTCTGATTGGGAAGACTCCAATTTTAGAATCATAGAATCACAGTATGGTTTGGGTTTGAAGGGACCTTTAAAGGTCATGCAGTCCAATCCCCCTGCTCATGACGTCTCCAGCTGGGTCAGGCCACCAGTATTCGATGATTATGAATCCATGCCAGTGCATTCTTCTTCCCATACAGATTGTTTATCTCATTGAATCATGGTATAAATATTCCATGTGGGTAACGAGCCCATGTAGGCTCAGGACCCAGGATTGCTCTACCTCCTCTGGTCCCATCCAATTCCCATCATTACATGCTGGCAGGTTTTCAGGTGAAGATGACAACATTTTAAAATCACTCAGCTCTCAGTAAGTGAGTAAGACAGGACTAAAAATACCGAGTTAGGTACCTGGAGGTATCTTTAAGGATGTAGGTCACTGTATCTCAGTGAAGCTGTAGTTAAATCTGTTTACTGGAATGCTGTGCTCTTGCCTTGTCGGAAGAGCTGAAATGTCACCAGGAGTTGGCATGTTGAATAGTGTCACTTGTCAGAGCTAAATGAACAATGTGTAGTGAAAGGCAGGGCTTGTTTCTGTATTTTAACTGCAGCTCTGCCATGCACCAACTGCGAGTGTGTGTCCCCAGTCTGCTTAGGGTGATGGTGGACATTAAAGAGATTACTGTGCTTAACTCCTTCTGGACTAAAAGCTGTATTTCTCAAACGAGGTGCCCTGCGCCCTTCATGCACAGATGATAAAGATCCTTGGTCCTACCTAACACATTGTTTAGTTCACTCTGGTGGTGTGTCCATGAAGTTGAAAGCTGAATGATTCCTCAGTGTTAGTTATTAGGATGGAGACCTTCAGAATCAATAATTAATTTGACTTGATTTCCTAAAGAGATCATAAGTACTAGTCTAGCTGTAGAAGATAATAATTATTCTGCAAGATCCTCGCGGGTCCCTTCCAATTCAGGATATTCTATGATTCATCTTTGATTTTGTGATAAGTTTCTTTGTAATTTCTTCTTCCACGTGCTGAAAAATAATCTATTATGCTTATCAAATCTATGCTAATTATTAAGTGCTAATCAGGTGGTCTGACTCTGCTATGGCAGTTGTGCAGTCAGCGTTATTAAACTGGCTTCAATACAGCCTCGTACTTCTAATTCCTGTCTCAGAAAATTAATACAGGTGACAGTGGTGTTATGCTCAGAATCAAGAACGTGCCTCATTCGAACACCTTCAGGGTTTAATTATGGAAGCAGCAGTTGTGCTCCTCTGTTGTTTGTCATTAAATGGGTCATTGTTTGCATGATTATTTTCAGTCAAGCTCAGGGATGTGCTGCAGCAATCCAGTCAGGAGAATCCTCTGCCAGCACAGACTGCACTTCAGAGTGGTGTTGTTCTTAAAATAATCAGTAATTAGACATCACCAAGTGCTGCATGTTTGGTGTCATTTAAAAATCCTCCATACGCGTACTTAGGAGTGAAAATAAAAATGGTTTGGGAACATTATCCACAAAGGCCAGGTGGATGAGCTTCTGTAGCAATCTGCTGGTAAAGCCAGTTTCTGCTTTGCCAGGCAAAAGAAGCAGCTAAAATACACTAGAACACAGTTAAACTTGCCAGAGATGATTCCAGGATAGTTTATTATTTGCTTGCAAGCCTTTTCCAGATCCTGGTGCTGCTCCTGCTCCTCTACCCCTGATTAAATTAATGGGCTTCAGATGGCTGTGTTAGCTGGAGCTCTTCGTTTATTTATGTTAGAAAATAGGCCTGTAATTCAGAAAAATTGGCTGTCTGTGCTGAAGGAGGACTTGGAACCAAATTAACCAGCGATTGTTCATAACAAGGGAAGGTCTGTTGGCAGAAGTGCAGAGCAGGAGAGCTCTGCAGTCAAATCCACCAAACCTGAAGGCAGAGCCTTCCAGAGTGCCCGGTTCATTCCATTATTGTCATTATTTTAAAGTCGATGAAATTATGGTGGGAAAGATGAATAAGACAAGCTTCAAGGCTTTTTCTTAGTGGTCCTTTCCTGCTTCCAAAAGAAGTTTCTTGAGGAGCCTCTGGCCTGGAAATCTGTGAAATCCCAACCAGAGTATTTGTGGGAAGTATTTTAACTGCCATGCATAGAAAACAGCGGCTGCCTGGTCTGTAATAATGTTAGTGCTTGTCCTGTGGCGATTCCTAACCTCTTTCCTTGGACAGATGTGGATGCCAACCGAGAGCTGCCCTTGACCCAGCCGCCTTCTGCCCACCCGTCCATCACGAGCGGGAGCTGCCCGGGGACCCCCGAGATGCGCCGGCGCCAGGAGGAGGCCATGCGGAGATTGGCCTCGCAGGTACGGTAATACCCAGCTTGGGGCTTTTTGGTCCTTGGGAAAATATCACTTTTAATGGGACTCCTTGGAAGTTCTGCTTGACGTCACTTGGAAAATCCGTGCGTTCAAATGCTCACTTGGGGAGCCTCAAGAGAGACTTCCGGAAGGAGTTTTATTACCCAGGAAGGTTATTTCTCTAAAATGAAACTCCCACTACATCAAATACACTCCCCTGTTACTCTGAGGGTTTGTCTTTCCCAGCCATCCTACTTTCTCATTACAAATGTTAGGATATGACACAATTACTGAAATAATTGTGTCTTTTCTTCAGCACTGAGAACAAAATTGCCCAGTGTTTGAGCGGTGTTTTGTTTGAAAAGGGCAGGTACTGTACTTGGGGAAGGCACAGGCTGAGTGTTACTGCTGTGTGTGCACTTGGGAATTTATTGGAAAATTCTCCAAAGTAGACCATAGCCTTTGGAGCAATACACAAATTACTTGCTGTTATAGCAGGAGTGGTTTGTATGGAACATATGGAACACTGTCACTTACGTACACGAGATTTACAGCTTGAATTTTATTGTATTACTGAGATTTAACCCTAATTCTGTGGTGGTGGGAAGGTGCCATTCTATTGCTTTGATACCCAAGGAGTTTGCTCTTGCTCCTCCTACACCTTTTGGGAGGATGGGAGCAGTTTATGCTTTCCTGTCACCTGCTCCCACTTTGGAGAGGAAAATAGCAAGAAAAGTCTTTGTTCTGAATTATTACCAGGACGTGTTTTGCTTGGCTTTTTGTGCCAGATACTGTCTTTGTCCTGTCTGCTTTCCTGCTGCACTCAGATGGCCAGGCAGGGAACATGTGCTGTGTAAATAAATACTAAGATTTGGTACTCTCCTCTTCTACGTGGAGTTCTTGAAAGGAATGCAATGCCCAGGTCTGGTTTTGTTCAGGATGCATTAGTCATTGTATGCCTTGCAAACGTGAAGCTCTGCAGACTACCAGAAAGGGCAGTAAAGTGTACTATCTCTGCTTAAAATACCTCATCTATCACTTCCCCTGAGTGCTTAAGTCATCCTGCTGGGTATGTAATTGATAAATGAATGCAGTTTTAGCTTCAGTTTCCTCCTGGAAAAGGTAAGGAATATGGCTCTTTCAAATACTATGTCACATCCACGACACAGATCACTCACTGAAACTTTTTGGCATCTCTGATCACTGGAGAAAGAGCTAAAAATAATCCTTACAGTCAAAATTAAAGTAAAAATAGGGTGTTATACCTTGGCTGTGGACTCTTTAAGAAAGTGTTTTAAATTCCTGCTCATCCTTTAGCCAAATTTTTTTTTGTAGAATAAATCCAGTGTGTTGCTGTCAGAACACTACAGCTGAGGCTGGGAGATGTGCTGCCCGTAGTGCCTGCAGCAGGATTACCCACTGGGAGCAAGATCATTAATCTCCCAGTAAATCTTCACTACTGTAAAAGTAGGCAGATTCCAGAAATAACAGTCCCCAGCTTCCAGACGTCAGGCCTTGATGAACGGATCAATGCCAAGGCTGATGAGTTGACCTCAGAGCACTTGGAATTGCTTCTTGTGCCCAGACTGCTGACACAGCATGTGGAACTTCCGAAAAGCTCCATCGTGTTCAGCAAACAGTTCTGGGGATGACTCAGAGCAGCGGCACGGCTTGATTCAGCATTCGGAGGCCTTGAGTCCGTTCCCAGCATTGCTGTTACCCTTTTGGGGATCCTTGGAGACCAGCGTCTCATCTGCCTCACTCCCATTCCCTGGCTAATGAAGGAAAAGTGATCCCTGCAGATAATGGTCCTTGGATA
Organism: Falcunculus frontatus; assembly: GCA_013398115.1. NCBI lineage: Eukaryota > Metazoa > Chordata > Aves > Passeriformes > Falcunculus > Falcunculus frontatus. Next base: position 458,957 of record VZRV01005415.1, on the reverse strand, counting down.
ACTGATGCTGGAAGGCATACCTAACCAGGTGTTAGGGATTTATTATTTAGGAAGAGTGGGTGACTTCCAGGTGTGTTGGATGAAGATATGCATTGAAATAAAGCATATGCTTCAATCCTCACTCAAAGCTTCATTTCCTGCCTTGAAGGGAAGTTGTTCGGAAAAAATAGGAGGTTTTTTGTTTCGTTCAATTTTGTAATTAATTTTTTTGAGCTCCATGTTCCTGTTTATTCTTTGTCATAAACAGCAGTTTGGTTTATTGCATCAAAACCTTTTCCCAGAGGGCTGTGCAGCACACTAAAGCAGTGAGTTTGATGGATTATCAAGCCTCAGGAAGAAAAAGAAAGACAAATAAAATGGTTAGGGATGTTTGTCAAACTGATAGCTGGGAGTCATGTGCATAGTGCACTCGTAGTAGCCTCCTGGGCAGCACAACTCAGCACCGCCACTGAGGAATCCTTGCTGTCAAACAGCAGATAAATTGATTCATTTGGAAAGAGCTGTGCCGTGTGATGTCCTCCTCGATAAAACAAACACTCCCTGTCCCAATGCAGCTGTGGGGTTTGACATCTCTTGAGTGATGCTGGGGGAAAAAGCATTACTGACCTGGCAACAGAATTGAAAATCCGTTAAAATAACAGTGTGGAGCTCTTTGTTGTGCGTGCAGTCGCCTCCTTCAGAAGCTCGATCACGCACGTCCGACTCGCTTTTGAGGCATCGTGAGAATTCTGAGGCTTTGAAGAGGCTGAACTCTTAGCTGAGCAAAACCACCAAATGGCTAGCAGACAATAGTAAAAAAAGTTGGTTAAAATAATTCCCGTTCTAAATTTGATGCCTCTAAGTCTGATGCCCAATTCTCTAACAGGCATTCATGGGGACAGTTTAGAACAACCTTCATGTAGATAAACTAAAGGCTTTCCAAAGTCTAATACAAAAAAGAAAATAAGGAGAAAAAAAGACTGGGATGTCTTTTGGTGCTGGAGGAAGGGGAGGAGGAACAGCATATTCCTATGTCTGTAGCTATGGAATAAAAAAAGAGTTGCTGATGGCCTCCTTAAACCGGTTTTGTCCAACCGGCTGAAGGAGAAAGAGCCGAAGGAAGGGAAGAACTCTTTGGTCAATCTGGATGGAAAAGTATTTCTTGGATGTGTGTGTTTTATAGTTGCGTTTACACTAAAGTCAGAATTGAAGTACGGAAGAAAGTGTTGACAGTGATGGACAACCACAATTGTCAGAGTTATTTTAGGAGCTAGATGAACCATATGTGAGGAGCTGGATAAAGCTGTGTGCAGATGTTCCACCTCTGCCTGCACTGAGCAGAGCAGGATGTTCTCAGATTGGGCTGAGGTCACTGTGCTGGAGAAATGCAGATCATTACAAAAGCAGATTAATAATATATAAACAGTCTTAGGTAATGGTTGGCGCAGGCTCCAGAATGCTGGTGGGAAGCTCGTTGTCCTCTCACCCACTCCCTTCCCTCTGAAAATGTCACTTATCCCAAAATTCAGAAGTTGTGTATCTGCGATGACAGAAATGAAAGGTGAACGAACAGTTGCTTTTCCTCCTCTGGATTACTCAGGGCTGTACTTTTCTGCCTGGTTTTCGTACAGTAAGTTCTTGGAGGCAAAGGTTGCATTTAGCTCTTAATGTCAGAGATGAACAAATCATTAATTTTAGAACTAACTGCTGACTGGCAAGCAGCACCTCGACTCAGTCCTGCCATGCTGACCTTTTCCCTGAAGGTTTATCCTTTACTCATAGAGGATTTTTAATGGATTGGCTACCCAGTTTTAACTAACCCCTTGAACAGCTTTATTCTTTGGGTTTCTGGATGCTGTGTGGCAGCTTGTGGTAGCAGCACTTAAACAAATGGACCTGAAACCCAGCTCAGCTGCAATAATGGGTTGTACCCTGTGCGGAGCAGCTGATGGAGGAGCTGCACATTCATTGCATTAATGCATTTTGCTGATGCTGACCATGGCTGGTGGCTTCAGAAGCTCTTATCCCCAAGCTCTTATCCCTCCAAGCCATATCCAAAGCATCACTAACATTGCTGCAGGCATATAAAAAGAGAGTGCTACTACCTTACACAGAGGTGGAGGGATTCATTGCTGCTGAGCCTTGATGCCCTGGGCCACTAATGAGTTTCAGAGGGCATTTATCAGCATACTCAGCTACGTAAAAGTAATGAACATTCCCAATAAACTGGGTCACCACATGACACATACTGGGTCACAGTCATGTGCAGTGGATAAAATACAGCAGTGCTGATGGCCATTTCCATTATCACAGCCAGCGCTGTGCCTGGCATGTGGCATAGTGGCAGGTCAAAGTGTTACACTGCATTTATTTGAAGCTATTTTGTATGGGTCAAAAAAAAATCTTGTTAAAGGTTAAAATACAATGCTGAAGCCCTTTAAGAGCCCTGGAGGGAGTGGGGTGTTGCTATGAGCTCAGGGCTCTGGAAGGTTGGTCGAAGGGGGGGTTAGCTGTCCTTGCACGACACGCTTCCAGAAGGAAGCCAAGACAAACCACAAAAGAGTGTGATGGCAAAGGAATGCTGCCTAAATAGAGTAGATTCTGTTTCAGGAGTAGTGCTGGATAACTGCTTAAAATTGGCCTGTCCTAATAATTAAAAATAACTTGCTTCCCTTGAGCCATCTCCACACTCTCCCACTCCTTTGATGTTCATGGTGTCCTTCCAGCCTTTCCCCTGTTACTGTCATCGTCTCCCTCTCCTGCCATGTCACTTGTTCCCCCTCTCTTTCTTTTCTTTTCTTTTCTTCCCTCACAGTTCAGTCCCTTCTCACCCTCTGTACTTTATGACTGATACACAGTCTTTTTTGTGTCTCACTTTTTCCCTCTTCTTTGCCCTCTCCACCCTCTTGCTCCCGCTCCATTCATGCGGCTCTTGCCCGCTCATCCACCAGCATTTTCCATTATCCTCGGAATAGCTATATTGCTTTTAACATCCTTCATCCAGCAACTGTTTCCCTCAGACAGCAGGAAGGTGAAGGTTACATGGGGCTGGATGAAGGCAGAAGTAGGAAGTGATTGTGGCAAAAAAGGGGGAATAGAATGACTGGTGTTGGAAGGGTTGGGAGAAGAGACTCCTGGAGACCTGCTGGGTTAAACACCTAAAGAGAATACAAATAATGTCTTCATCATTCTGCTTTGGCAGTTACAAAGATGAAGTTTGTGTCATTTCGGAGTAAATGAGTGTTTCGGGGCTCCTTGACCCCACTTTAGGAGGAAATGGGGTCGTGTTGGCCATGGTCCATTCACAGTGCTCTCTGTCCTCACATATGGTGTTCCTCAAGCCTTGGAATACGTAATTAATATTTAGAAAAATGAGCTACCGAGAAGCTCATGAAAAATGTGCTGCTTTAGTGTGTAACCAGCTGGACTCTACACATCATTTTAGGACAGGAGGTGCTCCTTGGAAGTAAAATACTCATCATACCAGTGTGAATTATTTTGCAGCTCCTTTTCAAGCAAAAGGCAGAGAGATCAAAATCCCCTCAGAATCATGATTAGAACAGAGAGTGGTCATTTCAGATGCTGAGCAAAGTCTGGACATGGTCTCCCATTTCTTAGAAGAGAATCCTTAGCAGTGAAGCTGGTAATCCATCCCTCTTCCTGGAGGAATTAACGTTGAACAGCTAATAAAGTATTTAAGGTGAAATAATTGGAAAAGGACCTTTCCCAGAGCATTGGTGGCATTCAACAAATACAGGGTAGGAAAAACAGTTTGAACCTGTTTGGGGTGAGCCCCATCCACACCGGCCCCTGGCCATCCTGGAGGCTCTTGCACTCCCTTCTCACATTAACCCGGTCTCATTCCCAAGGATGGAACAGATTTGGAAACCTTGAAAAGTTTTACAGCGTGAGAAAATCATTTCCCACCCAGCTCCATGTAAGTGAGGAGCCTGATTCCCAGCCCAGTCTCTACCACCAGGCTCCACTTGCAGCACTGACTTTTGGCAGCCTCTCTGTGATTTGAAGATAGAGAAAATGTGACAGAGAATAAATAACATCAAGATGAAATTCTGGCTCAGGTTGCATTTTCTGAGAATGTCATTCTGCCTTTGCTTTGGTTGACTTCCCAGAATCTTCCTTGCTTACTGCTTTAGCTTCAGATGCAGCCATTAAGCATTATGTTTATCCTACTGGTTATAAGGCTTAGTTGATACACCAGTAAATCAAGCACAAGCATCAGGAATCATGGAATCATAGAATTGTTAAGGTTTGAAAAGACCTCTGAGATCAAGTCCAAACATAATGTACGGGAAGGAGCTGAAATTAATTGGGTTGTAATTGTATGTGTGTCCCAAAATCTGATGGTGACCATTCATTTCAAGAGTATTACATGTGACCCTTTTTCTGTGACATGGCTCTTCAGATTCCTGGAAGAAGTTAATTGGCCTCTCATTAAAAGAGACTTTGTGTCTACACACCAGTTGTGTAGGAAATCAGAGTAATTTCTGTTAGTGGAACCTGATATCAAGGAATGGCAACTTATGAACTTCATTCTGTGAAATCCACGAGTTATAATCCCCAAATAAATAGGATTGATGAAAAGAAATCATTACCTTTATAATTATTTTACACAGTAAAGTTCTCTAAGGGAATTCATTATATTTTAACTGGCTGGTAGGAAAAATTCTGTAAGGAATTTGGAGGTATCCATTAAAACTTAAATACATGTATTAGGGCTTGATGCTTGAAATAACAGCCCAGCTTTCTCATCACTGCATGTGTCAAACCTCGTTTTGACTGTGAAAGGAAATTATTGCATTCTACCCCATTGGTAATTTCATACTGAAAATTAAAAGCCAGTGCTGAGCCACCAATGGATGAGGACCCCACAGCCTGATGTGTTCGTTCCTTGGTACCATCCTTCACCGCCCCGGATACCCTGGAGCCTCCTGCGATCTAAGGGATAGGTATTGTAGGTGGAGAGACGGAAAACCTTCATCATGTCCAAAGCCATGGACGTTCATCATCCCAGCTGCCCCAAGCTCCAGAGAGGCCACAGCATTTCCTTCACACAGTGTCCTCAGCTATATTGTCCTTCCCAAGTTCAAAAATGCAATTTATTTTCCAATATTCTGTGCTATAGTGCTCCAGGGCAGTGGTGGTTTTGGTACAGAACTGCTGCCACCTGCCTTGCCAGGATATTTTTGGATACTCAGTGACATTTGAAAGAAAACCCAATGAACGGGAGCTGGAGAAAAGCTTTGTGCCCTGGCAGAGGCTCATTCCAAATGGGCAGGCAGTGCCCAAGGCTGGAGGCAGCACGGGAGCAGGAGAAGCTGGGCTAGAGTGGTGCCAGAGCAGGTTCCTGAGGGATTCACAAGCAGAGACAGATTTTTGAGGGCCTTTCTTATACTGCAAAAGAAAACTAGAAAGTTGGCAGCGTGGCCTGAGAAGATATCACTGGTTTTCTGCTTATTTTAATAAGTGGGCAGAATGTAGCAAGGTTCTAGCAGAGTTTGCTGAGCTGGAAAAATCAGGGGGAAGCTGGGAGAAAAGGAACTTTTTTTTTTTTTTTTTTTAAATTGAATTGAATTTTTGAATGAAGCAAGGGCTCACAGTGCATGGGTAAAGTACAGCGAGCCTGACATTGCCCCCAGTTCAGGGGAATCTGTAGTTCTGAGGTGCTGCCTCGCTGTGATGGACTCGGGGAGTGTTGTCTGTCCACTTCCACAGAGCTTGACGTGTGAAAACAGCAAATAAAAAATAAGTTCAGGAAAACAATCACAAGTTATTACTGGCACCAAGTCCCTAAACAGAGCTTGGAGCACAATCTGAGCTCAGCACAGCACTTCGGAGATGTCAACTACTGTCACTATCCATTTCTGCAAACAGCTACAGCTTAAATTCATTTATTCCTCAAGTGGCAGGTCCAGTCATCTTTCAGGATCAGTGCCTGTTTTTACCAACTGATTTGTCTGGATTCTTGTCATGGGTAGTTAACACTCATTGCTCTTAAAGACTTCACCTGCCAGAACAGATCAAACTCACCAAAGGAAAAATCACTGCTTTTACAACTGTCCTGACGTGGCTCTGATGAAGACACAGGGTTTTTTGTTCTTTTCTCTTTGCTAGGTCGTGGCTTATCACTACTGCCAGGCTGACAATGCCTACACCTGCCTGGTGCCCGAGTTTGTGCACAACGTGGCCGCCCTGCTCTGCCGCTCGCCGCAGTTCGTCGCGTACCGGGAGCAGCTGCTGCGTGAGCCCCACCTGCAGAGCCTGCTCAGCCTCCGCTCCTGCGTGCAGGACCCCATGGCCTCCTTCCGCAGGGGTATCCTGGAGCCCCTGGAGAACCTGCACAAAGGTACTGATGTTCCCCGTGCTTGTCCCAAGCTCCCATGCACCTTTTTTAATTATGATTTTAAAAATGACACTTAATTGGATCTGGGCATTTGAGTGAAGCAATGGATTAATCTGTCTGCATTGTTTCTTGAGCTGAAGGGCAGAGGTGGGATCTGGAGAAGCTGGGAAGACTGAGAATCATGGAATGGTTTGTGTTGGAAGGAACCTTAAAGCTCATCCCATTCCACACCGTGCCATGGGCAGGGACACCTCCCACTGTCCCAGGTTGCTCCAAGCCCCGTCCAGCCTGGCCTTGGACACTTCTAGGGATCCAGGGGCAGCCACAGCTTCTCTGGGCAACCTATGCCAGAGCCTCATCATCCTCACAGGGAGGAATTTTTTCCCAACATCCCACTTGGCTTTCCTTTCTCTTGCTTCTTTCATATCCCAAACCTGTCCTCGCGGTTCTCAAGGTGAAAACAAGCAACCAGTTCCATCCACAGCACTGCTTACAGCAGCATGTTCTGATTTATTTGTGCAGGGGTGACTTTTTTTTCCTTTCCCTGCTACTATGTAGTGGGCTTTGGAGAATCTGAAGCTTTCACCGAAAGGACTGTTATCATAAAAGTCCATAGACACCCTGTGTAAAGCTTCTGGGGGAGCTGGTGACAAGCCTTATCCTGATTACAGACTTGGAGGTTTTTCTAATATAGCATTGATTTTGTCTTCTTTTCTTCTTCCCTCTGCAAGTTATAACTAATTCATTGTGACAATCGCTAAATTTAAGATCTTTGCTCGTTGCCATGAAAACTGTCAGAGTACTGCGGAGTTCAAGACTGTTGTCCTGCAGAACCATGTTTATTACTGTGCCTGTGCTGCATCTTGGCTGCAAAAATAGTTCAGATAATTTTGTTACCACCCTACACATTGCAGTGTAAGATCCAATATGAAATAGATGCAGCTTCTACCAGATTCAAAGCCCTGTTCAAATCAGCTCTTCAAAACCGTTTCCAAGCTCTGAGCAGCAACATCTGGGTCCAACCTCCCTGGTTCCACGAGGCACAAAGCATATGTAGAGCCAGCACAGCATGACAGCATTTGGTTTTCCTGGCATGGAGATATGTAACTGTGGGAGGAGCATGGTTGCTTTTTCCTATCATCACTCTTGGCAAAAAGAAAATGGATACATTTAAGGAACTGCTGCTCTAAAGGAAAATAATTCCTGGTTATTACCATAGCTCCTTGGGAGATGCTTCAGCTCTTGAATTCAGAGCGTTTTGGAGGATTCTTATTTTTCTTATCAAGGAGGTTCACCCCCATCTGGCCCTAAATTTTGAGAGGTGGAAAAATTTTATGTGAAACTTTTTTTTCCTTTCCTTTTGGGCTCTGCATTCAACATGACTCCAACGGAGCCACTGACCAGGACTCCCGCCTTTCAACCCTGCTGGTCGAGAGTGCTGGCAAGCTACAAGTGTTCTCTAACAAAATGAACAGTATCTGGAAATTGGTTCTAAAATATATAATATTTAAGGCTCTGTAAATATATCAGCAGGTCTTTTACAGGGTGCTGTTGAAGCTTTAATGCTACTGGGACAAAATGCACAGGTGTTAATGGTGAACATCACTGAGAAAGTTGGATTCATGTTTCTCAAATATATATTTATATATATATTTGATGTCAAGGAATCTAAATAATATATAGGAGAACAAAGTTCTGATTCTTCCTCTACTCTCTGCTTTCTCCTCTCTCCCTTAGGCTTTATGAGGAACATGAGATGTGGCTATAAAACCCAAGCACTGTATTTACTCCAAGATTTCAGGGAGGAATAAAGTATATTTTATAGTGTACCCAAAAATCTTACTGAGAAGTTAACTGAAAAAGCAGCTAGGGTAACTTTAATGCAAAATATATGTTTTTCACGTATATGTTTACAGTACAGTAGGAAATAAATGCAACCTGTTGACGTAAGGCAAGGACAAGATGCTCAGCGGTCCCAAACACGAGGTGTTTGCACGTCTGTTCTGCCTGGACTACCACAGGGACCACAGGTCTCATCATCAATGAACATTCTGTGCTGGGGTTTTACAGAAAAGTTTCTGATGCAATTTAAAGTCAAAGAGAAAAATTCACCTACTGCTGGGAATATGAGCTTTTTGATAACAGGAGTTTATCTGTAGTACTTTACAGATCAGAACTTGTAGTGCATGTGAATAGCATATGCCAACAATAGATTCAGATTCATTTTACACCTAGTTTTGAGTTTATTAGGCAAGATTACCTTTGAGAAGATACCACTTGAGCTTAGGATACAAGTCCAGAAGTATCTCTATCATTCATTGTAAAGCTATACTCAGCTCTCGGTGTCTGACATAGAAAAAATGACTGCATTGTCAGCATCACCTGGGTTACTATGTTCTCCAGCAGCAAAAAAAAATCCTGTTTAAACAGTCCATGATTTACTTCTTGTAGGATTTGCAAGGCCAGGTTGGAACAAGCTGGTCTAGTGGAAGATGTCCCTGTCCCCAGCAGTCCCAGGTGGAATGAGATGACCTGTAAAGGTCAATATGCAATTAATGTATCATTAAAAAGGTGCTGCTGCTGTGGGGGTTTTCTTCCTTGGCGATAACTGGTCATGCTTTAAAACTCTGTAGTGACTTTGCAGAACATTATGATTGCGTGCCTATAGCCTTTCCAATAAATGCTTTTTCTCTTTCTCTCAGAGAGGAAGATCCCTGATGAAGATTTCATTATATTAATTGATGGTTTAAACGAGGCTGAATTTCACAAGCCAGATTATGGAGACACCATAGTATCATTCCTGAGCAAAATGATTGGAAAATTCCCTTCCTGGCTGAAGCTGGTAGTGACAGTCAGGACAAGTCTACAGGTATGTTGAGACCCAAAACAGGGATAAACTGTCATTGTCATGATGGACTTCGGTCAAGAAGATCTTACTGGATGTTCTGGTTTTGCTCAAGACCCTTTATTTCAGGCTATTCTTTTGGCTTTTTTATTCTTGGATTTACATTTGTGTCCCCAGGGTCACTCTACAGCTTTGGAAGGATCTAATCCATCATCGCTTATTCATGTCAATAAATGCTCATCAGCAATTAATTCAGATAATTTTGTGAGACAACTCACTTGCCAATAGGCCCCGACTCATGGAGCCATTAGGAAGGCAGGGCCTGATGTCTGTCAGCCTGTGCAGCTAAAGAACATCCTCAGCTCCATGTGGAAGGGCAAAGGAATTCAGACCTTCATTCCTTTCAGCATGACCCAGAGCATGATGGTTTCAGTCTGGTGGAGTCAATATTGGGCCAAGACATTACTCAGCTCAAAAAGACTCTCATGAGCAGGTGTGGAAGCTCAGCAAGGAGCTGAGTCTGGTTTCAGCCCCATCAGGGCAGCTAGCCCTCACATAGTCCTTGTCACTGGGAATGGCAGCTGCTTCCCAAGATCCAGGGGAGCACAGACTATTTGCTGCTCAGTGCTGAGGTCCATTTTTTGCTCGGTAATGGAGTAAATTAAATATCATTTGGAAGAAATCTTTTTGTAATTGTAAGTAAATTACATCCCAATGGCTTGAATTCCTCATTTAATTAGGACTTTTGCATCCCTCTATAGTTTTCACTGCAGCTTGAGTTCGCACTGTGCTCTCCCTCTCTATTTTGTTGGAGAGCTTATGGCTTTTCTGGAGTCGGCCTTGTACAGATCTGTTGCATCATTTCTCCTCTCCTCACAGCGGCTGAGAGCACATGAGGCAAGAATTCCTTTGGGAAGGCCTTTGCTGATCTTTGGTTTATGTTGGATCAGGGAGTTCAGTAGATGAGCATTCCCTGCGTGCAGTGTCCTGCAGCAGACAGACATTGTTGCTTTGGACTGGAAAATACTCACTATTATCTGTCCTGATGTTTCCATGAATCTGTGGGTGTGGGATGCAGAAGGATGCTCCCAGGGAGGTTCTTGGTCTCATCTTCAGCAAGTTTCTTGTGGCCTCAGATCTGTCATTTGGATGTCCATTCCCTCTGACAGGACAGCAGAAGGGATAGGAGGTCAGTCCACGGCTGGGAATAGGAATAACAAGGGCACCGCTCTGTGTGAATTTACCAGCCCTTTCCATGGATGTAGTCTTAGAAAGTGTCCTTTGTTTTTATTTCAGTCATGTTTCACACACAGCCTGCTTGATTATAGATGAGAGTGTGAGGCCCTGAGGGCACAAACTGCTATTTGTGTTCTTGCCCTGATGGAAGGTCTTAAAGGAGTCTCAAAGGTGCTATTGTAGTAGAAATTAAGTTTACTTAATGAATAGTAAACACTGCCAGCACGAGTATCTTTTTTTCTTTCTTTCTTTGTAGGAAATAATTAAGCTGTTGCCCTTCCACAGAATATTTTTGGATAGACTAGAAGAGAATGAAGCCATCGACCAGGACCTGCAGGCGTACATCCTTCATCGGATACACAGCAGCTCGGAGATCCAGAACAACATCTCACTCAATGGCAAAATGGACAACACTACGTTTGGCAAACTCAGTTCTCACCTCAAGACCTTGAGCCAAGGGTCCTACCTATACCTGAAACTTACTTTTGATCTTATAGAGAAAGGATACCTAGTTCTAAAAAGCTCCAGCTACAAAGTGGTCCCAGTGTCCCTGTCCGAAGTGTACCTGTTGCAGTGCAATATGAAGTTCCCAACGCAGTCTTCCTTTGATCGAGTCATGCCTCTCTTGAACGTAGCAGTGGCTTCTCTGCACCCGTTAACAGACGAACATATTTTTCAGGCCATTAATGCAGGTAACATTGAGGGCACTTTGGAGTGGGAGGACTTTCAGCAGAGGATGGAGAACCTTTCTATGTTTCTTATCAAACGTAGAGATATGACCCGAATGTTTGTTCATCCCTCTTTCCGAGAATGGCTTATCTGGAGAGAAGAAGGTGAAAAGACCAAGTTTCTTTGTGATCCAAGGTAAGCAAATGCTCTGAGAAATCAGAGCTTACCAATGTGTTACTCTGCACTGTTACTTGAATAATTTTATTTTACAAGGTTGCACATGGCTGCAGTTACCCAGCTTTGCTCTGTGTACACTGTCGGTCCCTACATTCTGTACTGATCACCTGAGGTCTCTATGTTGTTCATGGAACGAAACAAGCACCCCTGGGCACACACCTGACTTGGCACACCTAACAGTCATCTTTAGAATGAGATGAGCTGAGTTCATTCTCACTTCCTTCTGAGTTCCTCAGAAGGCCCCAGGCTGTCTAGCTCAGTTATAACCAGGGGCAGGTTACTCCTGCCCGCCCAGTCCTGGAGAAGGGGAATCATCGTCCCTTTCTCCAAAGGTATAAAAAGCACAGGAAGTGGAAGATAGGAAGTGGAAAAATGAGTAGTGTACATAAGTACATGAAGAGTAAGGTTGCTGAGGCTGATATTTTTCCCCATGAGAAGAGTTTTGAAGTGAAATGTGGGTTTGTGAAGCTGCTTTTAATTGACTGACCCTGACAGACTGTCCAGGTGTGAGGCCATTACAAAGGAAATTGGGATAATGGACCTCGTGTCCACTTGTATCCCAGCACTGCAGCTGGGATAATCTTCCTGATTTCATTAGCGAGTGCGAGTTCACGTGTTCTCAGAAGCATGGAAAAGAGGGGAGGGGAGAGGAGGAACACAATGTCCGGGAATTATCCCATTCTTCTATGCTTTTAAGAAAAACAGCAGATCTCCATCCTCTGGGGTTTTGGTTAGCCCGTTGAAATGCTGACCCTCTTCTTTGAACCCTCATCATGCGTTTGCTGTCCAAAGCAAAGGCTAATTGGCTCTGAAGGGTAACATTTTCACTGCTGGTCTCCCCAAAGAGGAACCCCTCCCAGCCCCTCCATTTTTTAACACAGGGCTCCAGTGAGGCATTTGTCAGAGCACTTAACCAGCATTGCAGTAACGACCCCCCCCAGCCTGTCAGGCCACCACATCAACCATGCGGCTTCCTTGACAAATAACATAAAACATTTTAGGGAAAGACCCAATCCTTTGTGACTGATGCACGGAGAAAATGGTTCTTATTGCACATTCTTCTTACGCTTGTATTTCTAAACCTAAATTCCGCGCTAATGCAGTGCTGCTTTCTGCCCAGACTTAATCAGAAACTTCTATGCAATTATTTTCCATGCTTTTACAATACTAATAAAACATTTTATCCTTGTGCTGCTGCTGAAGAGGCTGTGAGCGAGACAGAAATTATTTGCCCTGGCAAGGCAGTAAGAGAGCTGTAGTCAGATATGGACCCCAGAAGTGAAATTATTTTATCCAGATTTAAGTATAAACATCTGAGTTACTTGTCTAGACTTGCTTTATAGTCGGAGGAGAGAAATTAGAGTGATTGATTTCATCCTGAGCTAAAAGGCTACAGTAGGTCAGATGAGGAGTGCCTGGGAAGCATCTCCTCCAGCTGAGTTATGAGGAATCTCAGGATGAGGGGCTCCCCAGGAGATGTCTCCAGTATTGACAAATAAGGCTGGATGAGGTGAGTCTCTCCAGGCTGCTCCTCTACCCCACACACAGGGCTTTGAAGCAGATTCACAGATTTTCTTTTCTTGTACAGGAAAGCTAAGGTGATACTCTCAGTGCTGTTGCCTGTATGAGTATCACAGTTTGGGCTTTTGTGTCTCAGGGTGGCACTGGACCAACAAACGTTGTGTGTGCTGGTGGTGGTGGCTGAGGGAAGAGGCACTTTGTGCTGCATGGGGAGGTCCCAGCATCCATGGGACCATAGCAAAATGAAGCATTTTAGATCTTCACCTCAAGCGCTTTACCTCTGGCTTGGTGAAGCCAAACCTCACCTAATTTTAGGGACCTGCCATCCAGGTGTTGCTCAGGCAGTCACTCCCATCTCCTTGAATCCTTGGAGCAGTTCATCTGGCCTGTTCCAGCTGCTGACTGATGTGAGCTGAACCCCAAACCCCAGTCCCTGGACTGGCCTCCGGGATCAACTGGGCACAGACATGCTGCTCCAGGGAGGTGACCTGCGCAGGATTGGAACTTGGAGGAGATGGGAAGCAGCAGGGGTGATGCCTTTGGCATAGGTTTGCTCCTGGTTGCTGTTCCTAGGGCAGTGGTTTTTGAAGAATAAGCATTGTATGAACCCACAAGGCCATTTCCTCACCTCTTCCCTCCTCTTCTACATCCACAAACCAAATCTGTTCCTCAAACCCCAAATCAAGACACACTGCATGGATAAACATCCAGCAGCGATCCAGGCAGAAGGATGCAGCTCTCATCTAACACCCGAGTTGCCATGGTTTCTGTCAGAGCTGTCTTTTAGTACAATACTCTGTAGGTATTTTACATTTTCCATTTTCTCTTGGGATCACATTGCAAGTGGAGACTTTTCCTGCACAAAATTAGTGTTGCGTATTACCCAGAAAAATGACAGAGTGAAGGCTTTAGAGCAAAATCCGGGGTTTTTGTTTTATTTTGCTGGAATGCTGAATCTGATTGACAAATAACAGTCCTCAGTGTAAAGATAATTAATTTAGAAAGTTTGGAGAAAAAGAAGTTGGTGAAAGTGATATTTCTAACAATTCAGGGATATAACAAACAGCTTTAAATGGGGAGTTGGTCCTTGCATTGCACATCTTGACTTCTTAAAAATTACCCCCAGCTCAGTCCTCCATATGGAGCTCACTTGGGCATTATGGTGCATGGATTAATTGATTTTCTTCCTCTTTTTTATTATAAGACTCTCAAAAGCTCTTAAAATACACTGATTGATTGTCAGCAGAAACGATCAAATGTTCACCAAAACCCAGAGCAGGTCTTAAGTGTTTTCTCCACATCCACGTGAGATGGATTTTACTCAGCAAAGCAAAAGCAAATTGTTTGAATTCAAGGTGAGGCAGAATAATGGGTTTAGAATTTATTTGAATTCCTTATATATTAGGCAGAAAATTAAAAATAATGCAGTGCCCACTAGCACCTTGTGGGGCCAGAGATGGAATAATCAGGTTTTCCAAATTGGTTGGCAGCAGTGCCAGCTCTCAAGGGGCTGCCATCATTATTTAGCATTGCTTTACACTTGGAATTACCTCTCTTAATGTCTTCTTCATTGCTCCAGAGTGCCAGTCTTGTAGCTCTGCAAGTGTTGTAGCTCACAGTGGGCTTTCTCAGTGCCCCAGGTACAGGCAGCACTCACCACACTGGCACAGCCACGAGGGACATGTTGTCGCTTGTTTTGCCATCCCCAACCATGGTCTGGATGCCACGTGCCACCAAAATACATGAGGTCAGGTTATTTCCTTGCCCAGCCTGCTGTCTGGTCATCTGCACCTGTGCAAGGCCTTTGCTGAGTTAGTGCAATTAATTAGCAGATCACCGTGGGATCTGGTTGTTCAAGATCATTTCCACAGCTCTAATTTTGGCAGAAGTGTGGAGCATGGTAGAAGTGGTGGCTGAGCTGTCATTTGGGGCAGAACTTTCTCCACACCCATTGCACAGGAACGAGAGTACAACATTTCTTGCTCTTTTAATTTACCCCTCAAGCTATATTTAGTGAGTGCCATATTTGTGAATCACAGAGATGAGTCGATCATCATGTCCTCCAGTAAACTGGAGGGGCAAACCCAATCTGTTCACCAAGTATGGAGTGCTGACTCTGAGAATACAACTTTTAGGCTTCCCAAATGTCTTCCAGAATAAATTCTTTTGACTGCATGACTTGGAACCCAGTATATTTTGAAATGTAAAAAGAATGGGCAATAACTCAACAAAATGAGTGTAGGAAACTTACTGTATGCAAATTCCGCATCGCCAGCATCTCAAGATGTTAACTCTAGTCAGAGAATCATGGAGTGATTTGTGTTGAAAGGACTTCAAAGCCCATCCAGTTCCACCCCTGCCATGGGCAGGGACACCTTCCACTATCCCAGGTTGCTCCAAACCCCGGCCAACCTGGCCTCGGACACTTCCAAGGATGGGGCAGCCACAGCTTCTCTGGGCACCTTTGCCAGAGCCTCCACACCCTCAGAGGGAAGGATTTCTTCCCAGTATCCCATCTAACCCTGCCCTCTGGCAGTGGAAAGGTATTCCCCCTTGTCCTGTTACCCCAGACCCTTGTCCGAAGTCTCTCTCCAGCTCTCTTGGAGTCCCTTTCTAATCTCATGCAGAAATCAGAGTTCAGAAATAAATTACTGAAGCCATTGGAAGCAACTTGGGGATCTGTAACAGGGATTTAGCAGTGCAGTGAAGTGACTTTTCTGCAGGTTTCCCCTGAACTGCAGTCAGAGCTGCAGCTGCAGCGTCAGTTGGAAGAGACAAGGAGAAAAGGCAGACAGATTATAAATGATGACACATGAGATGGAGAGCAGATGTGATCGCTACCACCATAAAGGACATCAGTGGAGCAGCTCGTTTTAACTGGCTCATTAGACATGCAAACCTCAGCAACGGGATGCAGAGGGGGGGTTGAATATATTTTGTGCATTAAGTTACTGTCCTCATAAAATCTGCTCTTTTTCTTTTCTTCTGGACTTTAAACTTCTGTCCGCTGGGCCATTTTCACATCTAAATGGAACAAAATATTCACAGAATAATCCATCCTGTGGCACTGAGCCACCAAGAAGGAGTGGAGAAAACTGATCAGCAGAAACTGATCAAAGAAAGAAATGTGACTAAATTTCTTCCTGTTATTTTATTCCTCAAATCTTAAGACCCACTTTCAGAGCAAAATCATCTTCCAGCAGTGCAGGAGAGAGTAGCCTTGACTGTTTTGTTTGAATTTTTTTTTATAATGTGAAATCCTTCCAAGTTAATTTGCAATTATAACATCAGAGGGAAACTGTATTACAAAAAACTCAATAAATCAGTTTAGGTGATAAACTCTTCCTTCAAGAGGGGCTCATGAAGCTGAGCTTGGCCTTTCTGCAGCCAGGACAGACATCCAAATATCCTTCTGCAAGGGAAGAGGCTCCGGGCTTTGTCAGAGCCCATGTTAGTCTCTGAACTGGAGTTATAACATTACACTTGGCAGAGCTGAATAAAATATGAATACACATCTTTTGAAGACCAGATTCACTGGGCACAGCATCAAATCTCTTGATTTTGGGATGTTTTCATGGGATTAGCTGGAAGAAGGGAGATGTGGGTGTAAATCAGGGAATTTGGACTTTGGTAGTTCAGAAGTGAACAGGACTGATTCTCATTTATTTTTTGCTTGTCTTTTACTCTGGTGCTTCAATGCCTTAGCACTGGAGTAATTTTACACCCTTTAAAATCTTTTTTACCTGAGGACTGGAAGAGTTTAGATGATACACAGACCTGGGAGCTTTCAATATTTTCTTTTGTGTTTAATCATTCTCCTTCACTGCTCTTTGGTCACACCAGTATTTTATCAGTGAGACTTTGTCCTTTTCCATCTGTGGCATGAGGAATGGGGTTGCCTGGGGACTGTACTTAAGGTGCCAACATCCTGCATCACCTTGCTCTGCGTGTGACTCATATTTGGATGGATAAGGGTGCAGTTGTGTAGGGATCAGATCCAGCATCTATTTATAAGAGCATGGAGTGACAGGACAAGGGGGAATGGCTTCAAACTGACAGAGAGTAGGTTTAAATTGGATATTGGAAAAAAATTCTTTCCTGAGAGGGTGATCAGGCCCTGGCACAGGTTGCCCAGAGAAGCTGTGGGCTGCCCCATCCCTGGAAGTGTCCAAGGCCAGGTTGGACGGGGCTTGGAGCAACCTGGGATAGTGGAAGATGTCCCTGCCCATGGCAGGGGGCTGGACTGATGGGCTTTAGGGTCCCTTCCAACCCAAACCGTTCCAGAATTCCACATAAGCTCATGTGCAGCCTTGTCTTACATTTGCCTTCCTTAGAGCTGCTGTAGGTGTGCACTGATTCGTGCTGTGTAGGGTGTTGGAATGATCAGAGACTCATCTTTATGTCTTTTTTACATATGTAAATATATATATATGCTTACACATATATAATTATGTATCTATATATACACCATATCTATGTACGTACGTACACACACGCACACACATATGTGCCCATCTAGGCAGACTCCTGACCGTTGCATGAGTCGATACAGGCACGGAGAGCAGACTAAAGCTGCAGGAGCTGAGCTGACAGGGCTATTAATTTTTCACCAAAAAAAAGAAATCTTGCATTAAAAATAGAAAAATCTCTAATGATAAATTCTGCAGTGGTGAAATTCAAAGCAAATCATTTCACTGAGCTCCTTGATGTAGAAATCATTACTGCCACTCTGCTGTATTAAAGAAAAAAAAAGCCTGTGCTGTTGCAGTCTGGTTTAGTCTCCAATTAATGTTGACAGAACAAGTATTTATCAACCAGCCCAAAGCCAAGGTCTGGGAAGCACTGCAGAGGTAATGTATTACTCATGAATACTGTCCTTTATTCTGGAGTAGTTCGTACATGCCTTATTCATAACACCAAAGTCATGTCTATAATTAAATTTAGGTAAATACCCTTACAACTGCAGCTGAAAAGCAATTTAGGAGCTGACTGTGGAACCTGGGCTGGTGTGTCAGGCGGGAGCTGAACTTCAGCTCTTGCTGCCAAGAACAGGCACCTCAGAAGCTTCTGGATCATCAATTCATGCTTAGGATTAATGCAGTTACAGATCCATTCAGAGCCTTCCTAAACGTTGTCAGAGTTTCCCACCAACAAGCAAAAGCTTGGTATTATTTGCTGTCCTGTGATGTGGAACACAGAGACAGAGGGGCGTGGCTGAAGGGTCCCTTTGTGCAGCTGCTCACAATCTGGAGCAGAAAGATGCAGCTCCTGATCCCCTGCTTGAGCATCTCCCCAGAAAGGGAAGGAGCTGATGGCTCTGATTCATGGAATCATAGAACCTTAGAGTGGTTTGGGTTGGAAAGGACCTTAAAGGCCATTCAGTCCAGCCCCCTGCCATGGGCAGGGACACCTTCTACTATCCCAGGTTGCTCCAAGCCCTGTCCAGCCTGGCCTTGGACGCTTCCAGGGATGGGGCAGCAATAGCTGCTCTGGGAAACCTGTGCCAGGGCCTTGCCACCCTCGCAGGGAAGCATGTTTTCCTAATATCTAATCTATACCTACTCTCTGTCAATTTGAAGCCATTCCCCTTGATCTGTCACTCCAGACCCTTGTACAAAGTCTCTCTCCAGCTCCCTTGTCAGCGACCTGCAAGTTCTTGAACTTGCACCACCAATCTTTGGGTGGAGGTGAACACCTTGGCCCGTCCTCAAACCCTGTCGCAGCATTGTTAATCTGATGATTTATTGGGATGGACTGAGTGTATTACAGCAATTACAGGTTTTCATAATCTGGCTGCATGGGGCTGGGTTAAATCCAGCAATTGCTGTTCCACTTGACTTCCAGCGGTATCTGGCAACGCTCAAGCTGTGTTTCCTAGTCACTTGTTTCCTTCTGATCTGTTTCTCCTTCCTTCCCATGGGCATTCCCAGAGGTTAACCAGTGTAATGAGCAAATGCATTTGCCTATCTCCTCTAATAGGAGACCTGACGTTCTCCTCCCATTCCAAAGAGAGGGAGAGCCAAAGGAAGGCAAGGCAACAAGCTGGGGTTAACTCGAGGTGCTATAACCACTTTCAGGGCCCTTCTGCTGTCCCAGCTTTTTGTGTTTTATCTCTTCTGTTGGTGCTATATGGAGAATTCTCACAGCACAGATGCGTGGGATTGGAGGCACTGCCCTGTGCACTAAGGCATCATGATGGATTTTCAGCACTCAGCTGAGACATCAAAGCTACGTTGTGATGGGCAGAGTCACCATCTGGAGAGGCTTCTCCTTCTCCAGTCATGGGAAGCATGGAGCAATGGGATCCTGGCAGGGGCCGTGTGCCAGGCCAAGGTGTGGAGAGCGGCTTGACAGGCAAAAAAAAGGGGTTTTCTTCAATTTCTTCTTATGGTCAAGTCACCCTAAGAGTGAAAGTGCTGTCAGTCAATAAAAACATTTCAGAAAACAGTTATTTGAGTTGATGGTGCAGCTATAAACAGAGCTGCATTTTGGAATGAAGCACAGCAGAATTCCCCACCAGTGCAGCAGTTTACCTGTAAATGGGATGTGGTGCTCTGTCACCTGTCACAACCTGGGGATCAAGCCCTGCCTCGTCAGAAAAATATGATTTGTTTTTCATTCCACTCCTCCAGCAGGCACGTTCCTGTCTTCCCAGTACCATAAGGGCTGACAGAGCATCACTGGGCTCTGCTCACACAAATCCATGTGTTACCGATCCAAAAGGAGATTCGTTGGCAGGGCTCGGGGGGCACCTTGCCAAACACCTGGCCAGGGCATTACAAGTCATTCACTTCTTTCCTGAGTTTATTTTGAGATGGGCAGTAATTCACCCTGAATAGGGATGAGCTGGTAAGTCCCCACTGCTGTGAGAGCTTCTATCTTGTGTTTACTAGATGTTTGGCCATCCAAAGTATTTCTTTGCTTTACCAGACAGGGATGAGCTAATAACATTTCCTGTCCTTAAAAGTCCTTTTAAAGCCACAGTTGATATCAAATTTTATTTTCCTTGGCTGGAAGGGGTTTGATTGCTTTTAGTGCAGTCACATTTTTATGTACTTCCAGAAATGAAGTGGCTTAAAAGGACTCCCTTGGGAGCAGCCAGGGGCTTAAGGAAGAACATAATTTTGTTGGTAAAACCAAAAAAACATCATACAGACCACTGAGATCCCAGCGTGGAGCCTTGCTGGCTCCTGCCCTGCTTGCTGCATCTCCTGCTGTGGCATCCACATGTGCCTGGGGCAGCTGCAGAAGCAGGTATTTATTGATCTCACCCAGAAATGGTATTACAACTTCACATTTTTGCATCGTGTGTTTTGTGTGGAGAATCATCTTCTCGCATCTTTGAGAAGACTCAGCCATGTTGAACTTGCAGTGTTACAAGATGGAAGTCTGTAAATGTTTAAAGGTTTAAAAAGGTCAGTAAAAAACACCTTTAGCAAGAGACGTTATTGTCTGTTTTATTATATTTTGCCTTAAACAGGACTCAGTATGTAGTTCAGTTAATTTGCTTTGGTTGTCAACCTGGTAGGGCATTGCCAGAAGCATCTTTATTACTGGAAAACCTGGAGAATATGTTTAGAAGGAGTTTTACAAAGAAATAAAGTTGTTTCACTCCCCAGGACTGTCCAGAGGGTAGAGAGTGCAGGTGTCATTTAAAGGACATTTTATTCGAAGTGTGGATATTGTCAATATGGCATTTTTTAGTGACTTCAGGTTGGTTATGTGCTTTGCAAATGTGGTTCTCCTCTGCGAAATGACTATAAAAGTAACACTTCCACTTTCATGACATTGTACCTCTGGTGTTTCTAAATTTACATCTGCTCATAGAAAATATATTGGGGCTTTTTTTTGTTGCGTGCAGCTGTCTGGGGGGTTTTGAGCTGTCAGTGATCACCAATAATGAAGGGTGCAATTAGTTGTTGATTTACAAGTGATAATTCAGCCAGCTCTGTTTACCAAAGCTGGATGGGGTTGAAGGATTAGCAGAAGCAAAAATTGTCCTCAAAAGTTGTTTTACTGGTGTAATAATACTAACATACTTTTTCTTCTGATTTTAGGAGCGGCCACACACTACTTGCCTTCTGGTTTTCCCGACAAGAAGGAAAATTAAATCGACAGCAAACTATTGAACTGGGACATCACATTCTCAAAGCACATATTTTTAAGGTAACAAAAATTCAAATGAAGGTTTACGCCAACCTCATCCGCAGCACTGGCAGCACTCGGTCTTGTCTTGTCGTGGGGTTGGTATAAGAAGTGTGATTGCTTGAGGCTGCTGAAGCATGTAGAAGTGAGCTTTAGAAAATTGGCTATGGTAGCTAAGAAATCCTTAAAATTAAACCCTCCTTCAGACTGTAAATTCAGCAGATAGCCTCCTTACCTAAAATTGCTCTTCTGCCATAAGATGCTTCTTCCCCTGAAAGATAAGTTCCTGTAGCAGCATCTAGAAAAAAGGCAATCTTTTAAAAGGAACGGTTTTGAAGAATCGAATGCAAAATTTAGGTTGTAAAGGGAAAATCTGATGGTTGTTGAAATTGGCTGATTGGCCCATCTTACTCTTCACACAGACATTTAAGACGTGGGCAATTGAAAGGCAAACTTGGATGTGAGTATCAATATGACCCATGCACTAAGTATCATTCTTCCTGCTGGCCCAGGTACCAGAAGGTGGGAACGAGAGGGTGGATTTCTAAGGTCACAGGAAATACAGAATTTCTTACAACTGTTAGGACCTGTGGGTGCTTAACTCTAGTAAAAATACGGCTGTATTTTCATGTGTTCTCTATATGATTTTATAGATTTAAGAGCTTCAGCACTCCAGTTTCTGTTCCTAGAGCAAACAGCTGATTTCTGCTTTGTGTCAGTCCTGTTGGATTTATTTACTGTATTCCCTGTGCCAGATTCACCATCAGGTGTAGCAGCAAAGTCTGCTTGTTTGGGAAGGCAATGGCTGGAGCCAAAGGGAAGAACTCCAGATTGGTACATTACCCCTCAGGGTATCAATTTCACATTTTCAGTTACATTCCCAAAGCCACATTCAGCCCTCAGTTTACTGTTCAGCTGCCATTTACATCTGAATCTGGTTCCAGACCTTCTTCATTTGTCACGTCCATGGTGGAAACCAATAACAGGGATTCAGACTCCATGCAAATGACAATTTTCATTAAGTGGACAAGTTTCCCCATAGATTCCAGGTTTAACTGAGCAATATTTACAATAGTAGAAAGTGCCAGTTAGTATATGGCAAATGTCAGTCCAGCCTTCTGTTCTTCACCACTCAGCAAAATCCCTGGGTTTACAACACTGCAGGAAGACCAGTGTCACAGTGACTGATAAGCACGACAGAATGTTGTTCGGGAGTACTACGAAGTTTTGGAAGGGTTTGAATTAGCTGGATGAGAAACTCTAACTTAGTCTTTTGCTTTTCCTTGAATAGATTTATTTTTATTCCTTGTTTTAATAACTGTTTACTGAGGATTTGTGAGTGTTTACTGAGTGAAACGAGCTGCATTAGTTTCTGAAGGAAGCACTAGGCTGGAATATTGCACACCATATTTAAGAGCTCGAGCATGCTTCAAAGAAAATACTTCTGAGAGTACATGCACAGACTCTTTGCCAATTGTTGCTGACTGTATTTGTTTCTAAACAAGCATTTTTCCCATTCAGGGTTTTCATTCTGGCTGATCTTTTGCTGAAGCCATTACCAGTGCGGCCATGGGTTTTCTGCCAAGTAGGGAGCGTGTCAGGTCATCAATTCAGGTTGTTTTTCCTCAACTTGCCATGTTACAGCAGCAGACACAAAGATCTTTCTGCAGACACAAAGATCCTAATTTTGAAGGTATTTATGGAGGCCTGGTGCCATTATAATTCCATGTTATGTACTCATCAGGAAGCCAGGAGAATATTAGAACAGAGCTAAAGCATTTTGTCCAGCCAGGGAGTACTGAGAGCTGGGTGTAGAGGCAAACTTTGATAAAACAGTGCAGAAAATTTATTTATCCTTCCCTAGTCCTTCCTAGTTTGAATCCACTGGTACCTTAGCAAGGTGATGATAGAACATTTGGAATTTCCAGGTGTAAAAAAAGTAAGTGATGCACAGACACAAAGTGCTGACCTGACACATGGGTAGGAAGACACTTTCACGTTCCCATCTTTGCTTGCTGTCTGAGGTCTAATGGTTTTGTTTTCTCTTTTAAACACAAACATCCTCAAACAGTTTGGGGGGGGGGGAGAAAAAGTACAAATGTTTTAGTCTTTTAAATCAGTTACCAGTCTTAACAGGAGCATATGGAAAGCCAATTTGAAAAGCCTGGCATGGAATAAAAGGGCACAAAGAGAAATGTGCAGTTTTGATACAAGAGGACCCAAACTTCAGGCTGACATATGTTTTGCAAATCAGCCAAAGAGAAGGCTTTAATTTCATCTCAAATTAGTTAAAATGTCAGTAATACAGAAGTGGGTGATGCTTGGAGCAACCTGGTCTAGTGGAAGGTGTCACTGCCTATGGCAGGGGAGTGGAATGGGATGGGCTGTAGGGTTCCTTCTAACCCAAACCAGTATGGAATTCTGGGATTCTATAAGGTGCCAATGGCCAAATAGCAGAGGAAGTGATAAGGTAAAAGTTAAAGATGCTGACAGCTGCATACAAGACAGGACAGGAAAAACCAACTGTTTGAACACTGGGGTTGTGGGGGTTGTCAAAATTTTTCAAATGGTCAGGCCATACCCTGGTCTCATGTTGGATGGTCCCAATGAAGTGGGAACCACTGATGGTATTTTGGTTTGATGTTGTATCAAGCTGGGATTTGTTTTTGCTGAAGGATTCACTCTGCTCCACAGTTCTGAAGAGGGAATTAGAAAAGGAAGATGTGAGCTGTAAAATGAGAAGTAGGGCAGGCTTTTTTCAGCAACTGAATGATAATGGTGTTGAATGTATTTTTTCTTTAAAGGATAAATGTCACCTTTTATGTCTTACGCTAATATCTAAGTATATATATATATTCTAATGCAACAGTTAAGATTTTTATAGCATCTGTGATAATCTTCAGAGGGCTATTTTCAAAATATCTACCCTTTTCCTTGGTCCTGATGGTGATTCAGGCAGCTTATTTATGGGCTTGATATTAGTATAACTATTTTTAAATTATTTTAACCGTTTATTATAAAATTGCTTTCCCTTTCCCAATTTCACCATCCTGAGTTCATGAAATTTAATATTGACCTCTAATGTCCTGTGTTGTGTCATTTCAAAGGCAGCGTTCAACAGTGGCTCAAATTCCTGGCTCTTTCTCCCTCAACACAAGCAGATATTTTTCTTGGTTTAGCTCCCTGAATTTTAAGGAAACAAGCACATGGAGCTGTTATTTATAAGAGCTTGTCAAATCTATTGCTTCTTTTGGTGATACAACTGTTTCAAGTGACAAATCTGTTGATGGCTAGGGCGATGCTGCAGATTATCTTTCACACAGAGGAATTAGAGGTTGCAGCCGAGTCCAGCAATGGGTTGGGATGATGATTCTTGCACATCTTCCTTCAGAGGAAACAAATCCCGCCTTGTGCTGCTGGTTTTGTTCCACCAGCACCGTCCCCGTCCCAGTCACACAAACCGGAACCGGACCCTGCTGTTTTGCAGGGATGGAAGTGAGCACCCGGCGTGCGAGGAAGCGGAAATCAGGGTTTGCGTATTGAAACAGAATTAAAGACGCCTGTGCGGTTTCCATGGAATCAGCAGGCTTTCATGGGAAATGAGTAGCAGAACGGCAGCATGCAGGGCACACTCACAGCATGGCTCCTGCTGGAGTCGCCATCCCACCCCTCTGCTCTTCCATCCAGCTGTTCACTCCCATCTGTCGGCTACGGAGAAATGATGGATCCTTCCATAGGAGAGAGAAACCTGCTTAACTGTGCTCTGCCAGTTAGTGATGCTGAAAAATATGTCAGACCTTCTATATATTATGCATAACCTGATCATGGACACCAGCTAGAAAGGTCGGAGAAAATCTGGTACAAGATACCAGGGCATACTGCTCCAGGCTGTGGTTGAAAGTTCCTGAATTTATCTTATTGTGAGCAGATACTGTGTACTTTATTAAAAAAGAAAAATAGCAACCTGTGCTCCTTAACATGACATTTTGTGAGGGTGTTGAATGGATCTGATTGCTCACAGTTTAATCCTGCCTTTCCTAGACCTTGGAGATGGCTACTACCTTTACAAGTAATTTTCTGCAAGCTTATTAATTGATTGTGAAGGTCAGATGTGGCAAATTGTCACATTATCTTAGGTGTAGTCATTATTGTCCTGAAACTCCTCTGAAGTCCAGAGACCCGGGAGGATCTGCCCGGTGTAACTGAGCAGATTTGTGAGCTTGGATCTAAGTTACTTTCTCTTTTTCAGGGTCTGAGTAAAAAAGTTGGGGTATCTTCCTCCATCCTGCAAGGGCTTTGGATCTCCTACAGTACTGAAGGTCTTTCAATGGCTTTGGCATCTCTGAGAAATCTCTACACCCCAAACATAAAGGTACTGGAGGTGGGGGGGGAGAGCTAGGGGGTTCAGAACTCACATAACAAGCGCCAGCAATGGGCAGTGACCACACAGAGTATTCACTGGAGCCGTGTCCAGTGTCCTAGCCAGCCTGAGCAGCTTGCTGGGTGTTTATCCTGAGCTGAGGAGAGGCCTTCAGTCCCCTTGAGATTTTTTTACCATTTGGGGTGGTCCCTCAACTCCGCTACTTTGACCGGGGATCTCCTTTTCATTGCAATGAGCAAATAGTGAGTTTGTACCTGTGCAAAATGGATTTTTCCTTCCCGAAGATGTGGAAGGCAACAACTGATGTTGGAACTTGACAGCTCACGTAAAGGGCTCTGGCTTAGATAGGCACAAACTCTGAGGTGACACCAACTCCAACAGCACGTGCTCATGTGCTGGTTCAGGCACTTTTACAGTGGTAAGATGAATGTGTTGACTTAAGTGAGCCCATCTCTACAGCAGAAAGGATTTCAGACAGAGATACAGGTTTGGAATTGTTCTCTCACATGGAATGATGTTTGTGCCAGGCCCTTCCCACCCAGGCAAGGTGAGCTCAGTGTCTGTCCCCATGTCCCTTCCTTGTCACTCTCCAGCATCGGGTGGAGTCTTTTCCACTGGTGCTGAGTGCAAAGGGAGCTGTGCAGTGGGACAGCCAAACCAGCCCTAGAGAGGGATCCCATGGGAAGGATGCTGAGTACAGCTCTCTCCAGCTGTGTGTTTTGATTCCCCATGCCTGCCATGTCCCCAGCTGCTGCAGCGGGGCTGGAGTGACTTTGCTCCAGAACAAAGGGTGGCTGCACCCTTCAGACCACTTCCTAGCCACTTGGGGAATGATTAAACTGCTCTATCTACGTAAAATGGGACCATCTATTGGGCAAATGTTTTTACTCAGCATTTTGTCCTATGCTGTTTGCTTGGAGATGTGCCAAGGGCCTTGGTTTATGTTTCGGTGTCGCCCTGATGATAAACTCCTGTCTCCATAAAGCTCAGCCAACAGCTCTCCTTCCCTGCACAGGTCAGTCGGTTGCTGATTTTAGGAGGTGCAAATGTGAATTATCGGACGGAAGTTCTGAACAATGCCCCCATTTTGTGTGTCCAATCTCACCTGGGATACGCGGAGATGGTGGCTTTGCTCTTGGAGTTTGGGGCCAACGTTGACGCTGCTTCGGAGAGTGGCCTGACCCCGCTGGGCTACGCGGCTGCCGCTGGGTTCCTGAGCATCGTGGTGCTGCTATGCAAGAAACGGGCCAAGGTGAAGTAACCACGTTGCTCAAGAGCTGTTTTAAACTGCTGCACATCTGTTCAAGGCTGGGTAGGAGCTGCAGGCAGGACATGGAACGCTTGCTAGGGAACATCCTCCAGCAGATGAAGCCAGGAGGCTGCTTTTGGTGTTGTTTTTTCTGCTAAAATGCAGTGGGTTTAAAAGTCCCACACTGACACCAACTCCTTAGAGTCAGTAAGTGGTGTCTGGAATTCAGGTCTGAGGTAGGAGCTGCCTAGTGGCGCTGCACTGGTGACCTGCACAAGGATGTTCTGGAGAAATCCTTGAACCTCACAAGGTTAAAATGACAACACTGCTTTTCCAGCACAAAACATTCTTTAAATATCTCCCTGAGACACATTTTCCAAAAATTTCCCTCGACTTGTCCTAGAAAAATCCCCTTTGTTTAGCTTTGTGATGAGTGTTTGGAGTTTTAATTGTATATAATAAGACAAGTTGAAATACTTTGTTGAAGAAGAAAATTATGCTGATTTTTGAAGTGGAGCCTCCTGGAAACAATTTGTGGTTTCTCTACATGTTTAATTTCAGTTCAAAAGGCAAAATATGGGTTTGTGTAGTTTTTGGTATGGATATCAGGATGACTGAGGGACTGTTTAGATCTTGCTGGGTTGTGTTGTCTGTAATAATGTGAAGACAGTATGAAGGAAAGAAAGAATTTTGCTTTTGTTGGATATTTTGAGAGAGTTCAGTGACAGAAGTCCTGTCATTCATAGTTTTCCTTCAATATCACTAACAGTACTGAGGAAATACCCCAAAACACAGCTCGGTGTAGTTTGAAGACTGAGATATTTGCAGAAAATTGCAATACTGATTACTGCAGGAGTTGGGAAAGGAGAAATATTGATATCTTACTAATGTGAATGTGTTATAATATATGAAATATTTCTCATATGTATTATAGTACTGTAATTTAGTGGTCATGCCCTGGTACAGGTTTCCCAGAGAAGCTGTGACTGCCCAATTCCTGGAAGTGTCCAAGGCCAGGTTGGACAGAGCTTGGAGCAACCTGGTCTAGTGGAAGGTGTCCCTGCCCATGGCAGTGGAGTGGAATGAGATGTTTAAGGTTCCTTCCAGCCCAAAGCATTCTGTGATTCTATGAATTAATATTAGTAAAATATGTTAATATAATCATTATTTATTATTTTTACGACAAATAGTACATTGCAGAGCACAGAAGGGGTTAACCAGCAGGAGGATGATAACTGACCTGCCTTTCTTGTGTTCTCCAAGTTCCTGCTACTGGGATAGCATCTAGAAATCCCACCTGATGTATTCAGGCATCAAGTGGAAACTGTGCCCCGAAATACAACCAAATAAGTTTCTCCAGGGCTGTCAAGCACTGTCTCTATTTCCTGCTGATTGTGCCTGCACTGAGTTCACGTTACGGTGTCTGACTGCAGGCTGAGGCACTTCTGGGACTCTCAAAAGAACTGATACCTGGAAAACAAGCTGGTTTTCCTTTTGTAGATTTGGCTAAAGGAGATGATATCAGTGTGTATGATTTCAATGCACAAGAAAATTTGAATGCTGGACTTCAGGACACAAAGGAAAAAATATTTTTGTAGTCTTTGAGTCTGAAGAAACGTAAAAAAAGTAATGATATCTTCCCCAAAGCAAACATTTGTGGCCAAGACGAAGCCAGAGCCTGGGACATTGCTTTGGAAATGTTTGTTTTCTGGTCATGGAGGTGATAGTTGGCCAGAAAAATACACATTTTGCACACATGGCATTATTTTGAAACCAAGATTGGAAACTCTGAAGAAGCAAAGACGTTTTGCCCATGATTTGGTTTAACTGTGTTTTGTCATCTCTTTTCAAGGTGGATCATTTGGACAAAAACGGGCAGTGCGCCCTGGTCCACGCCGCTCTCAGGGGACACTTGGAGGTGGTGAAGTTCTTGATCCAGTGCGACTGGAGCATGGCCGGGCAGCAGCAGGGCGTGTTCAAGAAGAGCCACGCAATCCAGCAGGCCCTGATCGCTGCCGCCAGCATGGGCTACACCGAGGTAGGACCTACTCTGCCTCTGCAGGGAGGGCAACCAAGGGTTGGCCCTTTCCTGCCCACTCACAAAGAGCATCTGGTGGTGGAGTCCAGAGTACTTCTGTCCTGTTCTTCCTCCCCATCCCATCCCATCCCAGTGTTCACAGATCCTTTGGCAAACCCTGTGGTCTGGGCAGTGTCCAGGAGAGGAAGCATAACAAGCTTTTAAGTATTGTCAGAATAAACTTCTGCAATAAACTTTTAAGCAGGGATCAGGTGGATGGACAGCACGTTGCCTACCCCACTCCTCCAGCACGGATGAGGAGTGTGAGAACATGTAACTTTGGACTGCGTGTTGGGGGAGAGAAGAGCCAGAGAGTTTCCTCCTGCCATCCTGACAAAGATTTATGATGGGGAAAATGTTGTGTAGAATAATTTAGGTTGGAAAAGACGATTAAGGTCATTGAGTCCAACCCAGTGCCAAGCCCACCGCTGTGACTAGTCCCCTCCACAGAGCCCCAGCAACCCATGGCAGCCCCTGTTCCTTCTCCTCTCCTTGAGAATGAGTTTCTTTCCTACCAAATACCTCCTCTCAGCCTCACCTCCTCCAGGAGATGCATCCACTGCACACACCAGGTCGTCTCCAACAGAACAGACATAGTTACAGGGAACTGACCCTGCCAAGTCTCATCACGTGCCGTCATATCAAGACACTTGGTTGGGTTTTTTTGCTTGTACAGGGCAGCAGGTTCAGGACTAATATTTCCTTGATCTCAGGGTGCCAGGCAGAGACTGTTCCCTTCCCTCTGTGTATTCCGAGCAGCTCGTGTGACAGTGTCAGCAGTTCCTGTATAACACATTCGAGTTCATGATCTGACACATCGTTTTGTTTTAGATCGTCTCCTACCTGCTCGATCTTCCAGAAAAAGATGAAGAGGAGGTGGAAAGAGCACAGATCAACAGCTTTGACAGCCTTTGGGGAGAGACAGGTGATTTCTGTAGAAGCTGTAGCTTCTTTGTGCATGTTTGTGTTTGTATTCACGGCCTCTCAGTCTCCTGGTGCATCCCTGATCCCTGGCATTGTTCTGATGAAGGATCAGTTCCTCTGTTTTGATTCCAGGTGATTTACAGGTGTCAGCATGAAGCTTGCACTCAGGTTAAGTAAATCAGAGTTTAGCTTTTGAAAATCCTGAGCTTCTGCAGCTCCTGGCTCTTCTCAGGAGCATGAGACAAGGAGCATTCTGACCAGTCATTGATTTCTCTGAAACATGAGATGGACACACAATTCTGTGGTTTCTCTCTTGATATTAGGCATATTTATCCAAAGCATCTCCCAGTTTCTCTCTCCCCCTCCCCATTACATGCAGCACTGTGATTGTTAAATTATCCATTGATTTTCTGAAAACTCCTCATTATTTAGTACAGGTAGTTAAAAAAATATTCTTTTGTGCAGTATTGCATTTCTACATTGATAGGTACAATACAGAATCCATTCTTTCCTAACTTCTTACAGGAGAAAAAGGACAGCTATCCACCCCATTAAATCCACTAAAATCTCTCTTTTTTGAGACATTCCAACTTGAAGTTGTTAGCTTTTAACTCCAGTGACCTCATAAATATTATCCTCTGCCATTTGTACTCAACTCACTTATCCATTTGCATCACTGGTGATGTTCCTGTTAGGTTAATACACCCAGGTAATGTTCCTGTCTGGGGAATGGAGCACGGATTGCAGTTCTGTCAGCTTTGCTTAGAAATGACATGATCCAAGGGGACGGGGTCTGGCTGGAGTGTGGCTCAGCCTTTGGTCAGGTTGTTATTGATTTGGAGGAGGCGGGGGGGAGCAGGGTTGTATTTTGTGCACGTTTGTACCTGTATCTTTGAAAGTGTGGCCGTATTAGGGCCATGTGATGGATGGAGTCTATCAGAGGGCATTGTCCTGAACTCTAAAGGACAAAGCTTGAGGGATGAGGTGTCCTGGGAAGGAGTCTGGCTGGGCTGCTCTGGGCCACTCGCAGGGCACTGGAGAAAGAGCAGTTCCTGCACCCACGGGAATGTAACAGCAGCAAGGGCATTGGGCCATTATTAGAGGAAATAAAGGCAACAATAAATAAGCAATTTCAAAGTGCCCCTGGGGTGTCATGGGAGAAAAAAGAAATTTAATATGGACTTAGCCCAGCGAAATGACTGAGCATTGGTGATGGGACAGCAGCATTGTACCAGTGACTCGCAGTATCAGGGGCTGATCAGTCCTCGGATGCATCTTCCGAAATGGTCTCTGGTGTTCGGGTCACAAGGACTGTCCTGTAAATAAAACAGTCATCAGATCCCTTCAGAGTGTGATCAAAAGCCACTCAGATGTCTCCCTGCGAAGTAATCTCATGGGCAGCATCAGGCACTACAGATATCCC
>VZRV01005415.1:373389-427891 GCA_013398115.1 Falcunculus frontatus | reverse complement strand
CCTTCCATCCCATCATGTCCTGGGTAGCTCTGACATTCCCAACCTGCCTGTTTCCATCTCTGTTGTCCCACACCTCTGCCCCCAAAAATGCCATAAGATGGACTAACCAGCCATCTGGGAGTTTCTCTGTCAGAGAGGGGTTTCTGAGTAACTGGGACAGTTGGGAGTGTGGATTTGTGATTGACAAATCACACACAACTGGGGAGCCATCTCAAAGGAATATCCACTTGCACCATTAAAATTGGTAGTAGGTAAGATGGGAAAATGAGCAAAAATGAGCCAACCACCACACTGAGCAGCCTTTTGTCTACATGAAACAAGTCTGTAACTTCATTCGAAACTCAGGACTCTCTTTCACATAACTATAGTATTTCCCCAAAAGTAAATAGAAAGTTTAAATAAATTTGGAGAGAAATGCAGGTTTCCACCTAAAAATAGCAATCTGCTCTAAAAATCTGAATCCTGGCTTGTATGGGTTTTGATACTTGTTGCTCATGTCTCATCTTCCACGGAGCAGAGCTGAGTGGCTGGCTCGATGATATCAGCCTGATATCATCCAAATGGCAGTGCCAAGTGACATCATAAGTTCAGGAACTGCTGACAGCACACTATAGCCAACTCCAGATGGAGTATTTCCCCTTGGGACAAAACTTATATCAAAACCCAGCAGAAAAGTCTCTGAGTCACTTATGCTATCGCCATCAGAGTTGGAGGTGCAAAAAACATCTCTGTCAAACTGTTTGCTGCCGGGCTGTGAAACAGATACATGTGCTGGATAGGAACAATTTAATGATTCCTTCTCCAGATAAAGTTGGTTTTTTCCACAAGAAAACACAGCAGCAGAAGCAGAATATGCTCTTGCAGATCCCTGGTGTAGGAGGCCGTGGCTTGACATTGCTCGCTGACGGAGATGGGCACATCTACACCTGAACCCAGTCTCAGGCTCTGTTTGAGCTGTTTTGGGAAACACAGCAGTTGTTGTGTGGTGTTTATGCCAAGACTTGGTTATTGCACGGTGAGTAGTCCTTCTGGCACTACGTCCTCATGGAAAAGCTGCAAAATGAACATTCCTGTTTACCAGCCCAGGATCCTGGTTGCTGCTCCTTGGCTGGGCTCAGTGGACTCACCTTGGTTGTGCTGGGCCATGGGAGCTCTCCAGCAGACAGTAAAATTTCAAACCAATGCATTTCCATCCTCCATAGTTCCTCCTGGGTGAGCAAGGTCTGGCTGCTCAGTAGCACAGGAGCTTTTGAGCTTCCCTTGAGCTGGAGCTGCAAAGGACAGGCTGGAGCCACGTACCCACACCAGTTGCTTGGACCCTGAGGAACACAGCAGCAGAAAAATGTGTCAGTGCAGGCAAAAGGGACTGCAAGGGAGAGTGGAGAAATTGTGGATCGAATTATCCTGTTTCAGTAAAGTCTTCTCCAAAGAACATTTCCTAACAAACACCAAACACTGGAGTGACTTACAATATTTTCATTGTTGCAAACATAAGTGATTTTGATGTAAAATACCTCAAATTAACCTGCAACATTTCCAGTGCAGGCAGGTTTAGAAATAGAACCCAGCAGCCCTGCATGCCGATCCCTCTGCCTCCTTCTATATTTGTAGCTTACGTTTAAAACCCACATGGATCTGATTATAGACTTTGCAGAATGTTCTGCTTGTGGCAGCAAAATGATTTTTCTTTTAACTCTTGGTGTCTCTCAACCCCAAGAGAAGAAAATTCAGCCATAATGTGGAAGAGAATTGAGAATTAATTAAATCCCCCGGCATTAACAGTGTTGCAGTTGGAAAGCCATCAACACCTTGTAATCAGCCAACCCACAGAAATGTACTTCAAAGAAAAAACAAGCGACATCAGTCAGAAATAGACTCCCACCTTCTGCTCCAACTCCTACCAGAAGCAGCAGAGTGTGGAGCCAGTGGAGCTGTGCTGAAGTGCACAGAAAGTTAGGGAGAGGGAGGAAGCAGAAAGTCTAAAATTAATACCGAAACAAGTCACTGGCAGGTCCTGAACTTGGAACTATTTTCAGATTGAATGTGTGTTCTCTAACTCAGCTACACTTCTGAGTTAACAGAGCACATTTTGTCAGGGAAAGAGCTCTCAGGTGTTGCTTCTAACCACCTGTAATATCATGAGCATATGAAAATGAGAGATATTTTTGGGTGTGCACCAAGACCCTGGCTGGTAGGATTAGCCCTGGCCAGAAACAAAGCCCAGAAATAGTGTTCTTCTTGGAAAACAGGTGAACAAATCCATCCTATTTTGCTTTCCAGTTGTTTCCCTGGTTTCAAAGATCTACAGGGTAAAGTGGGATATGGAAAATAAAAGTCCTCCATCTGGATTACACTGCTCTGTGCTTGTTTGAACAAAGGAAAGCCACAAATGTGACTGACATCAGTGGCTGGCAGGATCTGTCAGTGTCTGCTGCTTGATCCCTCACTTACTCTCTTGTAGTCATGGTGGGATGAGGCAAGGACAGGTTGCAGAAGGTCAAGTACCTGAAGGCCTGTGTTTTCTCTGGATATTGTGCCCCTACTCAGACACGTTCGGCCTCACAGCCTATGGCTTCGGCAGAAGGGAAAACAGTAAAGGATTCATGATCACATTTCTTTGCAGCCAAACCTGAACCTCAGTCACACCTTTAACCTCAGTCACATTTGAACCTCAGTCACAGCTTGAACCTCAGACACCCCTTGAACCTCAGTCACATGTGCCTGTAGATTATTTTATACTTATTGCGGTTCTCATCCCATTTCACTGCAACTTGCAGGAAACAATAAAAGCTGATTGTCCCAAACAGCCTCTTTCTGTGACATTATGTAAACTTTTCGTGGAAGAGTTGACCTTTGAGGTAACTAAAATGACAAGAGTTGAAACTGTAGCAATCCAGCCCATTTTTTTTGTTCATTTTGCCTGCCATGAGATAAGTTTGGCATTTCAGGCCCCATCACTTTGGTTTCCAGCAGAAAGATCCATCTCCAGATAGGAAAACACTCCACTGAGCATGTGGCTCTTTCCTTGACTGCTTTCCTCTCTCGTGCAGCTCTGACGGCGGCGGCGGGGCGCGGGAAGCTGGAGGTGTGCAGGCTGCTCCTGGAGCAGGGCGCTGCGGTGGCACAACCCAACCGCCGAGGGGTCGTCCCGCTGTTCAGCGCCGTCAGACAGGGCCACTGGCAGGTGAGTGGGGTCCTCACGCCCTGGGGTGGCCGGAGATGTTGGGTCAGGCCATCCCTTCCGTCTTGCTGGAATAGGCATGGAGAAGACAGAGAAGACAAGCCCCAGCTCTTTTGGGGAATGGTCAGAGCGAAAAGAAGTGATACTAATGCTTCAATCACCCCAAGCTCTGGCTGGCTACAGACAGCTTTGCTTAAGTCCTGTGTTATCATAGAATCATTAAATGGTTTGGGTTGGAAGAGATCTTGAAAGACCATCTAATTCCATCCCCCTGCCATGGGCAGGGGTACCTTCCACTACCCCAGGTTGCTACAAGCCCCATCCAGCCTGGCCTTGAACACTTCCTGGGATGGGGCAGCCACAGCTTCTCTGGTTATCTCACCATTTGAGAAGCAAATGGGATGCTCATAACTTAGAAGAACATTTTTCCTTTTCTTACCTCTCCCTTCCTTCTCATAATCTCTAATCATCCATCAGCAATCCCAGAGGGGCCCATCCCT
This sequence comes from Falcunculus frontatus, assembly GCA_013398115.1. NCBI lineage: Eukaryota > Metazoa > Chordata > Aves > Passeriformes > Falcunculus > Falcunculus frontatus. The sequence goes on along the minus strand of VZRV01005415.1, from coordinate 424,210 downwards.
GGAGGGGTGGGAGTTTTTAGAATGTGGGATCTGCTCTGCTCTTCCTTGGCTCTGGCATCTTCTTAGCTGGGTCTCCATCTGTAAGCTGTGTCCTGGCTTGGTGTGTTGCAGATTGTGGATCTCCTGCTCACGCACGGCGCTGACGTGAACATGGCGGACAAACAGGGCCGGACGCCTCTGATGATGGCTGCGTCCGAGGGACACCTGGGCACTGTGGAGTTTCTGCTCGCACAAGGTTAGAGCACATGTTGGGAGTTGTTGGGGACCAGCCATGGCACATCCCACCACACCAGCTCCGGCTCAGCTGGAGTTTGCGATGTCAGGGTGTGGATTGTAATCCCACAGCTGGCAGAGCACCATGTCCAGCTCATTGGACAACGAGGCTGGAATAGTCATAGACTTAATCTTGACTGGCTGTTGTGTTATCTGCTTGGTCCTCTCAGCCTCAAAACCACCCATCTGAGTTAGCAAATAAAATAACCTCAGATGCTTTGAGCAGTGGGTTAAGAATGTGCCCTTGAACCACACTGAGAGCTTTCCCCATAGACAAAAATGAACACAGGATGAGATTGAACTGTCAGCATGACTGCGGAAGGGCAGCAAGGCAAGAGCTGGGGACACGTGGTAACACTTCCATTTTTAGCTCTCGTATTGTTGCCCACATTTTTGACACCAGCACCAGTAGGAGGGTAAGGCCCCAGCACAGGCAAGGATTTGGTGAATTTGCTGAAAATAAATCAGAATTATTTTGAAGATAAGCCTGCTCTGCACCCACAGCTTCCCCTGTGCGCAGTCCTTTCAGTGATGACTCTCTTTCACTGAGGGTTACTCAGCCAACAGGAACATGGGTCAGTTTCACTCACTCCTGCTGTACCTGCTTGAGGTGAGTTAGAACAGTTTGCTGCCTGTGAGAACACAATCAGTTCTTATTGCTGCAGTTCCTTAGAGACTTCTTTGTCTTTTATTTTGGACAAATAGCCAATGTTGGTTTGGTTGGGTAATTTTTTTTTTCTAGAAATAGCATTTAATTGTTGTGTTGTTACTTGATATTTTTATTCCAGGTAAGATCCCTCTTTGGGAAGGGATATTTTCTTCATCTTGTAACTGCCTGTGTCTGACCTCTTAGCCAAAAAGTGAGACACTTGAATATTTTATGTAATAGTTGTTAAGAACATTTTTTCTCTGTAAAATTGATAAGAACAAGTTCCTCATTGCCCATCTGTCTGTCCTGAGCCACAGCCAGTGGGATCCTTGCTGCTCAGTGCTGTAATCTGCACAGGGATGTGACAAAGATCAGTTTGAGCTTTTTAGGAATTAATTCAATTAATTCTTTTCTGGTCTTCTGGTTTTTTTAAATCTCAAATTAACACTCTCCATCTTTGAGATTAAATGTGGCCCCTTTTTCAGCTTGACTAATAAATCTGCATTAAAAGGCATAAAATAAGGTGGGAGTTTTTTTCCCCAGACTTGAGAACTGTGCATGCTGCTTGAAACTAACTCATTCAGAGAAGGTTGAAAATACAAGATAATCTGATCTGGGCTATGGGATCAGCAGCAAATGCACATAATGTTTCTTTGGCTCTTTGGACACTCTTTGAGAGCCCAAAAAAGTCAAAAATAAGAAAATTTTTACTTTAAAAGGTCCATTCTTCTAAATAGCATAATAAATTCCACTGCATATGCTGTAACAATGGTCCTGAAAAGTTAACTCAAGCCTGGGCAGAGTGCAGTGATACATGGTACATTTAATTATAATGGCTTTGATGATCCTGCTCAAGGTTTCATTAAAATCAAAGTGTATGAATCATAAGCCATAAGCATTAGTTAGTGTGTTGCAAAGCAAATCTCATTTGACTGTACTTGATTAACACAGTCAGCGTTTGTAAACACATTTTATTAGCAAAGTTGCCATCATCAATCAATTTGAAACCCAGAATTTTGGGGTTCCCTGTGGCTTAACACCCAGAAATAATGGGGGTGTGAACAGGGAATTAAACTTCCCTGGTAGCAGCTCTGCTAAAGCTGATACTTATACAGATCTGTGTGACACAAAGCAAAATAATTCCTCATACTCGTTCCATTTGGAGGGAGCTTGATTCTGAATCTTGTTTTCCTGCAAAAATCAATGCCTTGATGTTTTTCTACCTGAGCATCATCCCTTGGGGGTCACCCTGCCTGGGCACTGCAGCTTTGGGTGCATCCTCTGTTCAGAATCCATCCCACATCCTGGCTACTTCCTGCAGCTTTTTGATACTCCAAGTGTCAATCTTTTCTTTTTGACTTGAGCTGGCTCATTGTGCCTGCTGGATAATTAAATCACCAGACTAGATGGAAGCAAGAAATATTTTATGATTAGAGTTGCGAGGCCCTGGCACAGGTTGCCCAGAGAAGCTCTGACTGCCCCTGGATCCCTGGAAGTGTCCCGGGCCAGGCTGGATGGGGCTTGGAGCAACCTGGTGTAGTGGAAGGTGTCCCTGCCCGTGGCAGAGGGGTGGAACTGGATGGTGTTTAAAGTCCATTTCAACCCAAACCATTCCATAAGAAACTCTTGCAGTCAGTTTTTTTAGGGAAGGAGCAGCTTGCCCAGCCCTTCCCAGAAGCAAATTGGGTTTGCCCAGATGGAATCCTTCCCACTGCAGGATGGATCAATCCCGTGAGATCACCTTAAGCCACTTGCCCTCAAAACCATCAGTTTGTTTCCTGTCTGACTGCCTCAGTGCTAAACAGGTAAGAGATCCCTGAAGGATGAAGGATGCCTTTGGAGTCAAGCAGAGGCTGTACTGGGAGCCAGAGCTGCCTCTGGAGTTCAGTGTTCTCATGAAGGTTATGCCCAGCCTGCCTTCAAGCAGCCTCTTGGCGTTACTGTTGTCTGCTTGCTTAGACCTTCAGCTGGCACTGCTGTGGGGTACCCTGGAGTCTGTCCATGTCACCCTGTGGTGTGCAGTCTCTTCCGCTGGATGGGAAATGAGTGGGAAGGTTGAGTGATGACATGGCTTTCCAGGCTTCCCTCTTACTGCAGGAGCTTTCTCACCTGCTCCAGAGGAGTCAGAGGGAAAATACAAGAGAAGACTTTCATGCTTTGAATGCCAGAAAGTAGCTGGTTCAAGTAAGCGGGAATGAAATGGGGCTTTATCCTGAGCAAAATTTGGCTTGGGTCAGCTCAGGATCATCTGGAAGGGCTTTCCCAGAGCTTCAGAATGGCTCCTGGGTGCAGTGTGGGCAACGTGAGAGAAGGCTGGCAATGTGTTGAGGGGCTGGAGCGTGTCCAAAGAAGAAAACTGAGCTGGGGAAGGGTCTGGAGCACAAGAAGTGGCTGAGGGAGCTGGGGGGGCTCAGCCTGGAGAAAAAGAGGCTCAGGGGGGACCTTCTTGCTCTCCACAACTCCCTGACAGGAGGGTGCAGCCAGGTTGGGATCAGGCTCTGCTCCCAGGGAACAAAGGACTAGAGGAAACAGCCTCAAGTTGCTCTAGGGGAGGTTTAGGGGAGGGATAATTTCTTTACTGAAAGGGTTGTTCAGCCCTGGCACAGGCTGCTGAGGGCAGTTGTGGAGTCCCCCTCCCTGGAGGGATTTAAAGGATTTAAAGATGTGGCACTTGGAGACATGTGGAGTTGAGGGCTTGGCAGTGCTGGGGGAACAGTTGGATTCAATGATCTTAAAGGTCTTTTCCAACCTAAATTGAGTCTGTGATTCTACATGGTCATCCCTGAGCCTGTACCTTGCAGTCCGTGTCCCACCTTGGCATTCCTGATTGCCCCAGATGTGGTTTGCCACCTCCCTCACTGACACTCCACGCTGTGTTGAGAGCTCTGGGTGGAGGTTCCTGAACGCACCTGGAGCAAACATCCCCGTGCTGTGCTCCTCCACAAACAGGTTGTGCCAGCGGGGAGACCTCTTAGCCTGGTCTCAGCTGGGCAACCTGTGCAGACTAGGAGAGATATATATGTCAGCTGAGATGAACGGGAACGGTCAGGAAATTCACATCACTTCCCCACTTGCTGAACGTTCTAGAGGCTGGGAATCTCATGCCAGGGGATTTAGAGTTTGCCTCCAGGAGAAAAGCACTGCAGCAGCAATTCATCCCAGCTGCTGGCAGGAGCATCCCGCAGGTTGCTGCAGCTCCTCGGAGAAACAGAGCTGATACAGATCATCTCTGCACACTCCAGAGCCAGAGCCCTGGCTGTGCCATGGCAACAGGAATTGTCTTCATGCCATGAAGAGGAGTGTTCACTTAAAGCTGTTGTTCAGCTCTCATATCCGTATCCATATGCCGTGTGGAGCAATACTGACCCGTTGGTATGGCAGCACCATTTCCTCATCCAAGAAAACATCAAGTCCCCCTCTCCTTGGCTTGCAGTTGGCTTACCCAACATTGTATTTATGTTGGGTAAAGTTCAGGGAGAAATACTGCTGAAAATGGTGTACTTTTGGGTAAAGGGGAGGGGAGCGAAGAAGGAAAAATATGTGTTTTTTTAGGAGAACTGAGCTGAATTGACTTAATTCCCCATGGTGACCTGCTGAAACAGCAAAATGGTCTTCATCTCTGACTCACACAGGCTGGAATGGGGTTGGATTAAGTAAAAAAAAAAGCAGTTAAAAAGATGATGTCTCAGATGAGGGAAGTCAGATCCACCGTGCTGCTCAGATGTTTGCCAGGAAAGCCCGCAGAGGTAGGCGTGAAGAGGTTTGCAGCTTGGTGTGAATCAGCTCATTTGCCACAGTTCCCATCAGTGTATTTGAAGTTGCCACAGAGGGTGGGATCTGTGGTAAGAGAAATGTTAAATAAAGGAATTAATAATTATGTACAGATCTCTCTGAAAACAAGCTGTCATTGCTGAGCAGAGGGTTTGTGGTAAACAGTGCTAAACAACGGAGAGCTCTGAAGTGAACTGCTGCTTGTTCTTTCAGGTGCCTCCATTTCTCTGATGGACAAAGAGGGCTTGACAGCCCTCAGCTGGGCCTGCCTGAAGGGTCACCTGCCCGTGGTGCGTTCCCTGGTGGAGAACGGAGCTGCCACGGACCATGCGGACAAGAACGGCCGCACGCCACTGGACCTGGCAGCGTTCTACGGCGATGCTGAGGTGGTGAGTGGCCTGTGATACACCCAGAGAAAACAGGCAGTTGGTGTAAAAGCCATAAAATCGTACACTTCAGCTTGATGTAGCAATAAACACATGGAGTCCTGGCCTTCCATATGGGAAGATGCTTCTACAGAAGCTGATCAGAGGATCCCAGAATGGTTTGAGTTGGAGGGGAACTTAAGGACCATCTCATTCCACCCCGTGCCATGGGCAGGGACACCTTCCACTATCCCAGCTTGCTCCAAGCCCTGTCCAGCCTGGCCTTGAACACTTCAAGGGATGGCACAGCCACAACTTCTCTGGGCACCCTGTGCCAGGGACTCACCACCACTGCAGGGACGGATTTCTTCCTAATATCCAGTCAAAACCTACTGTTGTGCTTCTCATTGCAGGTTCAGTTCCTGGTGGACCATGGGGCCATGATCGAGCACGTTGACTACAGTGGGATGCGGCCCCTTGACAGAGCAGTGGGCTGCCGCAACACCTCGGTTGTCGTCACCCTCCTGAAGAAAGGAGCAAAGATAGGTAGGGACAGGGGGACACTGCCATCGGCTCTGTGCTCAATCAGGACTCAAGCAGTGGGGCTGGCATCCTAAAAAATACAAGTATAACCCAGAGGCAGCCTCAGCCCCAGCCGCTGCTTCACATTCTGAAAGCAGATGGCGAGTCAGGACTACTTGGTTCTCTTTAGTAAAATGGGGAGATAATTTTTTTTTCCTGTCGTATTACTTAGCAAAAGTTAATCAATAAACAACTGTTTCTTTGGCAAGGTCTTTCCTCTGGTAATGCTTTTTCTATCTTTACTAGTCTGAGTTGCCAAGTGTACTCTGTCCATGCCTTGCTGTGAGCTGCTGCGTTCACTTGCTCCGTGTATGCTTCCAGACCTCAGTGTACCTGCACTGCGCCACACAGCTGCTCACGTTACGTTTTCCTGTGAAAAGGGATTTTGCTGGTGCATTGGCTTCCTCGCTGCCTGCCTCTCACAGCTGCTTTTTTCCTTTCTTTTTTTTTTCCCCTTCATCCATTTTTTCCCCCTCTCTCCTACAACTTTTTGTTTTCTCCTTTCTTTGAAGGTTGTCAGACGTTACCGAGTCGCCCACGAGGTATATCTCATTGCTGTCAGCATCAGCTTCGATCTGATAGCTTTGTCAGCCTTGCTTTCTCCTGTTTGATTTAGCCTGCATGCATTCCCAACACCTCTAATCTTTTAATTTACCTCACCTTCAAATAATTTATTTAATGACTGTTGCAGAGAATAACTTGAACTCAAAAACTAACCTCCTTCCCCCAAAACGTACTGAATCTACTTATAGAATATTGTTGACTTATTCTTCACCCACACTAATGAGTTGTCCTCAAATTTTTGCCACCCCTTCCCTCCCAGTATTAGTCCTTGAGATACGAGCTGGCTCTGCAGGGTGGCCCCTGTGCAGAGCCAGAGTGTCCCCAGCCCGACGATGCCTTCGGCACCAGCAGCACTTAGACACGACCTTTCCTTTGTCATTTTTTTCTGCCTTAATGGATTTTCTACTCTAGTCTTTCACATCTTGTGAAGCTGGAAATCACAATCCACTTAACCACAAACCACCTATCGACAGTCAAACTGTAGATTCCCTAGTACACTTCCATAGGTTTGAATTTAGAAATGCTTTTACATAACCACTCTGATTTTTTCTTTAAATACTATTTGTTTCCCCCATCTCAGCCTGTTCCACATTCAGCACTGCCCTCTGGTGGAAACGGCTCAATCCTTTCTCAGGCCATTTGGATTAGCCTTGATGACTGCAAAGGAAAACCATTGCAATGGGGATGACGTTACTTTAGGTGCCAGAGGAATTGTCAGCTCAGTCCTTTGGAGCACTCTGCCCTTTGACCATGCCAAGTTGTTCTCTCCAGCAGAAATTCCCACCCTAGGGTATTTTTTTCCACCCAGCTTCCTACCACCCTTGCATTGTATGAGTTCTTTACCCATCATGCATCCTGTACACTACAGGTCCAGCAACATGGGCAATGGCAACCTCCAAACCAGACATCATGATCATCCTGTTGAGCAAGCTGATGGAGGAAGGAGACATGTTTTATAAGGTGAGAAGGGTGGGTTTGGGGACATGGAACAGATGCAACTTGCAGCATCACTTGGTGTGAGGTTTTGGCTGTGTTAATTCCTCCCCAGCCTGAATTGCTCTGTGATTCCAATGCTGCTGCCTTAACCCATGGCAAGTAAAAGCTCCCGCTCATAGCGTTCCTTGTGTTCCAAACCGTTTGGTTTTGGTTAGTGGGGTTGGAGAAGGGGGAATTGATTGCCCAAATCTGTAACAAAACTGAAGCAAAGCCAAGTTGCTCTGGATTTGAGCCAGCACTTCCTTTCCTCTTTGAAAACAGCAGGACCCGAGTGTTTGTCGGGAGTGCTGCTGCCATTCCATCAGATCTGGCAGCCTTGTCATTACCTCGTGGGCTCATTTCTGGGGATCAAGGCAACAGGATAGAACATCCCAGAAAAACTCCTGGAATAAACTTTTTCAATGAAAACAGATTGTCAGGACACAGCTGGTTTTGTCGTGTCCTTTAGCCCATGGGAGACATTCCACTGTTACAGTTAGGGGGTCTTTCTTTGTTCTGTGTTTGTTTTAAGCCAGTCTTTAAAACCTGGAGATTTGCACAGGTCTACACACAAAAAATGTGCAAGTACAACAATGATTCACTGTGAGGCTCTAAGGGTGAAGCAGAAAACATGCAAAGCTGGCATTGTAATAGGAGTTATCTGCCGGAGATACATGATACAGCTGAGAAACCTGAGTCTACAAGTTTTTAAAACTCACTATTCGTAGCTGCAAAATTTATGTCTGGGTCACGAGGAACTGTGTGTGTCCTAGATCCCATCCTGCCCTCTTTCTCTCACCCTGGCTGTCGGCTGCCCCCCTTCAGGGTGCACATCGTCCCATCCCAAAATTAGTTGCCCAAAATAGCAAAGATGAGTCACCTTTGAAGGTGACTGTTGCATACCAATAATTATAAACGGAACCCAGTTAGCAGACTTAGATGTAGAGTTTTAAACATCTGAAGTCCAGGGAGGTGAATCTCACTCTGTTTGTCCGAGTTCAGAGCCACGGCAGTGCCATAACATTTATCTTTGCTATTGCAGAGGCTTCTCTGAGCCCCAGAGCTCCACCCAAAGTCCCACAATTTGTGTTCCTTACCCTCCTAGATGTGTATTAAGCTTTGGGTGGAGGGTGTTTTCCAGGAATGGGTAACTGATCACCCAGCTCAAAAGACCATCCAGCCAGGACCCAGATGGAGTTGTATCAAGTTAACACCATTTCTCCATGTTTCCTGCTGTAGCGTGACAGCTCTGCATGAAGTGGGAGATCTCAACTTGTGCAAGGCATCTGCCTTTCCATCTCAGATGTTCCCTTGATCAAATGTTCTGCCTTTCCTCTCTAGGAAAGAGCTAAATAGTGAAGTTGCACTTCCTTAGCCACCTAAAACATTGGTGGGGCTGGTGAGTGAGTTCTCTGCAGGGAAGTAAACTCAACCCAAGGATGAGTTTTGACATGCTTTCTTTCTAATAGAAAGGTAAAGTGAAAGAGGCTGCCCAGCGCTACCAGTATGCTCTGAAAAAATTCCCCAGAGAAGGGTTTGGAGAAGATCTGAAAACCTTCCGAGAGCTGAAGGTGTCGCTGCTTCTCAACCTCTCCCGGTGTCGAAGGAAAATGAACGTAAGTGTCCCCTCTTTTCATGGCCTTAAGCACAACCTGACAGCTTTGTGCCTCTACAGAGACATGTCCACCCCAAATCGTGCTTTGGCCTCTCAGATCTCTCCTCTCTGTAACCTGGTTGTCCTTCACAGAACACTGACATTTTATAATTTCAAAGCAGTAATGACTTAATATGCATTTCAGATGATGAAAAATTCATTGCTATGTTTATAGCTCTTTGAATTTTTTATTACTCCCTTTTGATGATGATGTTCACATCATCACATGGGGGTGGAGGCATTTTCCAGATTTCTGGGGCAGCAGTGAGGAGGAGCCAGGAGATGTGCTCCTTTGAATACTAATTAATTTCAAATGAAGGAGCATATGCTTAGGGGGTTAGCACTTCCCCAGGGCAGTGACTCATCCAGAAACACTCCCACAAGACTCCCAGAACTTCCAGATCCCTGTCACTCTCCCCACTCCAATCTGGCAGCATCCAGCAACCAGCTCGTGCAGATGCCTGTTCTGCCAGCACACAAATGCCACCTTCCTTGGCTTGGCATGCAGGGGCTTTCACCTCCGCAAATTAAAGTTTTCATAAATTCAAAAAGCAACATCGCCAAGGTCATGAGCCAGCAAAGGTTACACTGGAGGAGAAGGAGCTTTTGGGACACCTTAATTTCATTTTCTGTGAGGAAGAACGATGGAAAACAATGGGAGTAAAATCTTAATGCTGGTGAACAAACACAGTTTGGAGAAAAAGTGTGAACCTTCTCTTTAAACCACCCAATTCACAGCTAAGCAACTCCAGCTCTTGTCCTGTGCTTTGAGGACAAGATTTTTGGTTTATCGTTAGCTGGGGAATACCAGGTTTTGTGATGAAAATTTTAGAGGGTTGTAATTGCTCCTGCAGTTTTTGCACCTATAGATGAGGCCATAAAGGTACCTGTCTCATGGCTGCATTCCCAGTTCAGTCTGTTGGACAATAACTCCTCAATAACTGCTACTGTGGGTCAAACAGAAGTATAAGCTTCCCCAGGCAGGGCATGCCCATAGCAAGAGTTGGCTTCACAGGTTTTTGAACAAATCAGGAGCAGCCCTATTCAGTCCTTTCTCCCAGAGCTGCTCAGGTCATAGCCCAATGCAGCAATCCAAAGCAGTGTTTGGCTGTGAAATTGAATCCTCCCCACAAGGAGGAGTTCTCCTTCACAAGTGCTGAGCTTCAGCTGAGCTTAGTGGGACATGCAGCATTCAGGACAAGGCAAGGGTGGGTGGTGACAGGGTCTGAACCAGAGCTGATAGTCTGGTCTCACGGCACTGCCCCTGGAAAGCACCCAGAGCAGTCCCATTCCACACTGTCACCCTCTCCCTGCTTCCAAACTATACTCCCAGGTGAGCTGTCATGGAGAAGTGAGGAACAGTGGGACTAATAGGAGACCTTTGCCAGGCAAGTCCTGTTTGTAGCCAGTGCAGCCCTGTCCTTCACAGGCAGTTTTCTTCAGCCCCTCGAAGAATGTCAGTGTGTTCAGGGAAGCAGAAGGGCATGAGAAAGGTTTCCTATTGCTTTCAACTATGGAAAAAAATTGTTCATGAGATAACCAGCCTCTGCAAGACCAGATGTTTCCTCAAGACTGTAGGTTGTTGGAGAGGAATTTACATGCACTTATTGGGGACACAATGAGGCTTGCTGGCCTCTGTGGGTGATGACAGCAACTTGCCTTAACCTTAACCTGAGTCTTTGGAAATGCCATCATAGTTCCCTGTCTGTAAATGATGTTGAATCCATGTGAAACATTCCAATACCATCGAGTTTTCCATGCAATATGAAAAAAAAAAGTCCGTATTAAGTTTGTTTTCTTCCCATGCTGTATGTATTTTTGTTTCTAAATTTATTCAGTTAACTTACCTGCACACCTATTCAAATGGCAGGATTTTGGAATGGCGGAGGAATTTGCCACTAAAGCCCTGGAGCTGAAACCGAAATCTTATGAAGCTTACTATGCAAGAGCAAGGGCCAAACGCAGCAGCAGGTGAGGAGGGACAGAGAAAAGGGTGTGAGGGGCCAGTCTCTGTGAGCCTGTCACATCACATGTGGGCACCCACCCTGCAAAGCCAGGCAGTGCCCCCATGGGAAGAAATGGCCAAGGAACATTCATTAGTGTGATCGCAAACTTCCTGAACTCCAAAGTAATGCCCTCGCTCATTTGGTGGTTTCTGAATCCAAATGTTTTGAGAGGTTTGTTGTGGTGGAACTTTGTCTGGACATCTTACAACACTGGAGACCTGGACACCAAAGTGGGGTGTTCTTTGTTTCAAAGTACACTTTAGTTTGACCACAACTTGGACTCAAAGCAGAATATGACTCATGTCCTATGTTGTGCAAGAGGGCAGACTCATTCATCACAGTGGTCTCCTCTAGCCTTAAAATCTGTGCATCTCTGTCCTGCAGCCCTTTCTGCCCAGCAGATGCTGCTGACCAGCTGGGCAGTGGCTGCAGGCCGGCACTGCCCAGGGAGCATCCAGCCAGAACTTGTGCCCAGGGCACTGCAGCTAGCTCCTGGACAGCTGCAGCGCAGGGATCTCCCTTGTTCACCCACCTCCCTGAAGGCTAAAAGATGTGAGATTAGATCCATTTGCCATTCCTAATGAGCAGGAGCACTGCTTGGGAGTCCTGTTCTCAAGGACTGGGCACCCTGCCACTGCATCTCTGTTTAATTGGCAGCCAGAATGTCTCACACGGCAGTGCAGGTGTGTGAGCCACTCGGTGCAAACATCCCAGCTCTGCAGACACCACCACTGTGTGACATTACATGCTGGAGGCAAGTGTGGAACTGGGCCCCTGGCCCAGCTGGTGCAGGTCCACCAGGTCCTGATGTGGGAGGTGAAGCCATAACCTTCTGTTCCACAGAGGAGCCCTGCAAGCTGAGCCACACACACGCTTCATGCCTTTCCTTTAATGGTTTCCTCTGCATTGTTCCCAAAACATTATGGGGAACCTTAAGACCCATGTTCCTCTCCAGATGATATCAGCCTCCCACATACCAGTGTCCTTTTCTCCCCGGGTCTCTCCAGCAGAAACTGTCACCACTTTGGCTTTGCTTCTCCCTGTCCCAGTCTATGCCCAGCGGCACCCCTGGTAGAAGAGGAGGCTTTTCCTTCTTCCACCTGATCTTCAATGGCTTGTACAAAAAGATTAGGCTGGTGTTGGGAGGTGCTGGGGGGGATCACTGATGGGGAGCTTTTCCCCCATCTGGGTAGGTTTTCCCAGATCACAGTCCTGTTCAAACACATAGTTTTGCTCCAAAGTGAACAGTGTCCCTGTAAATGACAACCCCCTTCCCAAACCCCCACCTCCCTGTTACAGCTCCTAGGCTGGCCTTTCCCTCACAAAAGCTTCCCCGGGCAGCTCACAGCCTCTGGCACATTGCTTGATTCCTTCATTCCAAAGAAGTTAGCCAAGTCCACTGTAAAATTGGAGAGACAAGCCTTGCCCAGAGCGCTGACCTGTGGGAGCCCCTGAGCTCTGGAGCCAGGCTTGATGCTGTGTGGTCTTGGCATCAGGCAAAAGTTAAATTTTCACTGGCATAAGCGGTTGTAGTTCTGTCAGAGCTTGTTTACAGCAGTGGTGAGCTGGGCTTGCAGTGATCAATGTGTTGGTGTTCCCTTTGCTAACACAGAAGTGAAGCTTATGGTGGTGCTAGGGGGAGTAATTAATTAGCCCCTAACATACGCTGCAGAGGACAGGCGTGTTTGCTAGTCTGGGTTGTGCCATCTCAGGACTGTGTTCCCTTCTTCTCCAGAATTTTCTCTCTGTTTGGATAACATAAATCTAAGGGAGGCCCATAAGGCAGTGTGTGAGAGGTGCAGCAAGCAGTAGCAATCACAGATCTCTCCCTCAGTAACATGCACAAGCCACTTTATCCCCCTGGAATCTCTGAAAACAGCTCCATCCAAATCCAGAGTACTTTCAGTTCTCATTTCTGTTCCTTTGTCAAGCAGGCAGTTTTCAGCAGCCCTGGAGGACCTGAACGAGGCAATCAAGCTGTGTCCTAACAACCGTGAGATCCAGCGGCTGCTGATGCGGGTGGAGGAGGAGTGCAGGCAGGTGCAGCAGCAACAGCAGCAGCAGCAGCAACAGCAGCAGCAACAGCAGCAGCAGCGGCCGCAGCAGCAGCAGCAGCCACCGCCACTCCCAGCAGAGCCAGAACCCGAAGCCCAGCATGAAGAGCTGTATTCTGTGCAAGATATCTTTGAGGAGGAATACCTCGAGCAGGATGTCGAAAATGTTTCCATTGGCTTGCAGACAGAGTCCAGGCCAAACCAAGGGCTGCCCATCATCCAGAGCCCACCCCCATCTCCAGCTCACAGGGACTCAGCCTATATTTCTGGCTCACCTCTTGGTTCTCATCAGGTCTTTGATTTCAGGTCCAACAGCTCTGTGGGTTCACCGACCAGGCAGGGGTACCAGTCCACATCTCCTGCTCTGTCTCCGACACACCAAAACTCACATTACAGACCCAGTCCTCCACACACATCCCCAGCTCACCAGGGCTCCACTTACCGCTTCAGCCCCCCTCCTGTCGGAAGCCAAGGGAAGGAGTATCAGAGCCCACCACCGTCTCCCCTTCGCAGAGGCCCCCAGTACCGCGCCAGTCCCCCAGCAGAGAGCATGAGTGTTTATAGGTCACAGTCCGGCTCCCCGGTCCGTTACCAGCAGGAACCCAGTGGGGTCACCCAGCTCCCCGGCAGACCCAAGTCTCCGTTGTCCAAGATGACGCAGAGATCCTTCCAGATGCCCCAGCTCCCCGTGGCTGTGCCACAGCCGGGGCTGAGGCTGCAGCCAGCCAAGGCACAGATTGTGAGGAGCAATCAGCCCAGCTCTGCCGTCCATTCCAGTACTGTCATCCCAACTGGTGCATACAGCCAGGTTGCCCACTCGATGGCCAGCAAGTACCAGTCATCATCAGGGGACATGGGGGTCAGCCAGAGCCGGCTGGTCTACCAGGGCTCCATCGGGGGCATCGTGGGTGACAGCAGGCCCGTGCAGCACGTACAGGCGAGTCTCAGCGCCGGAGCCATCTGTCAGCACGGAGGGCTGGCCAAAGAAGACCTTCCACAGAGACCATCCTCAGCGTACAGAGGGGGGATGAGATACAGCCAGACACCTCAGATTGGGCGAAGCCAGTCCGCCTCCTACTATCCAGTGTGCCACTCAAAGCTTGACCTGGAGCGTTCTTCCCTCCCCACCAACCAGCTGGGTTCTCCAGATGTGTCTCATCTCATAAGAAGGCCCATCACAGTCAATCCCAGCGAAATCAAGCCTCACCCACCGACTCCAAGGCCTCTACTCCACTCTCAGAGCGTTGGCCTCCGCTTTTCCCCTTCCAGCAATAGCATCTCCTCCACCTCCAACCTGACTCCCAACTTTCGCCCCTCTGCTTCAATTCAGCAAATGGAGATTCCCCTCAAGCCAGCCTACGACAGATCGTGCGATGAGCTGTCTCCAGTCTCGCCCACGCAGGGGGGCTACCCCAGTGAGCCAGCCCGTTCCCGGACCACGCCATTCATGGGAATCATAGATAAAACTGCTCGGACTCAGCAGTACCCCCATCTCCATCAGCAGAACCGGACCTGGGCTGTGTCGTCAGTGGACACTGTCATTAGTCCTACATCTCCTGGCAATCTGCCCCAGCCAGAATCCTTTAGCCCACCCTCTTCAATCAGCAACATTGCCTTTTATAACAAAACCAACAATGCACAGAATGGCCATTTGCTAGAGGAAGACTATTACAGCCCCCATGGGATGCTAGCCAATGGGTCCCGAGGAGATCTCCTGGAGAGAGTCACCCAAGCCTCCTCGTACCCCGACGTCAAGGTGGCAAGGACGCTGCCCGTGGCGCAGGCCTACCAGGATAACCTGTACAGGCAGCTCTCCAGGGACTCCAGGCAAGGGCAGACGTCCCCAATCAAACCAAAGAGACCATTTGTGGAGTCTAATGTGTAAAAGACACTTGTTGGAGTGAGACCCTCATGTTTTCAGCACACACTTCCAAGCTTGATTTCCATGCATATTATTATAATTATAATTATTATTATTATTATTATTATTATTATTTTTATTTCTCTTTGGTAGCTACATGACCAAGTTTCTCTGGTACTTTATGTGGTGGTCAGACAGCCATGCACGTGCTCCAGCCCTTTAGTTCCCCAGCTGACTTTGAAGCCAACATCAGCCAAGCCAGTATCGTTTGCCCAATTCCAGCAAAGTTCCAGCCAGGATATCTTAGTCCATGGTGCAGGGTGGTCCAGAGATATCCCTACACAGCAGGAGGTAACCAGCTCTTTTTCTAGAGACAATTGCCTTGGATTTAAATTGGTTTATTTTGTCTCAATGATCTCTTACTCAACTCTGATGGGAATTCCTAGGGAATTCCACAGGAGCCTTTCCCAAGGCTGCATCCACAGGTCCCTGTGCCAGCCAGGTCATTTGGCTCTTTGCCCCAAAGAGCAGATTACCCTTGGTGATGTGATTTAACACCAGTAGCTATGCACAGCACCCACAACACCCATCCTGATTCTGCTGGTTTACAGCGTTTTCCTTCCTTACTTAACTTGTCATCGGCCAGAAGGCAAGGGGATCACACAGCGCTTTGCTGCTTTCCAAGTACCTACCAGGTGCCCTCACACTGATTTCTTTGCTCTGGGGCATTTTACAAGCATTGAGGGATTAAGGTTGGCCCTTTGTTATATGTTTTAATCAGCCAAGGGAATTGGCCAGGAACCTCTTGTGCGTGAACTGGGATTGCACTAACTTCTTCACACTGTTGGCAGACTGCACCTCACCCACAGCATCTGCACGGGGCAAGTTAGTGTCAGGGCCTTCATCCAGGGGGGATTTCTCACTTGCAATGAAAAGCAAAAATCTGACTTAGGAAATTATATTCAAGGAGGAAAATTGCAATTCTTAAGGGTTTTTTTTTACATTTTTTTATGATGCGGATGTAGAACATGGCGTGGTGGTCCCAGAAGAGGAATGGTCCTTCTGCAATCCCAGCCCTGCAGCATCCCTTCCCTCTGGCTCGCTCCTGACAAGGAGCAGGGGCTGTAGCAAGGGCTATGCTCCTCTAAGATCCTCTGTTCCCGAAATCCTGGAAAGGGACACCGTGTTCCATATCTGTACATGGTGGAGACCATGTGTTGCTTTTTGAGAAGCCGTAACTAAGAGAGACCTATTCATAATTTATTTATGTTATCTATTTCGGGACATTTTCCAGTTTGGGTGGGGTTTTTTCTATTATTTTCAGTTTTGTAATCAAATGCAAGTCACATCAAGATGACATGAAAAGCAGGGGCCCATTCCAAAATCCTTTTTATAAGATTTTCAATAATTTTTCAGTTATTTGCTGAAAATTTCTTTTGAGGTTGGGGGAAGAACTTCCTTTACCAGTTCCTTTATTCCTGGTGGGTTTGTAATCTGCCTTTTCTGTTCCTGAGGGTGAAGGGTGGGATGACGGGAGGGAGAGTGATAACGCTGTAGCTTGTTTTAAAGCAAACTAGTGCCTGTTGCCCAATGCCGAACCTCACTCATATCAACTCTTCGGAGCGATTCAGTGCTGAGCAGGGGAGCGATACCTTCCGGGGTCTCCAAAGGGCTACTGCGAATCGATTGCAAGACTTCTTGAACCAAATCACGGGCTCCAACCTGCACTGGTGTGAGTGAGCATATCCCAGCGCCACATCACTGCAGCTGCACCTACTCACACCAGCTCGGGACAGGGTTCGGAACTCTTTAAGCAAACCCTGGCTTCAGTGGGGCTTTTTTTTTCCCGTGTGTGGCTCAGCACATCTCGTTGCTATTTCATTGCCTAATTTGCTCAGAGCAAGCTGGGACATGCACAGCTTGGGCCAGGGGAGGCATGTGTCTCATAGACACATGGAGAGCATTTGGAAGGGGGGGTCCTCTATGAGTTTTGGCGATTTTGGGGCTCTCTTGGGCCATTTGGTCTTTGTCAAAGCCAGTATTTGGATTGAGGTTGGTATTTTCTTTCTTGAGGTGCAACCCAGTGCTGACTCTTTGCTTTATTCCAGGGCTCTGTAAAATGGGGGGGCTGGCTGGGACCCCCTTGATGGGGTGGGTAATCCGTGGGGACACCCAGCTCTGTGCACTGTTTCTCTCCTTGCAAATGGGGTGTGATGGCTATCTTTCTTCCTGTCTTTTTTGAAACAACGTGGTCTGTTTTGTAAAGAAGAACTGATTTCTTCTCCGCGTGCCACACGCCCATAGCTGGGAGACATATCCTGGGTCTGGAGCAGCATCAGTCACTTTGCTCAGCACCTCCCATCCTCCAGCTTTCTGCCTGAGTGAGTGGCTTCCTACCTTTAGTTGTTTCTTTGAAAGGAAAAGGTAACCCAGTTCAGCCCTGTCCCTCTTTTATCTGGCCGAGTGAGACGCTGCGGCCATGGGTGGCTCCTCTCCACTGCAACGCCAACAGGGTGGTCTGGGAGCAGTGACAGGAGAACTGCCCGTGCTTTGCTTTTGCTACTCACTGCCTTGTGCTCCCCGTCCTGTCCTTCAAAGCATCCCCTGACAGCACTCCTGTGTGTAACTTTTCAGTTTCTGAAGATGTTTTAAGGGAAAAAGAAAACAGCTCACAGTTTTAACACAACCACGAAACTGAAGAAGGCTTGAAACACTGCGGTATGCAGGTTTTTTCACAATTCCATGTGTTACATTTTTCACAGGATTCTTGCACTAATGGTTTTCCATCTGTTCTCTCTGTAAATGGGTGCACTTTACTGTTTGAATTTGTTACTATGATAAATACTGGATATTTAAGCGTGAGTAGTGTCTTCATTAGAAAAATAGCAAAACAGGTCATGTCTCTTAGTGTATTTTTCAGAAAAAAGAAGAAAAAAGAAAAGAAACTAAGCAATGAATAATAACATTTATAGCACAAGAACTGACTCCTGTATATAAGCATCAACAGATTGAGTAATTTTTGAATACAAAGTTATTTGCAGTGGTTTTAAAGCACTTCCCCAGCAATTCTCTTAGGGACAGTCGAGGCAGGATAGCTGCTGTGGTTACGGGGTGGGTAAGAAGCGCATTTCTTCCTGGAAAAGCTGTTCTTGCTCAGCCCCCTGTGTCTTCGAAGTCATGATTTGGGCTTTGCATGAGGAGAAGCAGAGGTCATTCCGTGTTGTGCTGGCATGGCCCCATTGTGCTTGGGGAAGCACAAGGTCAGATCTCACCCTGAGGGCCCTTCATCCTCTACTCTTAGATCTAGGCCTGACAAGCCCAGGCCACACTGTGGGATCACACTCAGTTTCAGACATTGTGCTGTCCTGTACATCTGTGCTACGTATTTAATTAATCTTTGAGTAATTAAGATGCAAGACAATGCTGCCAGCTGGTGCCTTCATGCCCTCCCGGCTGCAGTGGTACCACTGGCAAGCCCCATCTTCGAGCAAGTAGGATTTCGGGTGCACCGATTAAAGCAGGTTCTTGATTGAAACTCCAGTTTTCGTTCTTGGGGTGCATGGAGAAGGCAATGCCAAAAGGGATGCTGAAGATGACCCTTTCCTTTAGCCAACCTTCCCACCAGGTGTCTCTCATCCTCACCTGTTGGCTGCTCCGAGACCCAGGTGTGCCGCTGCAAAGCTGGAATCTTCTCTCCCAGCATCAGGTGTGGGTGTCTGCCCCATCCCTCAGTGGAGATTCATTGGCTCTTGCTTTCCTCCCAGGTCAGGAGGATGCAGTGGTCCCAGGGGAGGGGACACCCACCTGGTGGGGGCTCTGCAGGGTCCCCTCAGACAGGCTGGAAGTGGCATCAGAGGGCTTTGGACATAGCCTCGAGTGGGCATCAAAGTGCTTAGGAAAGTGAGGGTTTTACAAAGACAGATCCTTTGGGATCTGTTTCCAAAGAAGGCACAGCCTGAGCTGCCTTCTCTGTGTCACTGTTTGGGAGGACTGTGCCAGCTCCAACAATCTGCTGAGACATGTCTGTCCATCTGTCTGTCTGCTGTGGCACCAGTGCCCAGCTGGGTCTGTCCGAGCACTGAACTTTTTGGTTATTTTTCTTTAACCTGGCTGTAAAGAAAACCGTGTGGCTGGTGTGAACACATGAGCATGCATATGCCAAACACTGGAGTCGTACTGGGATTAGGTCTGGAACTGGGGTGGGTAGTAAACTGGGAGTAATTCAGGCCCCTTTACAAAGGTTGCTGTATATTCAGGGTTACCCAGGAGAAGTCTAGCTAAAACCGAAGTGCCAGCTCCGCCTTACCTAGAGAACCAAGCAAGCCAGCGTGCCTGCTCGTCCTCCGCCTTCCTCGCCCGCGGGGGTCCATAGTGAACTGTCGCGAGCTCCTTGGTGGTTGTACTTTGCTATAGTCTTGGGAATTCAAGCTAACTCTTCTGCCGGGATATCGGTGTTTACCCAAGGGCTTAGGGGAAGAGCTGCTGTACCTGCTGGGACCTCTGCAAATCAATGCCTTCACCCCGTGCTGGCTGCGCTGCGCAGGCTGGTGGGGGATGTGTTGGACACAAAGCACAATGGTTGAAAGTGAATCTGCGTTTTTTTCCGCTTTGTGTGAATAATTGCTGGATTTTCATTCAATCAAACTCTTTTTTCTAATATAAACCACTAAGGGCTCAATTCTTTAGCAAGATGCATTCGTGTCCAACTCTTGACTATACAGCTGGATCTCACCACAACTGGTACAGACCGACCCGAGAGGAGCACAGCGAGCGCAGCCATCACCGGGAAAGCCAACAGACACCCAACCCACCCACCGTATCCTTCCTCCTGCTCATTTTCTAGCTGTCTGGTACTGGGGAGTCAGCAGCCAGGTCCTATCTGAGGGGATCACATCCTGTGGTTGTGAAAATAGAGGGCTGCTTTGCCAAAAGACTTTGTCCCTTTAGGTGATGCTGTCCAGGGATGGCGGTGGGGAGGCAAGTCAGGGTCAGGATGGGTAGGTGGGAAAGCCTTGTGCCCATGGAGCTGGGTCTCCACAGGTCTGCCTCTCTGCGCACTGCTCAGCCAGACACTGAGAGCAGCACTGTGTGCTACATAAAGTCCATTGTGTCGCTACACCGGTAACCCAGAGACTCGTGTGGACTCTGCCAGTACTGCCAGGCTCACCCCCGTCCAGCCTTTTCTTTGCCATAGTGTTGCCTTTAGTGTTCCATCTCCTTTCTGTCTTCACATCCGAGAGGCTCTGAGTTGGGTACAAACACGTCCAGTACACCCGCCTTGTGCTTTGTACAACTCCCTGGTTGCCATCCCCTGAGACACTTGCTGGGAAGATCTTTAAGACACTTAAATTTTCCTTTAGCTTTTCTATAATTCTGATGTAAAGGACTTTCTCTCTGTACAGTATATTATCCAATGCATGTTCTATTCTCTCTGATATATTGAACACCACACAGTTGTGATATTGTGCAGTGGGAAGAGCAGCCCCTGCCAACAGCAGAGGCCTTTGCCTCTCATCTCTAAGGAAAGAAAAAAACATATTTTTTCCTTTGCTGTATTTGCTTGAGCAGAGTTTTCTTGTCTGTACATGTGAGCTGTGAGATAGATGTGAAAAGTTCAAAAGAATGCATTTCCCCCCCAATGTATACAGATTGTAATCTGTACAATGAAAACTGTATGTATGAAAAAATGTACTTATTTATAAATGGTTAACACTTGGAAATTGTGTCTGGGCTGCTGTTTTTCCCATGCTGGGATCAGTGAAGGAGTGTTCTGATGCTTCTCAGTGTGGAAATGATGGTGTGAGGGTTGGGTCTCACAGTTGCTGCATGGGGGTGGGGACAGGGACCTGGGAACCACCAGGAGCAGGAGGTGACAGGCAGTGCTACTGCTGCCACCAGCAAAAGGCATATAATAATATAGTGGATAATAATTATAACATCCAGTGCATGGCCAGACCCTGGAGCTGTCTCCATGGGGTCCCTCACACAGCCACCACTGAGGTCTGCGGTGCTGGACAGGACAATCCCACCCCTAACGCCCACCCACCCTCCCCTGCCCCTCAGGCAGCTCCTCTCCCAGCTGCCCTCGGCATGTGGGAACTCAAGGGTACCCCACAACTGTGATGGGGGGGCAGTCAGGAGGAGGACGGGGTTAGCTGCAAACATTTATTAGGTTGGGAGCATCCACTGAGCAAACACGTCATGCATGGGGAGAAAACGCTTCAGACACAAAGCTGCTGAACCTGCACAGGCATAGGGTCACTCCTGGAGAGCCCTTTAGGGGAGCATCCCCCACAAGTGGCCATGCTGGAGGGTGAGGGGCTGCCAGTGAGTGGGACATCCCGGTGGGGGCAAACATCCCCTCTGCCCACTGGGAACAGGCTGTAGGCTTTGGCTGCCCACAGTGCAGAAATATGCACTCCCTGTGCCTGGAGCGGGGAAGAGCCCAGAGCCCCCTCCTTCGTGCCCCTGCCAGCCCCTGCCCTGCCCACAGCACTGCCATTCCCACAGAGCTGGGACGGGTTTGGGGGTCACCAGGGGCTGGGCAGGGCAGAGCTAAGGATGATTAAGGCCAAGCAAGGCTGAATCCAGTGGGCATCGTTGCACCAAGCGTGTCCTTCCCCAGCTGTTGTCGTCACCCTGGGCCGGGCAGAGATGCAAACCACCAGGGACAGGGCACACAGGAACATTTCAGACATCACGAGGAGCCCATGCCAGAGACCAAGAGCTGGGGATGTTACTGGCTGCCACCACCGGGGCTCTCGCCCTCTGTCAGGGTCTTGAAGTCCATGGACAGGGCCATCTCCTCGGCCAGTGGTGGACGCTTCCACTCCTCCCGTGTCAGCACGTAGCTCACCACCAGCCCAAAGGCCACTAGCAGCACCCCCAGGGTGTTGGCTAGGATGCCCTCAGGCACAAAGTGGCTGTAGGAATCACTGTGGGGGTGGAGAGGGATGCTCAAGCCTTAAGGGATGGATGGCCTGTCCCTACCCTGGCTGGGACCCTCTAGGAATCACTGTGGGGGTGGAGAGGGATGCTCAAGCCTTAAGGGATGGGTGGCCTGTCCCTACCCTGGCAGGGACCCTCTCTCATCCTCATCCTCATCCTTATCCTTCAGGGACACACCTTGGGAAAGGTCCCTTCCCCCAAATCAGAGCAACAGAGGAGTGTTGGTGTTTTGCTCACTTTTGGGAGAGACACTTGGTGACAGCAGATGAAGCTGGTGGCACAGTCCTGTACTAGGGTTATAGGCAGCCCAGTACCCTCCCTGCCAGAGGGAAGTGGCTCCTCGGGTGACCCATAGCCCTGTCCCCACAGTGCTGGGGCTGGGTGGACCCCAGTGTGCATCTGGGGCCATCACTGTGCCCTCCAGCTGTGAGGGCAGAGGCCTCAGGGACATGAGTGTCCTGGGTGGTTCTGCAAACACCTGGATGCAGGGAGGTGGCACTGGGCATTTTATCCACATTCCCAAAGAAAGCTGTTGCAGGATCCAGCCCTTGTTAAACATCATCTGGTGACTCAGCAGCAGCAGAAATAAAGGCCTCAAGGGGAGATTTAAGAGCCACAGATTGAGCAGCAACTGAGGCACCCCTCTGCTGAAGGTCTGGGGGGGCACCCCCCCGCCCCAGCTTGGTCACCCACCTGATTTTGAAGAGGAGCATCTCAGTGATGCCCAATAAGCAGGAGGTGATGGAGAGGATGAGGAGGGCGATGCCGAAGAAGATGTGCTGGGGCTTGTACCATCCTCTCAGCGAGAAGGAAGCACCGGGGAACAGAAAGAAACCACAGCCCAGGAGCCACTGTGGGGACACAGGGATGTCACAGGCGCTGCAGAGTCCCTGCCCTCCCGGGGGGCCAGGGGCTCCCCAGCCCTCACCTGCAGGAGGTAGAGCACAAAGGCGGCCATCCCACACCAGGAGTGCAGGCTATACATGTCGGGGATGCCTTTGGTCCGGTGTGACTCAAAGACAGCGATGATGCCTGCAGAGAAGAGCCCGTCACCACCAGGGCCACATCCTGCCCAATCCACCCACCCCAGCCCAGCACTCACCCACGAGGGCGATGACCAGTGCCAGGCCGTGGAGCAGCGCATGCAGCGCCTTGGTGGAGCGCTTGGCTTCGTGCCTGAATACCCGGTACACCAGGAGAGCTGCACAGAGAGGGTACATGAGCATGCACAGGGATCACCCACCTCCCTGGGTGGCACCCAGCATCGCCCAGGGATGTTGGAGCACCTTCCCCGTGTCTTTTGTCACCACATTTTCCCCTTTGTTCCCTGCCCAACCACAGCACCAGGCTTTGGAGGCTGCAGCTGGGACAAGGCACGTGTCCCACCATCCTGCTCACCGTCACCTTGGAGGAACACCATGCCCAGCACCATGCACAGGGGGTGGGCGTTGAACTGGAGGGGGCTGTGCCAGGCCACGCCGCCCCGGTAGCGGCCCAGCCAGGCACCTGTGGTGGCCAGGAGTGTCAGGCCCAGCAGCTGCGACACGGCCACGTACGCCGAGAGCCCAGTGGGGCTGGTGGGCGGCGGGGCCCCATCCATGGCAGCCTGCAGGGACAGAGAGGAGGGGGCAGCGAAACCACAGCGGCCCCAAGTGACAGCAGGTCCCGACTGGCCGGACCTCGGGCAGGGTCCTGCTCCGAGCAGCATCCGGCACGTCCGCTCCACCCTCACCTGCCAGGGAGCCGGACGCTTCCTGGTCTCGCTGCGTCACCCACACCTGGAGGTGGTTCCCAGCTGCCACGGCACACCCACCCCCGTGCTCCTGCACCTCCTGCCTGCTCCTGGACTCCTGTCCAACCCTCCTGTCCCCGCCTGCCTGCTCCTGTCCTTCTTCCCAACCTTCCTGCCCCTGCCTATGCCCTGCCCACCCCCTTCCTCCTGCCCCAGCCCTCCTGCCACAACCGTCCCTCCATCCTCGTCCCTCTGTGCCTGTCCCTGCCTCCATCCTTTTCATCCCCATCCCTCCAACATTGTCCCTCCATCCCCATCCCTCTACCCCCATCCCTCCCACTCCATGCCCATTCCATGTCCCACCTTCACCCCCTCCCCAGCGCACCCACTCCCAGACCCCCACGACAACCCCCAACCCCTGATAGAGGAAGGCAGCGCAGGGACAAGCGAGGGATCCCCTCTATGGCAAAAGCAATAGCCCTTGGGGACGTGGGGCTGAGTGAACGCTTATGCTGCTAGGGGGAGGCAAACACATGGTGTCACCCAACCCCAGCTACACCAGAGACCCTTCCCATGGCCCCCACAACTCACCTGCATTGTGCTTTGTGCTGGGTTATCCCTCGATGGATCAGAGCCACCGCCACCACTGTCACAGCCACCTCTCCTCTTCCCTGTCACCCAAAGCCAGCAGGTCCTAGTCCCAGGGTCCAACGTCCCTGCTCTGCCCTGGCCCCGCTGCACTGCCTCTGGGGAGGAGCCCCCTGCCAGCTGTGGCAGATGGACCCACGGTGCTGCCAGGACCGGAGGAGCGTGGAGAGGGGGAATGCATTAAGACCATGCACACACTTTATTCCCAGCCACCTTTATTGGATCAGCCAGATAAGTGGGTTAAGGGAATTGGTTTATGCCATTAAGTTGCACTGCAAAGGCTGCCTGTGTCCAGCCTCACTGCCTGGGGCCATGGGGTGCTCTGTGGGATGGGCAGGGGGAACAGGCTGGGGGGGACAGCAAGAAGCACCGGCCCCACCCATATCACAACAGCCTCCCCCAAACTCTCATCACGCCAAGGGGCTGCTGGCACCTCTGGGGGTCCCAAATGGGGATCCATGTAGCCCTGTCCTGCCCTCCCACCAGATGCAAACATCTGGCCCTGCTGGCACTCACACAGGGCAAACACAGTCCCCAACAGCACCGAGGATGGAGGGAAAGGAAATGAACACCCCCAACTACAGGCCCTGGCAGTGGGACACAGAGTGTGCCTGCTGGGAACAGGATCGTCTGAGTTGCCCATGAGCCACCACTGAGTGCTGGGAAAGCTGGAGGTGACAGGACCTCTTTGCCAGGACCTGCCTGTTCCCCTCCCGACCTCGGTCCCCTCTGCACCCCCAAGCACAGCCCCAGTTCTCCACTCCCAGGGCAAATCCAGTGCTCCTTACTTTTGGTGGGTTTTTTTCTCCGGTTAAATCTGGTTAACCCACGCACCCTGGGGGGAGGATGCCCTTTGCACATTCCACAGCCTGGCAGCCCCTCACTGTGGCCTCTGGCTGGGACTCTCCAAAATCCCAGGGGGGTCTAAGGGATGGTCTCTGCTCTCGATGGGGGCTATAGGCTCATGCAGGGGAGGAGGTTCACTCCACTTCATAGCTGAGGAGGGTCTGAGCGATGTATTGGGGGCGTTGGAGGCAGACACCCACGCAGCTCCCCGTGTCCCCCAACCCTACCTGTGGGTGCCGGGTGGTGCTGCCTGTGCCAGGCCCAGCGGTGACAGTGTCTGAGCAGGGACAGGGCCACCGCGTTGGCACGGCAACGGAGCGATGACAAAGCGAGGGGGAGCTGCACCCCCAGCATCACCGCAGAGGGAGGGTGTCACTGCAGGCAGGAGTGGGGGCAGGGGGCCTGCAAAACTGAGAGGGGGATCACTGTGAAGTGGGGGTCTGTGTACTCTGGGGACAGTCCCCAAGGAGGTGAGTCACTAACAGTGTGTGTGACACCCCCCCATCCCCTAGCTGTTCCAGGCACCCACCTGAGCCCCTGCACCCTGTGACACCCCAGCCCCAAACAGGCCAGGATGCCCCAGGCCCTACTGGGTCAGCCCAGGGACTGTTCCCTGCACAACCCCAACGACTGTCCCCTGCGCAGGGACTTTGTCACCATTTGTGTTTGGGTCTTGCATGGGTCTGGCTCATCCCTGCACCCACCGGCAGCACTGGAGTGACATCCTGGCAACCAGCACCGCTTGGCTGGGCTGGTGGATCAGGGAATGGCAGAGGGGTGACATGAACCCCCACCCTCCATCTGTCCCACCGCAAGCCCTTCAGCACCGCCGACCGCATCCTGCACTTCCCATGGGAAATCCCTGAGGGAGAAAAAAGCCTGGAGAAAGGATATAAGGGGAAATAAGGCGAACTGAGGGGAGAGGAGGGGTGTCCCTATGTCAGCTCTTCCTGGCCAAGTGCGAGCAGAGTCCCCGGGGGTGCAGCGCTGCGCACCGGGGCGAGCAGCACCCCAGGACCACCCACACCCCTCTCCCCTGGCGTGTCTCTGTGTCTGTGTCCGTGTGTCTGTCCCTGTATCTGTCCCTGTGTCTGTCCCTGTGTGTGACACCACTAGATGTCACCAGGAGCCCGCGGCGCGCAGCGACCTGGGGAGGGAGGGACTGCCCAGAGGATCTGGAGCATCCTCGGCCCTGGATCACCCATAGGAGACAGAGAGACCAGGCACAGACCGGGCGGGAACGGCAGCATCCTTAGGGCTGGACCTCCAGAGGGACCCGGGGCACCCCCAGAGCCAGAGCACCCGTGGGAGCCAGTGCACCCTTACCCATGGCAGGGTTTGCAGCACCCTCTGCCCTGGACCACCCATGGCAGCTTGGAGCATCCCAGGACCTGGAGTGGCTGGTGTGATCTGGCACTCCCCTGATGCAGAAGATCAGGTGTAACAGCCTCTATTGGGGTGCAGGGCTGCTCCCCCAGCCCTTCCCTTGGGCACTCGGGGCTGCTGTCACCCACACAGAAAGCCTGAGTAAAGGTACCTGAATCCCAGCTGAGACTCCCACCAACATCCCCATTCCCTTCTCCCCCCAGCCAGGGACCTGTGCCGTGGGGCACAAACACCAGGAGCTGGGGACCCACCGCCACCACCACGGCATGATTCAGCGGAGCTGAAACCCCACTGCAGCCCCAGAGCCTGATGGAGACCTGACGGAGACC
Source organism: Falcunculus frontatus (assembly GCA_013398115.1). Classification (NCBI taxonomy): domain Eukaryota; kingdom Metazoa; phylum Chordata; class Aves; order Passeriformes; genus Falcunculus; species Falcunculus frontatus. The sequence continues at coordinate 397,567 of VZRV01005415.1, read as the reverse complement.
TGACACTGCGACAGCAAAGTCCGGGCTTTGCTGCAGCCTGGGGCAGAGTCCCAGAGCCACCACCCCGAGCAGAGGGAGGTGAGGTACGAGATACAGGGTATGGCGCTGCCAGGGAATCCGCTGTCACCACCCGGCCTGAGCTGGGGCTTTATCACTGGTTGGAAAATGGTTTACCAGAGTCATCTGCTAAAGCCATAAAAGCCGCCATAAACTGCAAACCTTGAGCTATTGGGCTATGCCATGGCTGGGATGGGCTGACCAGGGCGCTGGGCAGAGCAGATGGAGTATTCCCCCCACCACAGCCCAGCTGAGACCCTTGGAAAATCCTCAAAGGGGATGAGATTTGGGGATTCATCCTTTGGGATATTTGGCAAGACATAAAGTTTCACCCTGATGAGAGCAGCACTGTGTAACCCAATACCAAACAGCTTTAGAAATGTTTATAAACATGTGTCCAGCTGAACTATCTCAGCTTCCAGCAGATAAGTAAAGAGAGCAGCCCTTAAAGTCTTCAGGATTAAATGGACGTGGATCTTGTTCCATCCACACAGCAGGATCAATGGCAGAGTTTGCTGAGGGGCCACAGCAGCAGCTGATCCAGGGACAAATGAGCTGCTTCACTGCCCAGTTCCTCTTACCAGGGATCAGCAGCCATTTGTAATGAGCTCTTTAATTAAAGGCATTGTCGGGGATACAATGGCTTTATTAAATCTGCCTAAGCTTTCCCTGAGCTGGAGGTAATGAAATCCTCCTGGCACTGCTGGGATGGGGATGTGCCAGTCAGGGACCAGAACCAGTGCTGGCTGTCCTGGCATGGACCTGCAGGTTGACAGGATGCTTGGGACTGCTTGGGCTGCGCAGGGCTGCCCAAGGCCTCCCAGGGATGCTCAGGGCTTCTCAGGGCTGCTGAGGAATGTTCAGGGATATTCAACGATGCTCAGGGATGGTCAGGAATGCTTGGGGCTGCCTGAGGATGATCAGGGATGCTCAGGGATGCTTGGGGGATGTTCAGGGATGCTTAGAGGTGTTCAAGGATGCTCAGGTGTGCTCAGGACTGCCGCAGCTTCCTTCACATCACTGAGTTGAAGTGGCTCTGGAGATGCTGCTCCAGCTCTCCAGCTATTGGCCGAGCCTGGCACCCATTCCAGGTTTGTCCTGGGCTGTCAAGAATCCAGAGATCAATAAGAGCATCTTCAACTGATAATTCATAGTAAAACCAGCAGTTCTTGTCCTTGCCCAACTGCTCCTCCCACTCGGGCATGGGCAGCTTCCCTCTCTCCACCACAGATTATTAAATTACCATTTTGCTGATCTAACTTCTTTTGGTTGGTTTCTTTCTTCTCCTTCCTAAATCAAATTTTTATTGCTAAGAAATGCTAATTTGCAAGATGCCTCCCCCAAGGATTGCAATTCAAGAGCCCAGCTGCCTCGGAGGAGCCGAGGTGCTGCCTGAAACAACCTCAGCTGCTGCTGTTCCATGTGAAATCCCAAACCTGGGGCTAAATTAACAGTTTTTCACTAAATATAAGAGAAAAAAATAACAGTCATGTTGAAAGGCTCAGTGGCTGCCAAGAGGGTGGCTGAGGGGTGGCTTGGGATTAAGCACTGGGTCACATCAAGAGGTTTGATCTCCAGTTCCCTGGGGTGCTGTGAAGGCTGAGAAACAGGTAATTCCCAGCTGGGACAAAGCTTTCTCAAGTACCTGGCTCGTTCCCAGGCTGCAAATCAGCTGGGAAAGACTCTGGTTCTCCTCCTGGCAGCAATTAAGCTACCCTGTCCTCCTCCTCGCCAGGAGCACAACTTTGCTGTGTGGGGCGCGCGATACAATCAGCCCAGCGCAGCCCCTGCAAACGCTTCATCTCCTTCAGAAGAGGCTGAAGGCGCGTTTATGGCGATTTTTTAATAGCAGCTTGGATAAACAGCGGCGATAACCCGCGCTGGGCTCCCAGAGGATGATTAATGCTCCCGGAACAGTCACGCTCGCTCGCCTCAGGGCTGGGATTGTTTTCATTTATTAAAGAACGGGGGGAGAAAAGGGAATAATGGACTTTGCCATGTTTTATTGGGTTGATGGGTGCGGAGGGAACACGTTGGCCTCTTTGCTCACCCTGTATCATGCCCAGCTCTGGCTGAGTGGCAAAGATGGGGGATGGAGTGATGAAGGATAAGGGATGAAGGATGAAGGACAAAGAATGAAGGAATGAAGGATGAGAGATAAAGGATGAGAAATTTAGGTGGAGGGAGGAGGGATGAAGGAGGACAGATGAAGGATGAAGAATTAGCAGTGGTTTCTGGCCAGGTTTTTACTTCTTGCCCTGTGATGTTCCTGACTGTGCCCGGCACTGTGCACATATCCTGCACTGTGGCTGGGGGCTCCCCAAGGGCTGGACTGTCGGGATCTTACATTTATTTAGACCCTCCCAAAACATGGGAATCATTTGGGAGCCCTGAGCCTTCAGCACGCTGCATATTCAGGGCCTTGCAGTGTCACAGCACATCCTCAGGGCTCTCTGTGCAATGGGCACATCCCTGGGCTGCTGGCACTGGTCCCAGTCTGGGAAGGAGGCTGGGGAGATCTGATGGTGAAAACCACATGTCCATCCCCTTCCCACTCACCGCCAGCCCCACCAAGCCACCCAGCTGGGGAAAATACATGGTCCCTCCAGGCTGCCCCGTGCAGCCAGCCCGGAACACGTGTGTCCCCACACCTGCACCAGGTCCAGCCTGCCCGGGACAATAAACCCTTGTCCTAGGGCAGGAGTGTGCTGGAAAGAGTTTTTATGGGGTGGAAATTGTGACGATAAGGAGCTTTCTGCTGCATTCTACTGAGTGTGCACTTTGAGTGATACAGCAACACTTGCTTCCATGGGGCCAGGGTGAGGTCCCCCACAGCCCATTGCCTCCCATCCCCACTTAGAGGGGACACACTAGGCTTTCAACACACCTTAAATCCAGGGAAAAGCTGGAAACAGCCTCACGGTGTTGCCAAAACTGCTCAGCAGAGGACTTTTGCAGTCAGACAGCAGGAGCAAGGACTTCTGGGTCCCTCTTGCCGTTACAGTCCCCAAATCCAGGTGACATCGAGGGGCTCCACCAGCCTCAACACTCACTGGAGCCATTGAAAATTATTTTAGCAATCAGAAGTTTGAAATAAATGGTAAAAAGCCTGATTGCTTGGGGTGTTTCTTTTATTTTTTTGGAAGGATCAGAAAAAATAGCTGTTTGTTTAGATGAAATATTTGGACTGGAGGGCTGTTTTTTCCCCTCTCCCTCATGGCAGCATCACCACAGCTGGGAAAGCAGCTTAGCGAATTATACACTATGATAATTGATTGAGTTCATCAGTAAATAAAGCAGCGGCCTTTAAACTCAGGGTCTGGAGAGGAAGGAAAAAATTCTCAATGCAGTGGTTTGTACCAACAGGTGCAGGAGTCATCATGTCCACAGAACCACAGCCACCAGGAAAAGTGACGCACAGGGCTGTAGTCTGGACTAAAAAAAGCTCTTTTGGAGTTTAAAAAAGGAAGGAATAATTTCTCTGCAAAAGGGAATCCTTTCTCTCACCTCCAGAAGCTTGGTTCTTCAGAGAGATGGATCAGACAGAAGTTATGAAGCAACCTTGAACCGGTGGAGAAATGGTGGGATGGAGAAGCCAAAAATGTGGTTTATAATGAAAGAAGGGGAAAATGAGCTTGAGCATCCCCAGCCAGAGGCCTTAGGGCTGGGATATACCCACATAAATCACCAAATCTTCCCAGCCAGCACCAGGATAATCCCCAAATTCCTGCTCCTTTGCTCCACCACACCTGCTCACAATCTCCCATCACACCACCATTATGGACACCTTGCAGCTCCCCTAAGAAACATTTACTGTCAAAATTCTTTATTTTTTTATTCTGGGAATTCTGGGCTGCACCAGTGAGTGCCCCTTCCAACACTGCTGACTGTGGGCAGGGAGATTTTGCTGGCCCGGCAAGCCAAGGAACTGACCCAAAATGCTGAGAGCAAGTCCTGCTCCTTCATGCGTGAGGCACCGCCACGGTGTCACCACCGCCACGCTGTGGTGACAGTCCAGCCATCGCACACGTGTCCGCTCACACCCGCCCCAGGGAGGGGGAGGACAAAGTCTCCACGGAGCGATGATGCCTATGCAAACAGATGGGAAGCATCCTCTGGCCCAGGGCAGCTGCCGGGGACACCACGGCTCGCCCAGCGTCCCCCAACCCACATCCCCATGAGCGGTTCTGCATCCGTCTCCGTGGCAACGCATTTTTTCACATTCTTCAGTATCTCCTGCCCCTCTGGTTTGTGGTGCTGGCAGCACTGGATACCCTGCAGACTGGAAGCAGATGGATGTCCATCACCCACCCCAGCACCCCTGAGAGGGGCGGGGAGAGCAGGGACTGGTCCCACTGCTCCACAGAATGCCCACAGGTGACTCTGAACCCATCCTTGGTGGGTGCCGGAGCACAGAATGGATTTGGGGCAGCACAGAGGTAGCAACAAGCATCTGACAGCTTGAAGGCATCACACCTGCCTTCCTGAACCAACAGCCACCTCACCTGCCAGTGCTTTCCTTCATGTGGGATATTTTCCTGCCTGATGCAGCTGGAGTTTTATAGGATAGGATGACACAGCTGTGGGCATCCTTGGAGATGCAGCCTTCAAGAGGAACTTCTTCTCCCACGCGAAGTCCAGCAGCAGCAGCAGCCCCTCTTGCACCAACCTCGGAAGACCCTCTTGTGTAAAATGATGGAGCACTGCCCTTCTCCTGCAGGATCATCCACTGGACACATCAGGATTGGAAAAGGCCTCATGTGCTGGGATTTCTGGACACCAGTGACATTGCACAGACTCTTTCAGCCTCACTGCTCTCCTGAAACTCCCACTGCTGCCAGAGACTGCACCACAACCTGGAGCCGGGAAAGCCCCTCCCTGGTGCAGCTGGGAACGGAGACTGGGGGGGGGGGGGCCAGGAAATCTCCATTCACTGGAGCTTGGTCTCCAGCCAAATTGGAGCCAAACCAACCATTTTTTTCCAACTTCCCAGTAAACTGGACTTTCCAGAGAACTGTGGCTGGTGGGAAAAGGGGTCAGCAAGGGGCACTGGAGGCAGATGCTGACTTTGTCTTCAGCTCCATGATGTCCAGGCTCGCAGGTGGTGCCACTGCATCACCCCCATGGGCACTCTCCCATGGGCTTGCGGTCAGAGGGATGAAGAATTTTTGTGTGCCCACATCAGCCTGTGCAGATGGAAGAGGCTAGAAAAGGGTGTGAAGGTGGGATTTTTGGAGTGAGGTTTAATAGACGTCAGAGGGTTACAGTCTTCTAAGTCCATTTTTTTTGGAAAGGGCTCTGCACACCCCACAGGGTCCCCAGTGCTGACAGGAGGACTTGTTCCTTTTTGAGTGGCCACACTGTCCCCATGGAGTCATCCCAGTGACTCACTCCAAGGGGCCGTGACGGTGTCCAGCTGCTCTGCAGCTCCCAGCACAGACAAAAGGTCAAGGGGTTTCCCTCTGCTTCCCCCAAAAGAAGCTCTCTCTATGGCAGATGTTCACTGTGTCCCTATGGGCTGGTTGCGCCAACAAGGAGTGATGGGCTCACTCAGCCCGGGGCCTAGGTTCAGCCCAGGCACCATTCCCAGGGCTGAGGTCAGGCCCTGGGGAAAATAGATTTAGTTGATTAAATAGAAAACTAAACAAAACAAAGGAACTGTTGAGCCCACCAACATGGGTCTGGTTTTCATTTTGAAGGAACTTTTTGTTACTCGTTTGTCATCAGCCTAATTCCTCCAAGTCCAAAACACTTGGTGTGATGTGATGTGATTTCCTTCACAGCCAGGAGAAATACTCTGTTTCTTCGGAAAATGAGGTTATGCCGGGAAGGGGGTCACTTTGGCAGGAAGCAGCGTGAGACGGACCTCGGCTGTGTCCCACAGGAGCAGTTTCCCTCCTGCACTTGCCCTTGTGTTCCACAGGAGCAATTTCCCTCCTGCATTTGCCCTTGTGGCCCACCGCAGGCGGTCGGGGTGTTGCTGAGGGGCGTCTGTCGGGCGTGGGGAGATGTCCTGCAAGGACCGGTTGAGCTGGATCCCCCTGTGCCAAGTCAGGAGGGGACTGGGACCCTGCAGGGATGGAGCTGCGTCTCACTCACCCCATCCACACCAGCCTTTCTCCTTTCTCTTTTTTCTGCCTTTCGCTTGATTCTCCTCCATCTCCTTCCCTCCCTCCTGTCCCAGCCCCTTCCCTCCCGGCAGCGCCCGGAGCCAAAAGGACTTTGCACCCCAAGGCAGCGCTCGCTCCCCGCTCCTTCCCGCAAGCCTTGGAGCCGCCGAAGGGAGAGCAGAATGCTCCGGTCTTATCTGCGAGGGGAGGCAGGCTTGGTGGGCAGGGTTTGCGCGAAAGCTGCTGGCTTATAAGCAGCCGGCAGCGGAGGCAAAGCTGTCTCGGAAGGCACCGAACGGGGCCCCCTCCGTGCAGCGCTCCCGCCGCGATGTCCCCGGCGCTGGGGCTGCTGCTCTGGCTGAGCCTGGCAGGTGCCCTTCGGCCCGGCCTCGAGCCCCCCCAGCATGCCCCCACCGAGGAAGGGGCCACCTCGTTCGCCAGAGAATACAACAGTACGGCCGAGCTCGTCTTCTTCGAGAGCGTCTCGGCCAGCTGGAATTACAACACCAACCTGACGGCCGAAAATGCTGCTCTGCAGGTGGGTGGCGGGACGGGGGCGATGTTACCACGGGGGTGTCCCCAGCACCGGGGACTGGGGGGGCTGGGTCATGGTGGAGACACTTGGTGTGGTTCCCTTCCTCCCTGCGGGCTTGTGTCTCAGCACCTCAGAGTGGCAAACCAGGGCTGGGACTTGTAGTCCAGGGGCCGCAGGGTTTTGCCCCAAATTGGTTTTCAGAGAGACTCTGCCCCAGAGTGACAGCTCTGATCCCAGAGCAGAGTCCGGGTTATTTTTAGAGGTGATTCCCTCCTCCCAGCACCTTCCACTTTCCTTTCCCCCTTCCCAGAACTGGGTCAGGTGTCAGTTGTCCCTGTCCCCATCCCTGCCCGGTGTCACCACATCCCCGTGCTGGGGGTTTTCGTTTGGGGCAGATGCCAGGAGCCCGAAGTGCAAAAGCAGCTGGGTGGCATCGGGACTGAGGCTGCCACCTCTTGTCCCTGTGTCCCCAGCCCACGGGAACAAAGACAGCTTTGGGAAAGCACTCCAGGCTATAGGGAATTAGACATCAGCCCAGCTACGCGCGGGCAGAGCCCCTGCGGGGAACAACGCTGTGTGCATCCCACAGGCATGTGTGTGTTTTCCCAGGGGTTTCCATGTGTCTGGGTTGTATTTGGTGGGGCAGGGAGCTGGAGCAACCCCGGGTCTGCTCTCGGTTCGGTGAGCTGCAGCACAGCCCAGGCCAGGGGATGGTAGTGCCTGGGCAGGCTGCGGGGGTTTCCCCGGCCCCAGCCATGCTCAGGGAGCTGCCGGTGGCCCCAGCATGGGGTCATGGACAAATCACTGTGTGCAGCTCGGGGTACGTCTGCCAGCCCTGTGGCTACAGGTGCACAAGGCTCAGCGCAGCCCATACGTGACCATGGTGTGTTCAGCGAGCCCAGTATCACACAGGGGCTGCCACACAACCCTGAGCCCTCCAGATCCTCTGGGGATGGGAGCACAGTGTGCCCTGTGCAGGGAGGAAATACGTCTTCCTGCGTAGGGGAAAGATCACTGCCAGGTCCGGCCACTGCCAATTTGGCAGGACACTCAAGAGGGCCCAGGTGCCCCTTCAGCCTTTTTTTGTCGAGCTGACGTGATGTCTGGGCAGATGCCCAGCACTAGCTGCAGATGTGGTGGGGCTGGGGATCTTGGGGCCGAGCAGGAACATCCCAGCCACACTGAGTCCAAGGTTAGGGCCAGGAGAGCACCTTGCATGGACTTTTCACAAAAGGCATTTTCAGACCAGCTTTCCCCCCTTTACGTGCTACTGAAAGTGTGAGGATCATGTCCAGGAGCTCCCTGCAATGTCAAGGCTCCTGAGTCAGCCCAGGTAGAGTAGTGGATCTGAGCCCCTGAGATCAGTCCATGCTGGGGCAGCAGGGTGGGATGGGGAGTCACTGACTGCTAAAGGAATTAACAGCTGGCCAGCGGGACCCAAAAGGTTGGATTTGGGGGATCTGGGAAAGCATTGGGCCAGGCAAACCCTACACATCTGTAACACAAGAAGGGCTGAGTCAGGCCACCAGGGCATGGGCAGCTCCAGGGCCTGCCACGACAGAGGGACCCTGTGACAGAGACCAAAGGAGGAGGCCAAAGGCAGGGGCAGGAATGGACAGAGGGATGCTGGACAAACAGATAGATGCACCATCTCTTGCAAGCTGGGGTTCTGGGCAAGAGGCTGGCGATGGGGTTTGGGGGCTGCTCATGTTTGGGTGCAGAACTTCTGCAGGTGCCTGGGCCAAGGCACTCCCAGTGTCCTGAGCTGCATCCTGAGTCTTCACCGTGCACCCAGGAACAGGGAGGGACTGAGGTGAGGGTTTTAGTCGGGAGGCTTCGGGGCTGTGGGTGCCAAGGGGCTTCTGAGCCCTGCACAGGGGCATCCCCTCCAGAGAGAGACCCCAGATGTGGGGGTGATGGGCCAGAACTGGTAGGCATGACCACGGCAAGGAGGTCTCAGGCAGCACTGCTGACCTCAACTCACTCCACCAGAGCTGTCAGGAGAGTTTAGGGTACAATTTGCCTGACCAAACACAGGCGCCTGTTCAAGGAGAAGACAAAACACGGCTGGACTCTGCTTCCTCCAGCTCTTCCAGCTCTGCATGGGGTCTGGGAACGGGTAAAGGCATCCCCTGTTCAGAGGGATGATGCAAGAGCAGGGTGTCTGTGGGGCTGGCATGTCCTGGCATGTTGGGGGATTGGGGCCAGTTGGTTCCAGTGATGCTGTGGGCACTGGAATGTCCAAGGGAAGCGGAGGGAGCAGTGCTGGGTAGCCAGGGGCACCTGGCACTTTTGGCATTCCCACCCCCGTGTCCCACAGCTGCGTGGGTATCTGCCTCGGGCAGCCTCCAACTCTGCCGCACCACAACTCCCTTCCTTCCCTGCTGCCTGCTGAGGGAATGTGAAGATTAAAATAAAACAAACCAGGCGTGTTGGAGCCAGGCTAAAAATGCCACAAGTCACAGCTAATGAGCTCCATAAATCACACCAGGACGGCACATGGACACTGACCAGGCATTCTGCACCACCTCGCTCCACCTGTGCTGGGCCAGGACACTCTCAAAAGATCACAGTTTCCCGAAAATACAGCTGACACTGACCAGGCTGGGATACAACCACCTGCAATGCACCCCATCCCAAAATCATGGCCACAGCTCCAGCTGCCTAAATAACCCCCCACAGTGCCAGCAGCTTCCTGCCAGCCCATGGCCCCGGGAAGGGAGATCGGGGCTGGCAGCAGTTGGGTGACAGTGAGACACCCAAAAACCGGGGACTCAGAGCAAATGGGTGAACCCCAGATGTGGCATTTACAGGTCACGGGGTTCAGACAGCCAAAGGAGAAATGTATAGAAATAGAAGTGTACAGACATAGTGAGGATGTATAGGAAGGAGAAAGGTGAATGTGGCACCTTTATAGTTACCTTTTGGGCTTCTGTGAAGGTGATAAACAGCAGGAATAGAAATAAAATTAAGCCAGACCTCAGAGCTCCTTCTGAAACCAGGGTCTGGCAGGTGTCAAAGCCAGCCTGGGAGCACCCAGACACCCTGACCGCATGGCCTGGACGCCCAGTCCCAGCATTCCCATCCTGTATGAGACCCTGGATCTCCCTCCAAAACACCCTCATGGCCACCTTAGTGGGTGCTCATCGGGAGCTCCACAGGCGAGGGGGGCTGCAGACATTGCTGTGCCGGCTGGAAGCTGCTGTCTCTATCCATGGGTGCCATGGACCAGGGACAGCCCTGCCTGTCACTCCATGTCCTGTCACCTGACTCCCACAAACTCTCATGACTCTGACCCTGGCCCCCAAACCCTTGCCTGTGTGGTGGCATGTCCCAGGGCTGGTCCTGAGCCCCCATGTCCCCTCTCACCATGCAGGTCAAGGCGTCACTGGAGGAGCAGAATTTCACAGAGCTGTGGGGGAAGAAAGCCAAGGAGCTCTACGGTGACAAATGGAATAACTTCAGTGATCCCCAGCTGAGGAAAATTATTGGCTCCATCCAGACCTTGGGACCCTCCAACCTGCCCCTGGAGAACAGAGAGCAGGTAGTCGAGGTGGGGGGGAAGCCCTGGGCATGGCTGGGATGCTGCAAAACCCCTTAGAGGGATTTTTCACAAGCATCCAGACGCTGCTGCTGACCTGTTGCATTTTGGAGGGTGTCACTGTCCTCTACACAGTGACTGAGGAGGAGATGGAGCACTATCTTCAGGGGCATGTGGGCTGCCTTTTGGCCTTAATACCCAGCCCTAACCTTATCTTGGAGCTATCCCAGCAGGAACTGGAGATTTCCTGCTTACACAGAGCAGTCTTGGGCATCACCTGGAGACCAGCCAGGCTGTACCCATGGCTGGAGCCAGCTGTCCCAACCCCTCTGGGCTCATCAGCCCACTGAAAAGAAGGGCTGATGCAGCCACCCAGCTCCTGAGCCCCCCATGAGGCAAGGAATGCTGTGCCTTGGTGACACAGTTCCATGCTAGGGACATCAGGACATCCTGAGCCTTCTCCATCACAGTCCTGAGCTTTAAGGGCAGTTTACCTGAATTTTTATTTCCATGCATGAAAATATTGCCCAGGCTGAGGCTGGCAGCCACTCACCTCTGCATAAGCACAGGGACAGGCCCTTCCATCCTGACCCGCAGCTCCCTGACAGCCATTACCACCAAAACCCTGGCAAAGCCTAGTGATACAGTCCCTTCCGGAGAACTGTCGGCCCTGGTTCCTTCCAGGAAACCCATCCCTGCCTTCTCCCAAATAACAGACAGCATCATGTCTCCTCCCTGCACATCAGTCATGTCTCGCCCATCCCTGGGCAGCTCTATCCCACAGCCACCATTGTCCCAATCTCCATCCCCTCTGCACAGCTGGAGCAGAGGAATGGGAGTGGAGAGAGGGACGTAGCAGAGGAATTTCCTTCCCTGGGAATGGGCTTCCCGGGCATGTTCCAGGAAACCTCCTGTTGCTATTGTTTGCTGTTGTTGAAGTTCACAGAAATAAATCCCCCTCATCCTCCTGCTTTTCTTCTCCTATTTTTTAAACCCATTTAGATAAACAGCCTGTGCCGCGACCCCGCTGACAAACAGTTTTATAAACAGCTCCTCTCTGGAGCATGGCTGTGCAGGGATTGTCCATCCCAAAGAGCCTCCCTGCTCTCACCATGCCAAAACTCTGAGTGATAACACACTTATCTCACCAAAAACGTGCTGTTTATACACCAGTCCTTCCCCACATCCCCTGGACACACACTCCAGAGCTGGGAAGCCTGTAGATCCCTCCTGAAGTGCTGTTCCTGTCCCCTTGCAGCCCCAACGTCTTTTCCTTTCCCACAGTACAACACCATCCTGAGCGACATGGACAAAATCTACTCCACGGCCAAAGTGTGCCTGCCCAATGGCACCTGCTGGGATCTGGAGCCAGGTATGGTCCCTTTCCCCCTGATTCTGCCAGCTGCTGAGCACCCCAAGGCCATGACTTTGTCCTGGTCCCCACATCCTCAGTGGGCCGGGGTTGGCATGTGCCACTCACGTTCATCAGGATTGTCCCAGGGTGAGGATGGGTACTTGGGTCTGGTGTGGTAGTGGTGGCACCTCTGCAGAGCTGTGGCATATGCCCCCCTCTCCTGCCCCTTTCTTATGTTCTACTTGTCCCCTTTGTCCCAGACCTCTCGGACATCATGGCCACCTCCCGCAGCTACAAGAAGCTGCTCTACGCCTGGGAGGGGTGGCACAACGCCGCGGGGAACCCACTGCGCCCCAAGTACGAGGAGTTTGTGAAGTTGAGCAACAAGGCCTATATGATGGATGGTATAAACTGAGGGGATCCCCAACCAGGGGGTGGTCAGGGACCAGGGGTGGAAATAGGGAACAGGACATTGGGATGCCCTACTGCTCTCCCCACCCCACATGCAGCCGGGCATCCAACTTCTATTTCCCAGGTACCAACACTTCAGGGAAGAGGGAAAAGGACTCCTGCTGCTAGTCCCTGGTCCCACCTTTTGGGGATGGGTGGTGGGGGCAGCCTTCGGGGTCTGGAGCCAGAGGTCTTCCCTGTATCCCTGGTAGGATTCGACGACACAGGCAGCTACTGGCGCTCCTGGTACGACTCAGACTCCTTTGAGAAGGACCTGGAGCACATCTACAGCCAGCTGGAGCCACTCTACCTCAACCTGCACGCCTTCGTCCGGAGGAAGCTGTATGATCACTATGGGCCCAAATACATCAATCTGAAGGGTCCCATCCCTGCTCACCTCCTGGGTAAGAGATGAGACTCTGCCAGCCTGTGCTCAGGGGTGCTGGTGGTGTCAGAGGGGCACACACAAGGCCAGAGAGGTCCCAGTTATCACTGTGTTTCTCTTCTGACCTGCCACCAGCTCTACTCCAGCTATTTTCTCTTCTCAGGGAACATGTGGGCTCAGCAGTGGAACAACATCTATGACCTGATGATCCCCTACCCTGAGAAGCCCAACCTTGATGTCACGAGCACCATGGTGCAGCAGGTAATGGGCCAAGGGACTCACTGGGGGCACCAGGGGGAAAAAACGGGAGGCGTTGCCCAAGGCTGGACCATGACATTGACCCCATGGGAGTCATTTCTCATACTTGTATAGGGGACAGCAGAAAATCCATGTCTGGGAGGGGAAGGGACAAAGAAATGGTCTCATTACATCTCTGGCAATGACCAAAGAGGCAGCAGGTGGACAAAAGTGGGCAGGCACTGGGACTGCTGCCAGTCCACAGGCTGGGGGCTGCCTTCCTGCATTCACACCATCATACAGCTCCAAGCACTTCTTGGATATCAGTCCTGCTCCCTTCTCCTGCCCCTGCTGAGCTCCAGCACCATTGCTCGGTGCTTTTTAGGGATGTTCACACCAATTCTGGGGCTGGGCCTCCCCATCACAGTGAGAGGGGCAGGACCTCAGTCCCTAGGAGCAACTCACCTCCTTCCCACAGTCCTGGGGGAGCATTGGAGGCAATGCCCAGGGCACGGGCAGCCCCTTCCTCAGCCATAATGCACTGTCTGCTGCCCACCAGGGCTGGAACGCCACCTACATGTTCCGGGTCTCAGAGGAGTTCTTCACCTCCCTGGGGCTTCTGGAGATGCCCTCTGAATTCTGGGAGAAGTCCATGCTGGAGAAGCCAACAGATGGGCGGGAGGTGGTGTGTCACGCCTCGGCCTGGGACTTCTACAACCGCAAGGACTTCAGGTCTGTGGGGCCATGCAGGGACCCAGAGCTATAGGGCAAGACCCTCCTCCATCCCCCTTGGCAGTCACCCTTTTGGGTACCCACAGCCTGGCCATGCAGCCCAATATGGCACTTTCTGAGGCAAGGTCTGGAGTGACAACACTGCCCTGCCTTCCCCTCCACTTTCCCTTACCCTGTGGGGTGTTGCCACCTTCTCTGGGACTGTGGGGAGTCCTTCCCATCAAGGGGGCGCACAGGCAGCTGGGGTCCCTCACTGGGCTCAGGCAATGCTGTTTTCACGTGGCAGGATCAAGCAGTGCACATCGGTGACCATGGAGCAGCTGTTCACAGTGCACCATGAGATGGGCCACATCCAGTACTACCTGCAGTACAAGGACCAGCCCGTCTCCTTCCGCAGCGGGGCCAATCCTGGCTTCCATGAGGCCATCGGCGATGTCCTGTCCCTCTCTGTCTCCACCCCAAGCCACCTCAAGAAAATCGGTCTCCTCAGCAGCGCTACTGAGGATGAAGGTATGGCAGCCACCCTGGGGAGCTGGGTGACCTGGAGGACTCTGGCACTGCCTGTGGCACTGGGAAGGGTTTGGGACATGCCAGGGTGGGTTGCAGTCTGGCAATACAGCCCAGATCTGCCACAACCCCTTCTCATCTCTATGGGTCCATGCACAACCCCTTCTTGTCTCCATGGGTCCATGTAGAGCCCTTCTTGGCTCCATCTTCTTCACCCCTGAGGCAGGAGGGATGCTCTCCAGAGCTTGTCTGTGCCTTTCCCTTCAGCATCAGAGCTCAAACCTGAAAACAACATCTTTGTGCTCGATTGGCTTTGACCTTTCCAGCATTCCTCCCTCCCTCCCTTGCCAAGAAGCATCCACCACCAGAGCTCCTGGTGCAGCTGTACAGAGGTGGCACCAAGCACTTACATGCACAGTCACAAGGGCGGTTGGCGGGTGACACGTCCGGCTGCCAGCTCGCATGGCAGGGCAGGACTTGTCGCTGCAGGCACTGCCCAGCTTGGCAAGAGCCTCATTCCCCCACCCAACATCCCTCAGCCAACACGTCAAAGCAGATGGCAGCAAAGGAAACTGAGCAGTCCCAGACCTGCCCCAGGCGGCTCCTTGGCGGAGGAGGGACAGTCCCAGGATCCTCCTGCCGTGTCATTAAATACGTTTTATGACAAGAAAGACATCACAGCAGCCAAGAGCATTGGGCCAGTGCTGCATAAACACCACAAAGCAGATGGTCCCTGCCTCAGGCCATTGCTGCCCGAATTGCCAGCCCTTGGCAGGCAGGCCACCATAGTGATGGCAGCCAATAGCCCCTCAGGGCAGTGCTGCCAACCCCTCTCTGACCCCACAGCTTCACCTGGATCTCCAGCAGGTCTTTCTCCAAACTTCTTTCCCCAGGTTTCCTTGAGGAGAAAAACAGATGTCACTATCCCCTGTGTTCCTTGTGATATGGTGGCGACTGTCCTAGAGTTGACTGTGGTTCTGGGTCTAAACCATCAGAGCCTTTGCAGTGGTGTGACTGCAGATCAAACTCCCCCAAGCCCCTTCACCTTGAGGTCCCAGAGCGGAAGTGTGAAGAGTTACACTCACCAAAGATCTTTTAACTCTGAGAGCTGGGCTAAGGGCAAGGGGACACCACACTTGTCACTATCACTGTCCCCACTCAGTAAAAGGCACATGTTGCCCTAGGTAGTAGCTGTATCTACAGAAACCTCCTGTGTCCCACACAGCCTTCTCTAGGAGCAAGGTTATATGTTGAAATGCTGTCCCCGTTTCTCATCCAGATCTGCCCACCCTCTTGCCCACTAAAAGTCTGGTGCCTGTAGTGCTGTCTACGCAGACTCCTTTCCAGCCTAGTTCAGGCTCTCTCTTCATGCAGAGAGCAATATCAACTACCTGCTGAAGATGGCCCTGGAGAAGATTGCCTTCCTCCCCTTTGGCTACCTCATTGACCAGTGGCGCTGGAACGTGTTCAGTGGCCGCACACCCCCGAGCCGTTACAACTACGACTGGTGGTATCTGCGGTAGGGGACAGTCACCAAGGGTGGATGGGGGTGTGGAAGCTGGGGATGTACAAGGAAAGGAAGCAGGAAAGAGGAAAGGAAAGAAAAAGCTTAAAAGTAGCCATGGAGGTGTTGGGAGAACTATGGATAGATGGGTGCGTGGGTAGGATGGATTGGTCGGTGGATGGATGGATGGATGGATGGATGGATGGATGGATGGATGGATGGATGGACGGATGGATGGATGAATGGACAGAAATACATGGAATCATGCTCTAATTGTGCAGATTTCTTCAGCACTGTGCCAACCCTTCCCATTCCTTGACTTGATTCTTCTGACCACTTATTATTCCTATACTCATGCTGTTGTTTTCTGTTGTCCACAGAACCAAATACCAGGGAATCTGTGCTCCAGTTTCAAGGAATGAAAGCAACTTTGACCCTGGAGCAAAGTATCACATCCCAGGGAATACTCCTTACATCAGGTAGAGGAAGTGCTGGCAAGGGGACCAAGGTTTGGGATGCAGTGGGCAGGGGATCACCTCTGTGGGCAGGGACTGTCATGTGCTACTCCTGCTCAAGACATAGAGATCTCCCAACACTTGGGACCACAAATGGTGGGGTTGATCTCTGGGACTTATCTGCTTCCCCTTGTCCCCAGTTCTGACCTTCATGGGCTTCCTTGGCAGGTACTTTGTGAGCTTCATCCTCCAGTTCCAGTTTCACAAGGCGCTGTGCCAGGCAGCCAACCATAATGGTTCTCTGCACACCTGTGACATCTACAAGTCCAAAGAGGCTGGAGCCAAACTCAGGTGGGGACAAAGGAGGGTCAGGAAAATCGCCAAGGGCAGATGTGTGCATGGAAGCTGATGGTATGCAAAAGAAGGAAAGAAGAAAGGAAGGAAGGAAAAGTGAACTGGAGAAATAGCTTTGCAGATGGATGGATGGATGGATGGATGGATGGATGGATGGATGGAAATACATGAAAGCACTGGGGTGGGGTGAGTGGTCCTCACCAGAGTATTGCTATTGTCCCTGCCACGAGCTCCCACCCAGACAAGAGGTCACTAAAGCACAGTTGGCTCCTGTTCATTCCCTGGGTGTTAAATGCATGAGTGTGTGACAGGGAGTCCTCAGTTCCCACATGCAGGACAGGTGGTGGCTTCCAAGGCAATTCCCAGGTTCATGTCCCACTCAGGAACAGCATCTTCAACCCTTGAGATGCTGAGATACTATCACGGCTTCTCTCCCATCCGTCCCCTGGCCTCATGCTGGCTCTTGCTGTTCCACTCCTCTGCAGGGAAGTGTTGAAAGCTGGGTCCTCAAAGTCATGGCAGGATATCCTCTTGAATCTCACTGGCACGGGTCAGATGGATGCTGGACCCCTTCTGGAGTATTTCAGCCCTGTCACCAAGTGGCTTCAGGAGCAGAACAGCAAGACCAATGAGGTGCTGGGCTGGCCTGAGTTTGACTGGCGTCCCCCTGTCCCTGAAGGTTACCCTGAAGGCATTGGTAAGGCTGCAGCTCCATCCTGGGTCTGGGGAGGGTCAGGAAGACATCCCCCAAGGGACATCATTAACCCACAGGCAGAAGCAGAGGGAGGCCGTTGCTGTGGGTGGGGTGGTCCCCATACTAGGAAAGAGAAATAGCCAGCTCCAGTGAAGTCCCACGGGGTGTTACTTCCCAGGAGGCAGGTGCCCTTGTCTGAAGCTGCGTAGTGATGTTATCAGTCATGGTGTGAAGGGTTTCTCTTCTCAGTTGTATCCTTTGTGCTCACGTGGGAGAGTCTAGGGCATGCAGCTTGTCCTGTTATCCCATCCTCTGTCCAATGGGACACCCCAGCAGGGCCCCTCTGCCCTCATTTCTTAGCTCAGCCTGCTCCCAGGTTGTGGCATCCTTCAATGGACCTGCAGTTCTGGGAAAACCTCAACTATGGCTTCTCCGTGAGATAGTGCTCTTGCAACTCTCCTGACCTTCCTTGCCTCTTCCCCTGTTTATTTCCTCCTCTAGACAAAATAACAGATGAGGCACAAGCTAAAGAGTTCTTGTCTGAGTACAACAGCACGGCCGAGGAAGTGTGGAATGCCTACACCGAGGCATCCTGGGCCTACAACACCAACATCACTGACCACAACAAGGAGATCATGGTATGGGAATGACCCTGGGGCTGCGCAGGGAGAGCCAACAGCCAGGGAAGGCAGCTGGTACCCGGGGCACGTTTCACAGGAGCTCTGAAAACCAGGGCAGCCTCTGCCCCTCATAAAGGGGTAACGTTCTCACCCAGGAGGTGCCTTTTCCTTGAAAACCCTCAACATCCCATGAGGTACCCACAAAGGCAGCTATGGGGAGGGTGTCAGTCATGGGATGCCAGGTGGTGTTTCTAGTGGTGACCTGTGTCTTCTCCCTGAAGCAAGTTCTCTTCTCTTCTCTCATTGTAGCTGGAGAAGAACTTGGCCATGTCCAAGCACACCCTCGAGTACGGCATGAGGGCCAGGCAGTTTGACACCTCCGATTTCCAGGACCAAAGTGTCACCCGCATCCTCAAGAAGCTGAGTGTCATTGAGAGAGCAGCCCTGCCTGAGAGTGAGCTGAAGGAGGTGAGTGGCAAGGGGACAGAGCAAGAGAGGGTGTCCCTTGCCATCACCCTGTGTGAAGACACAAGCTTCTCTCAAAATTTAAGAAATGCCACTGGGCAGCCACCATCTGCCTTATAAAGGTGATAGCTTGGTACCTTCTACACAAAGCCAAAACCCTTGTCTTCAGGGTTTCCCACCCAAAGGTTGCCTATCCCAGGCTGCAGTGGGGCCTGGATGTTTGGATGACAATGGCACATTGCTTCTTGGCCCCAGGCCCTCTTGTATGGACTCCATGTTGCCTCCATTGGGGTCACACTGGATCTTGGAAGGGACCAGAGTAAAACACCAGAAAACACCTTGATGGGCTGGGACATTCTCCAATATCAGGGGCAAGGATAACCAGTTTACATACTCTGATTTCCTTTGCAGTATAACACCCTCCTCTCAGATATGGAGACCACGTACAGCGTGGCCAAGGTCTGCAGAGAGAACAAAACCTGTCACCCACTGGATCCTGGTAAGATCTAGCAGGGTGTTGTGTTGGGCATCTGCACTGGCCCAGAAGGGAGGGATTTTTTTAACTGGGGCATGAAGAAAGACCATGAAAGGTTCTTTCACTTTCTCTGTGGTTGCCCCTGAGCAACACATTGGGTATAGAACCATTGCACCTGTCCAGCCCATCCAATATCAGCATCACTGTGGCTTCATTGCTCTCTCTTAGACCTCACAGACATCATGGCCACCTCTCGGAACTATGATGAGCTCCTCTTCGCCTGGAAGGGCTGGCGGGATGCTTCTGGGAAGAAGATGAGGAACAACTACAAGCGATATGTGGAACTGAGCAACAAGGCAGCCATGCTCAATGGTCAGTGCCCTGTTCCCCTAGAGTCCACCATGGCCCTGACCCCCTGCGAGAAGAGGATTGGGCTCTTCATCCAACTGGGGGTCAAAATCCTAAGGGTGTAGAGGTCTCACTAACTCCCAGGAGATCTACTCTCTCACAGATACAGAGGGACCTGGAGTGTCTGAACAGCAAGACAGAGTCTTGCCCAAGAACGACAGTGTCTGACAGCTTCTGCTCTTGCCTTACCACAGGCTACAAAGACAACGGGGCCTACTGGAGATCCCTGTATGAGACACCCACCTTTGAGGAAGATCTGGAGAGGCTGTATCTGCAGCTGCAGCCCCTGTACCTCAACCTGCATGCTTATGTACGCCGAGCCCTCTACAGAAAGTATGGTGCAGAGCACATAAACCTGAAGGGTCCCATCCCTGCTCATCTGCTAGGTAAGGGCTCTGCTTGAGCTAAGCTGTGTCTCCCACCAGGTGTGGCTGGCTCTGTGTCATGCCAAGAGTTAAGACTGGTCTCTGTTCAGCTCTGGCTGGAGGGACAAGGTCCCCTGGGATGGGTATGTAGAGGCCAATCTGCCCCAGGGAAGGGCAGCACGTTCAGCATGACTTGACCTCTCTTTCATGGATGGGCTCCTGCCTATCTTGCCCTTGTGCAGGCAGGGCAGGGACCAGGCAAGGCAGGGATGAGGCAAGGCAGGGACCAGGCAGAGTGATCCACCTGGTTGGTCTCCTCTCCCTGTCTCCCTTCTGACGTGTCGTCGTCCTGCGCTTCCCAGGCAACATGTGGGCTCAGTCATGGTCCAACATCTTCGACCTGGTGATACCTTTCCCAGATGCCACCAAGGTGGATGCCACCCCGGCCATGAAAAAACAGGTCAGTGATCTTCCAGGCTGCTCTGGGGAAGCCTCTTGGGACCCAGCAACCTTTGGCTGTTGCCACCACCCCTGTTGCCAAATGCTCTACTGTTGCCAAAAAAATCCATGCCTCATCTGTATTCTCTCCCTACCTTTATATGCTAAGACCTGGATCCAGGTCTAGCTGACTCCAAGAGATCCCCCTGCCCAGAACAAGGCTACCCCTGTCCTCCCATCATTCCGTACCCCCGGCACCCCAGCATCCCCCACTGTCCCTCACCAGGTCTCTGCTCTTTCCCCAGGGCTGGACACCCAAGAAAATGTTTGAAGAGTCAGACCGTTTCTTCACCTCTCTGGGCCTCATCCCAATGCCGCAGGAGTTCTGGGATAAGTCCATGATTGAGAAGCCATCGGATGGGCGGGAGGTGGTGTGTCACGCCTCGGCCTGGGATTTCTACAATCGCAAGGACTTCAGGTGCCCATGGGGAGCAGGTGGTGGCCACAGCTGATGTGGTGCTGGGGTAGAAAGCAGTGTCTTTGTAGAATAAGGGCACGTTGTCTGATGCCACTTCAGTGTATCTTGCTCTGTGGCTGTGGCACCCCAACTATGGCACTTCCCTTGGTACCCAAGATGCTGGCAGGAGTCCCCATGGTGAATGCTGGGCTATCCATGCCTGCTCTGCCCTGTCCTGTAGAATGGAAAAGCTGATGAACAGGGACAGGAAATGGGCAGGGTCAGCAGGAGATGCAGGAGAAGGAAGAGACCAACCCCACGGAGTAGGGCCAGCCTGGCTTGGCGTCAGATGTGGGGTGGGGGCCCATAAAACGGAAAAATAGCTCAAGGGGATGTGATGGTTTCTGGAGGTTTTCATGCCACCACTGCCCTCCCTTCTCCCCCAACCCTCCCAACCCTTGTGTCCCGGTCCAGGATCAAGCAGTGCACCGTGGTGAACATGGACGACCTCATAACAGTGCATCACGAGATGGGCCACGTCCAGTACTTCCTGCAGTACAAGGACCAGCCCGTCTCCTTCCGCGACGGGGCCAACCCTGGCTTCCACGAGGCTGTTGGGGATGTCATGGCCTTGTCTGTCTCTACCCCCAAACACCTGCACAGCATCAATCTGCTGGACCAAGTCATGGAAAACGAAGGTGAGCTGGAGGGCCACACAGCAAATGTGGGGATGCTGATGGGAACAGCTGGAAATGCAGATGGTCAGGAGGGGATGGGCAGGGTGGAAGGACTCAGGGACATACATGGTGGCTTTGCATGCATGGAGGGGACAGGACCTGTTGGGGACCCCCAGCTCTGGGGCAGAATGACCCATAGAGGGAGGAGAGGTGGGTACAGCGCTGTCTTGCTCACATCTTCACGCCCCGGGCAGAAAGTGATATTAACTACCTGATGAGCATCGCCCTGGACAAAATCGCCTTCCTGCCCTTTGGATACCTCATGGACCAGTGGCGCTGGAAGGTGTTTGATGGGCGCATCAAGGAGGATGAGTACAACAAGGAGTGGTGGAACCTCAGGTAGGATTGAATTCAAACCCCTCTGTGGGACAAGGGCCTTGGCCATCATCCCGCTGGGTGTTTTCTCCTTGTGGTACAGTTGACTGCAACGGGAATGATGAGATACACAACCCCTCCCTCTGTCTTCACAGCCTACTATGTTCCTTCCCACTTTAC
Organism: Falcunculus frontatus; assembly: GCA_013398115.1. Classification (NCBI taxonomy): domain Eukaryota; kingdom Metazoa; phylum Chordata; class Aves; order Passeriformes; genus Falcunculus; species Falcunculus frontatus. The sequence goes on along the minus strand of VZRV01005415.1, from coordinate 376,192 downwards.
CCCACCTCCTCCTCCCCAAGCTGGCCTGACTCTCCCTTTCTTGCCCAGGATGAAGTACCAGGGCTTGTGTCCACCAGCACTGAGGTCTGAAGATGACTTTGACCCCGGGGCAAAGTTTCACATCCCTGCCAACGTCCCATATATTAGGTGAGCCAGCAGGACTGGGGCATGAGGGACACCACTTGGACAAAGAAGCAGTATCCCCAGGTCAGACGCCAAAGATGACACCTTTTTTCATGGCTGGTGGTACCATCCTGAGTGGGATGGGCAGCTCCAGAGACCCTGACAGAGCTTCAGAGGAGAAATCTAGATTTAGGGGAATTTCTCTCTATCCAAGGAAGATGAGCTCATCCACTCCGACAAACGCAAATGACAAACGTCATGGGAGAAATGGCCTCCTCAGGTTGAGCTGAGCTGAAGCAGGTGTAGCTCCAAAGCCAGTGATGCTCCTCCAGACTGAGAGGGTGCAACCAGAGAATGAGGGGGGCCACATCCTCTCTTGCACAGGCATTAGTAGGGTCCATTCCCATCTCTTCATCCCTCTCCACCAGGTACTTCGTCAGCTTTGTGATCCAGTTCCAGTTCCACCAGGCACTCTGTGATGCAGCCGGGCACAAGGGTCCCCTGCACACCTGTGACATCTACCAGTCCCAGAAGGCTGGGAAGATCTTGGGGTAGGTGTGTGGGCAGGGCAAAGCCAAGGCATCTATGTCCCCAAATACCTTAAAGCCAGCCCAGCAAGACAGGAGGCAGCACAGCCCCTGGTCATCCCTCCCATCCCATACCTGGGGTGGAGGCACCTTGGGCTGGGCGCTGGGGCTGTGATTGCAAAAGCAGCCACTAGATGGTAGCTAGGCCCCTGGCAGGCGGAAGGCTCCCTCCTCCTCCTCCTCCTTCTCCCAGCCCCCAGTTCCTTAGGGAAAACAACCCCCTTGCTTCAAGAAAAGCACCTGCAAAATTAACCCTTTCACCCAGGGACTGCTCTGCATAAGGCTGGATTCACTGGAGGGTTTTAATCCTTGCAAACCCCTCTTCCCCTCAAGAAAAACCTCCTTCCCTGTGCTCTGGGCTGGCAGCCCTATGGTTCTGGGGGTACAGACTATACTCAGGAATGCTGATACCAAGGGCAAGCGAGGGGCTGGCGGCCGAGAGGGTGATGGGGTACCCAGTGGAGCTGGTTTCTCCTGCCACAGGGATGCCCTGAAGCTGGGTTTCAGCAAGCCGTGGCCCGAAGCCATGCAGCTCATCACGGGGCAGCCCAACATGTCAGCAGAGGCCCTGATGAGCTACTTCAAGCCACTCATGACATGGCTGGAGAAGGAGAATGAGAAGAACGGAGAGGTCCTGGGCTGGCCCGAGTACAGCTGGATTCCTTACACAGGTATGCAGGGCTCAGCCAAGCACAGCAGGTCCATGATGGGCCAGGGCTCAGCCCTCAACGGAGTCAGAATGAAATGGAGCTCTCTTGGTGCCCCTTGGCCACCCTAAAAACCACAGGGTGTTTGGATGCTTCTCCTTCATTCCTCATGGAGCTGAGTTCAAAGAGCATCCAAGAGACCAGCAAGGGTGACCAGATGGTGACCCAACATATCACAGCCCAGAGCCCCCAGCAACAACCATATCTCTCCTTTCTCTCTTTTCCCGCCACTCCAGACCAAGATGGCAAAACTGATTTCCTGGGAATGTCTCTGACAAAAAGTCAAGCCACAGCAGGTGGCTGGGTCCTGCTCGCCCTGGCACTTGTCTTCCTGATCACCACCATCTTCTTTGGTGTCAAGTTCTCCTCAGCCAGGAGAAAGGCCTTCAAATCCAGCTCAGAAATGGAACTGAAATAAGGCAGCCACCAGCGGGGCAACACAGACAGGGTGCAAGCATGGGCACTTGGCCAGGCTGGCAGCCATGCCACAGGCACACTTGCCAAGGAAGCTATGGGTTTCCACAACCCAGGACTCCTCTCTCCTATCAGGTCAGACATTCCTTTCCACTATGCAAGAGCCAAAGCAGAGAAGAGCTATTTATTTGTCAATGTCTGCATCAGGGGAAAGATAAATTCAGGCTCCGGCAGGCACGGACCGTCACAGGATGCCCCTGTGCCCAGGGCTGGAGCTGGTCCAGCCTGGTCACCCACCAGCCAATTCTGATCTGTGAGCAAAGCCACAGAGACTGGAGTGACAGAGGGCAGTTTGGGGAGGGATGGAGCACATCCTGGTTTGCCTGCTGCCAGGCTGTTTGCTTGCATGGATGAAAAATAAACCTATGTCTTGTCACCCTCCAGCAGCTCAGCTTCTTCTTGCATGTGGGCTGGGGGCTCAGTAGAACAAGGCTCTCGAGCAGGAGAGCTGTCACCCCAACCCAGTGCAAACACAAAACCCTGGCACCAGCCTGGCTTTGGGGCAACATAACTGCAGCACCCATCTTCCTCCATCCCCATCATGAAAGATCAGCATCCCTTTGCAGCATCTCCATCCTCCCCTGAATCGCAGCTCCCATCAGAGCTGACAGCTCGTGGGTTCACAGTGAAGCACGTGCCTAAGGGAGGGGCTGAATCAGGGCCAGAAATCCCCGAAGTCCAGACATGAACTGTTTAAAGGGCTGGGGGGTCACCAAGCCCAACATGGGACAAGGCTGGAGCTCACGACTGCTGTGACTCCAGCACTCAATGACACATTTACGTAAGAGCCAGGGAGGGGGGTCCAAGGTCAGCGATCGCCTCCTGCCCTCCAGCTCCTGATTATCTTGGGATCAGCCGTGCTTGAGGCCCACTCCACTTCCACCCACCCCCCCCCCTCCCCCCCCCGCTTCT
>VZRV01005415.1:311311-366442 GCA_013398115.1 Falcunculus frontatus | reverse complement strand
CCGGGCCGTGCCGCGCCGCTCCGGGGCCGGGCCGCGCTCCCCGCCGCGCCCGCGGCAAGTTCCGCTGCTCCCGGGGCGCGCAGAGCGCAGCGGAGCGATGCCGGTGCGCCGGGGCCATGTGGCCCCCCAAAACACCTACCTGGACACCATCATCCGCAAATTTGAAGGACAAAGTGAGTACCGCACCCTCCGGTCCCGCTCCGCTCCCCCCGCGGCCGGGGCGGCCCCCCAACTTCGGAGCACAGCGAGGAGAGGTGGGGGGCAAGGCGAGAGGGTGTCCCCGGGGGCACGGAGGCGCCCCTGTGACTTCCCGAGGGGGGAGAGGGGTGGGCGACAGCCAGGCAGTGTCCCCGCGGGTATTTATAGACAGGGAGACACAGGGGGACGAGCGATCCCAGCGCCGGTGTTTCCCCGGGGGCTGGGGAGACCGCGACCCCCACAGTCCCCGGGCTGGGAGGGTGTGCCCGGGCTGGCGGGGAGGGGGTCCCGGCTGGCTGGACTGGGGGACAGGGTGTACCCCAGCGCAGTCGGGCTCGCTGCCTGTTTGCCTTCAACTCTGCGCTCTCGGCGGCCGCCGTCCCTGGTGAAATGTTGCCATTTGCTGTTGCTCCGAGTAATCCCTTTAAATGAATTTTTGGGCTGATTTTCGTGTCGAATACAGCGAAGAGTCCGTGCACATCGGGGAGCGCTGGGGTTTGCGTGTGGCTGGGTGGGGGCGCGGGGGCTCCGCTCCCACTGTCTGGGCACCCCGACGGGGCTGGGTCCCCCCTACAATGCTGGGGATGACGGGAGGGGATCAGGGGACTAGGGTCTCCCAAAAACTGAGCTCGGGGGGCTTCTGTGGGGTGCTGGGGCTGTGCACCCCTCACTGCCCCGGCTCACTGTGGATTTTCTTTGGTGTTCGAGTTTCCCGGGTGGGCAAATTCCCTGGCACTGCCACCCCTGCCGGATCTGCACTGTCTGGCCTGGCAGTGACTGACGTGACCCTGGGGATGGAAAGTGAGAAAAACTGTCCCTGGTTCCTATCAGTTCCCCCTGGGAAGCGGTGGCTGGGGAGCAGCGGGGCCACGCGGTGAGGCGTGACAGTGAGGACGCAGCCAGGTCCCCTGTTCCCTTCCCACTCCCTGCCCGCTCCCTGCCCGCACTCTGCCAGCCATGTCGGGCGCCAGCTGGGCTCTGCCAAAACATCACCCCACGCTCCCCCGCGGCAGTTTCGCGCTGTGACAGGTGTTGGGAGACACCAAACCAGCTCACCTAATACATCTTTGCTACAGGCAGTGAGTTCTTCCATGCCTGTGGGTGCCTTCACCCCCAACACCGCAGCTCCCATGGGTGTAGCTACTCCTGGTGAGTCCCCACTGCAGCCAGAGAGGCCCAACTCTTCCTGGCCAGGGCCAGTGCAGAGCCCTGGTACCGTGGGACCAAGGCAAAATCTGCAGGTGAGGGCAGGGCAGAAAGCAAATTGGGTGTGAAAATACCCCCAAGGAGACCCGGCTCTGCAGCTCCTTCCCATCCTGGTCTTGGTCACATCCCTGCGCTCAGCACAGCTTGCTCCGGCGCCCTGCCAGCCCTGTAAATCCTGTCCTGCGCCAGCCCAGCCAGGATCCAGACTGGATCCAGTCCACGGAGCTGACACTGGATGGGGAAAACTGTTCATCACAGGTGGGCAGTGTGCCCCAGGAGTGGGGCTTTGGGAGGAGGTCCCCTCCTTGTGCTGCCTTCCAGCTGGCAAAGCAATTTGGATACAGAAGGATCGGGAAGAAGGACCTGGGAAACATTTGTCTGTGGTGGTTTGTGCTGTTTGCAGCATCGGCACAGGCAGCAGCCCTGTCTAGGAAAGGGAAAGGTGCCGGAGTGGGAGTCCCCCACAAAGGGCCACCAAGGGGCTGTCAGAGGGTGGAATGAAGCAGGAGACTTGTGCAGCATCCCTGGGGACACTGGTTTTACTGGGAGGCACCCTCCAGAGCTGGGACTCTGCAGGTGCCATTGGGGAGAGTCCCGATGTGCCTGGGAGGGGTCCCCCCCCACCCCACCAGGTCCCGGTGCTCGGCGCTGCAGCTGTGCAGAGGTTTCTTTTGCATTTGGGTGAAATTCACGGGGAGGCTGGAGTGCAGCAGGGTTCTGGAGCACGCAGGCTGCAGATGCCATTCCTGGGTAATCCAGGAGATTAATTGGGGTCTGGGCTGGGAGGCAGCCTCCAAATGGACCCTCTGCTCAGACTTGCCTCCAGCTCCAGCCCAGAGCTGATGCCAAATGCTGAGGGAGATGGTGCTGGGGGGCACATGGCATCCCATCACATACACATCCAGCCCCCTGTCACATCCCAGCAAGCCTGTCCCACAGCCCAGCACTCCCTGATATCCTTGAAAAAAAACCTCAAATCAAACAAAATCATAGCTCACCCCCAAGATAAGCATGGAAGTGGCTCCATGTGGGCTGGATGACATGGGCTGTGCAGGCAGTGAGTCTGGCCCCAGCCCAGCCTAGGTGGCTGCAGCGCCAGGAGGGAATGGGCCAGCATCACTCCCTGCCTCAGTTTCCCCTTTCCTTCACTTGAGCACTTTTCTTTTTGAGCACAGGGGCCACGAAGCCCAGCGGGGTCTGGATTTCACCTTCAGCCCAAAGGCACAATTATCCTATAAAACATTAGGAGAATCATTAATGTGATGGGTTTCACCCCTGCTTCCCACGAAGCCAAGCCTTAGGTTCACTCCTCCTCTTGTCCCTTGCCTGACTTCAGTCAAATCTGAGCAAGGGTGGAAAGTCTCTGAGATAACTCAGGTCCCTGATAAGCTCCTGGGAAGGGACAGAAGCTGCAGCTCTCCTTCTGCCTGCAGTGCCAGTCAGGGAGAGATTGCCCATATATTAGACAGCAGAGAGTCCCCACGTGCCAGTGGTGAGATGTCAAGGCTGCAGGGATTGGCCAACCCCAGCAAAAACTGCCTCTACTGAGAAACCCCCTTTGGGTCCCCCTGTCCCCACAGTCTCAAATTCACATGAAACTGGGGACACTTCCTCTCTCTGAAGAGCAGAGCAATACCTGGGACGCTGTGGGCTGAGGTCAGCCACCCTCCCCCCAGACCTGTCACCAGTGTCCCCAGGGAGCCTGTCTCTGCACAAGCCCCACAGCGGGTGACATCAAAAATCACAAGCTCCCCCCCTGCACCCAGGCTGTCCCCAGTCCCTGTGGGTGTCCACCACTCCTCTAAGCCGTGTGCTCTCCTGCCTCCCCGCAGACCGCAAGTTCCTCATTGCCAACGCCCAGATGGAGAACTGTGCCATCATCTACTGCAACGATGGCTTCTGCGAGATGTTCGGCTACTCCCGCGTGGAGGTGATGCAGCAGCCCTGCACCTGCGACTTCCTCACCGGCCCCGACACCACCAAGAGCTCCATCGCCCAGCTCACCCAGGCCCTGCTCGGCTCCGAGGAGTGCAAGCTTGAGATCCTCTACTACCGCAAAGACAGTAAGAGTTGCTTTTTGGGGTGATCCAGTGGTGGGAGGTGTGACCTGCCCTGGATTTGGGCTGTGAGAAGCCAGTGGTGGGAGGCAAACAGGATCTGATGCTACCAGGGCTTCAGGATTGTACCCAGGCTCAGGGCTTTGCAGAGAGCAAATCCATAGTGGCTCCTGATGGGATGGAGGCACCTCTGCTGCGATGGAGCACATTGGGACCTTGAGCGATAGAGGATGTTGCCAGATTATTTGGGAATCAGGTCATTTGTGAGCTCTTGGGGATGGCTCAGAGCTCTTGGGCCAAGCAATGGCATTGCTTGTGGGATCCCTGCACCAGGAATGAGAATCCAGTGGGAAGCCCATGGGGAAGCCTGGCTGGGACACAGGTCTCCCAGTCTGTGCTCCAAGACGAGACAGACCCCTCATCTCTGCTGAGAGTGGGTGCAGCAGACAGCCTCAGAGCTGCCTTTCCAGTGAGCAGGATGCGGCTGTGCGTGCACAGATGGAATTACGTTAAGATGAAAATGAAGCTTTGATGGAAAATACGAGTGATTAGTTCTAATACAGCAGGAAGTTAAATAAATATTTAGTGCTTGATGCTGCAAAACAGCAGTGGCCAGGGCTCCCAGGGGAAGGGGAATGCAGGTCCAGTGCTCACGGGAAGTTAAAAATATGAAGTGTTTCCTTTTTTTAACCTGTGGAGCTTTCCCATTGCTTCAGATTGTATTCATGGGGGCTTGGCTTGAGCACAGGGCTGCACCCCACTGCTGGCAGCTCCCGGGCAGCCAGTTAGAGAAGAACCACTGGAAGCAGAAGGAAGGAGCAGGCAGGAACCCTGGCTCCCAGCCCAGCACCCTATCTTGGGGGCTGGCACCCAGGTGTCCTGGCCTCCCTCCCAGACCCTATCTCCCGGGCTGGCATCCAGGTGCCAGCATATTGGCCCCCGGAGTTATTCACTGGCAGCACCTCTGCGTGTTATCCCGGCGGGACCTGACCCTGCGTGGTGGCAGGATCAGGCCACTCGGTCGAGGCTCTTCCTGTGGGGCCAGTCCTGGGTGGAGAGAGGCCGTGAGTGGTGCCAGGGCTGGGTGCAAGTCCCCCCTCAGCAGCTGCAGGGCCTGGCTGGAGCCCAGCACAATGCAGGAGACACACAGAGAAGCGGCACATGCCATCCCCCTGCTCCCATCCCAGTGCCTGTGTGTGGCCATGCACTGGCCGTGGCAAGGACAGCATGTGCAACCCTGTTCCATTTCCTCCCTCCCTCAGGACAGTTTCCCATTCCATCCCTGGGGACTACTTGGCTCGTGAGCCTGATCAATCCATCGCCATGCTCCCTGCTTTGAAGCATTCCTTCTGGGCTCACGGGATGCTTGGTGCTGTCCTCAGAGCCTTGCTCTTCCTCTAGGCCATGGGGAACTCTCAGTGCAGCTCTGAGCTGCCTTCTTCTCTTTTTTATTAAAAAAGAGGGGAAAAAATAAAAAAGCCCAGAAGCAAACCCTTCATGTCTATTTTTAAAACCCAACCCCACCAGCAGTACGCTTTCCAATTGTTTCCCCCCAGCACTCAGCCTGCGACCGCTCGGCCCATTATAAATGGGTCTTATCGGCAAAGAAAAGGCTTTTGCATTATAGGGAGCTGCTGCTTAATTAGCCGGCGGAGCTCCGAACCTGCCTGTCCTCCTTTTCATACCAGCAGCACCAATCTCCAGCCTCGACCTGCTGTTTATTACTGCGGTACTCCCGGCTCTGCGGCTCGTGGGGTTGTTTCCTCGCTTTTCTGGCTGACAGAGGCAATATTATACCCAAAATCTGCCCGCTGGAGCCACCCAAGCAGGGCCAGGGTGGAATGGATGGAGGTAGGTAGGAAAGGGGCACCCAAGGGTGTCTGGGCTGGTGGGTTCTGGGGACAGGCAGGATGCTGAGTGATGGGGTGATGTGTATCCCTGGGGACAGCCTGGCTGCTCGGTCCCCATCCGGATGCCCGTGCTGTCCTCACCTAATTATAAACAGATCCAAAAGAGCCAGGGGTGCCAACAGTGAGCCCAGCTCTGAAGTGGAACCAAGAACCAAGTACCTCTGGGGGAAGATGGGACCAGCCCAGCCAGGGCAGTTGTCCCTCCCTGCCACACCAGCCCCAAAAAGGCCTCGGAAAGAGAGAAGAGCCTGTTCACAGCGCGTGTGGGCTCTAATCCCCAGCTCAAAGCTGGGAGATCAGTGAAAAGTTAATTTTCTTACAAGATGCTACACAGCTGGGACTGCCCCAGACAGGGGGGTTAGCACGGGATCAGCTCCTGCCGCAGCGAGGACCTGCCATGGCCTCCAGCCCTGGGGACACACTGTTCACTGCGGCCAGGGCGAGCTCAAATCGCCCAGCATCCCCTGAGGATAACACCGAGGAGCTGGTAGAGCTGAGCTGCATCCAGGGTTGGGTTTTTTCCCTCCCCAGGGGTGATGCTTTGCAGCAAAGCCACTGGCCAGGGCTCACGGGGTCCCCAGAGCGGAGGGTGGCCGCAGGTGCTGAGTGCCACGGTGCTAGCATGGCCTGAGCAGCAGCAGCTGGTGGCACTCGCTCTGCTTAATCTGCATGAATGTGATGCTGATGAATATGAAAGGGGAGATGTAGCTGGGACAGCTGGAGCAGCTGGTGGGGCAACCCCAGCCCCTCCATCCCATCCCCTTCTGGGCAGAGCCCCCAGCTCGTCCCCTCCAGCAGCAGTTTGTGTCAGTCCCCTTGGAACCAGGATTAGGAACCAGGATTACAGACCTGGAAAACTCATAACACTGGTGTGGAAGCCAGGATTTTCCCCTGGGGGCTCCAGGAGTGGGAGGGTCAGAGAGTGACTGGGGTGCCCAGTGTCACTCAGCATATCCCCCAACAGGTCCCCATGGGGGGCCCAAGCAGGCAGCCAGGCAGGCATGGGTTGGGAAGTGTCACTGCACCCAAAGGGGGCAGGGACACTCATGTGACATGTCCCCTCTGTCCCCAGCCCAGGGCACATCCATGGCACAGCTACTCTCCAGCAGCTGCTGCCAGGAAGCGTGGCTAAGGCAGGTGGGGATGGATCCAGCCAGGGTTTCTCCATACAGCTTTTTAAACAGCAACGTGTGATGTGCCCAAAGGGTGCACCGGGAGCAGGAGGGCAAATCCCACCAGCAACTGCTGGATCCTGGCACTGTCAGGGATTTGGTGCTGGCAGCCCTAGGGAGCCTCTGCTCCTGCCCCATGGGGCGGTCAAGGCAGGACTAAGGAGACTTCTTGGGTGTTGGAGGAGCAGGAAGGCACAGCCAGCTGACAAACCCCAACCTCAAGTTGAGCTCTTGGCTTGCAGAAACCCATGGGGTTTATGCCAAGCTGGGGCTGTTTGCTGTTTGCATTAAGGGTCAGGCTGTGACCCCAGGAAAGGGACGAACACCATGGCCCAGCTCCAGATGGGAACTTATAAACATCCCGCCTCACAAAGGCAAAAGCTCTGGTCCCAGAGATCCTGTGCTGTGGAGCCAATTCTGCCATCCTTGGCACAGCTGTGCTGAAGCTCCAGCCACCCCCATTGCCCTGGCTGTGTCCCAGGGCCAGTGTGACTAGGGCACAGAGCTGGAAGAGACACATTTTTCATCCTCTGCTGCTCCACAGATGCTTTTTGCTTGGACCTGATGTCCCATGAACAAGAGGACAGGCCCAGATCATCCCCAGCACCCCAAGAATGCTGCCTGGAGTAGGCTTTCTCCTGAAATCCCCGCCCTGGCAGAGTCCCTGATTCCCGCCCCAAGCCCTCCATCCTCATCCTCAATGACCTGTACCCCCAGTGGGAGGTGGCCCCACGTGCCACAGGAACAGGGCCCTGGGATGGCCGGATAGCCCTGGGAAAGGCTGTCAGCACTGCAGCTTTGGCCACACAGACCCGCTCTAAGATGGAACAATTCCTGCAGCCAGCAGGATTTAGCAAGGGAAAGACTGAGGGCCTGGATGTGGCCACTCACTTCACTTGCAGAGGAGGTTGAGATGCATTTTGCCAACCCTTTGTATTGGTCCAGGACCCCTTTTGGCTGCTGGGGATCAGAGCATCCTTCCACCTGCACCCAAAACCACCCTGCTAGGCTTGGATCTTTTTTGTGGCCACATTTTGGTGGGTACCCTCAGCCACCTGACACTCCTGGTTGTCCTTCTCCACTGCTGCTTCCAGCCAGTGAGGCCAGTAAGCACAGGAATCCCTGCCCTTCCTCACCACACAGGGGAACCTCCATCCTGCTGATGTTACTTAATAAGGTCATTTTTGCTGGCCTGGCGTCCTGGCAGGTTTCAGTCTCCTGATGCCCTGTCTGGGTGTGGGGAGAGGGGCCGGGGCAGACCCCGTGTTGCACATCCCTTCCCTGTGCTGGGGGATGCAGACCTGCAGGGGCTCACCCCAGGTCCCAAGGGTGACCCATCTCCCACTAGCTCAGACTCTGTCTCCATTTTTTTCCATCCTACCTCAGGGATTTGCTTTAGGGCCTCCCAGTAATCTGCGCTTCCCTTTGAAGTTCTACCCAGCCCTGACACTGATTTATCCCAGGATGGGAGCACAACTTGGCCCTCCAAGCTTCTCTCTGGGCGTGCCGGCCATCCCCGGAGCACAGCTCTGTTCCCATCCCTGTCCCCGTCCCCTCCGTGCCCTTCCCAGCCCCTCTCCTCTGCTCCTTTATATAATACCACTATAGATTTAGCCACTCTGCCATGAGACCCTGCAGATTAAATCTCCCGGCCGGGGGGAGGGCAGGCCTGGGTAAGAGCTCTGAGTGCAGATTAATAGCTGGCTTTTTTAATATTCATAACAATACTGGCTTGTGTCCGGCTCTCGGAAACCCCCGTGTCCTGCTGATTAGTTTAATACTGATGATACTGACAAATGCATTAACCACCGGTGGCTGCAGGGGATAAGAGGGACAGGGAGGGAGGGCCCCCAATGATGACATTTTTAATGTTATTAAGTGCTGGTTTTTATCAAGGTCAGAAGACACGGTGGGTCAGAAAGCACAAACCTCCAGGCACTTGCTCAGCTTGGGGGAGGTGGGCAGGGTGCTGGAAGATCAAACCCAGGAGTTTAGGGAATGAGCTGGTTTTCCCAGCCCATACAAGCCCACCACATTGGCTATGAGACCCTTCAAACCAGCATCCCTGTCGTACCCCATCTTCCAAGCCCTTTCTGCAGCCCCCAGGATGGGTTTCACCCCAGATGGGCACTGGCACCCTCATGCAGGTGGCCATAGAGCACAGGCAGGTTGTGAATGCCCCCAGGGCTCCTCCAAGAGATCATTTGGATAAAATTAGATGGATGGAGACAGATTAGCTGAACAGCTGAAGGGAAGAGACAGTCAGATGGATGGGGACAGTCGATCGAGGAACAGGGAATCGGGAGGGCAGGCCTGAGGTCCCTCCCGGGGCTGGCTCAGCCCACTGGTGCTACAGCAGGTCTGGGGCGCCTGGTTTTTGGGAAGAAGGATGGGGAGGCTCAGTGTTCAGCAGAGCCCAGGCTGGCTCACCACAGGGAAACTGAGTCAGGACAGAGGGTGCCAAGGGGTCTCCCCACTGCAGCCTCTCCACAGAGCTGGGGGTACCCCAAATCACAGCTGCACAGAGACCCCAAATCCTGGGGGAATGCCCTGTCTTTGAGCCAGGCTTAAGGGAATCTGCTGCTCCCATCCCTGGCCCTGATACTCTCTCATTCCCTTGACACCTCCATGCTGCATGATGTGGGTCTGAGCAAGGCCCTGAGCTCTTGGCATGCAGGGTTGTGCCTGGTGGGGCCACTTTTGGGGTGATTCCCCTGGTTTTGGAGGGTCTCACACCCAATTAACTTTTGATCAACCCTGAATTGGCCAGGCAGTTGGACTAGATTATTGCTGTAGTTCCCTTCCAACAGAAATAGTCTATTTTATTTAATTTAAGAAGGGATCAGTGAAGGGCTCACAGTGACATTGGCCAGGGCTGCTCAAGCTCAGCACCTCCCAGATTTGCAGGATCAAACCAGGCACCAGCTGCCGCCCAAACCCACCCCCAGCTACCTCCCAGCTGCTCCTTATATCCCTCCAACTGGATGTAACTGGGCCCAGTTTTCAGCTGTTCAGCACTGGCCATGGGATTAACCCTTTCCCATGCCACAAAGGGCCTGCCATGATCTAGCCCCCTGAGAACAGCTCAGAGCCCATCCCCTCCCACTGCCATGGAGGAACTTAGGAAGGAAACATGAAGCAGTGCAGGAATGCAGGAGGGCAGAGCACCTGAGCCAGGATTGGACTACCTGGATTAGAATTCCCAGTCCAGGAGGAAGCATGGAGCTGATGGCTGCCCATGCCGATGAACCATGTGGGTTCCAGGAAGTTGGTGATGTTTCAAAATCACCCCGGGGAAAAAACCCCTCATTTTCTAAGTCACCAAAGGAGAAAGCACCCATGAGTGGGCTCAGCTATGCACAGCCCCCGCACACACCAGCGCCAGACACTGGCAGAGCCGTGGCGTGCTGGGGATGGCACCACGTCATCCCACCAGGCACGTGCCACCTCAGCATCGCCCAGAACACCTCACTCACTCAGCATCACTTACATGGCATCTCTGATCTAAAGATCCCTAAAAATCCTGACAAAGGGAGGGCAAAGAACTCACTTCTTCCTGCTCCACACACAGGTAACCTGCTGCATGCCCATGCAGCCCTTCCAAACAGCTTTATCTGCCAGAAATCCACCCCCTCCTCCCCAGATCACACATTTAAGTGGATTTCCTCTCCCTGTGGTGAACAATGGAGAAAGAAAGAGAGAAAGAGAGAGGGAAGGAAGGAGGGAAGGAGGGAAGGAGGGAAGGAGGGAAGGAGGGAAGGAGGGAAGGAGGGAAGGAAGGAAGGAAGGAAGGAAGGAAGGAAGGAAGGAAAAATCCCAGCTGCTGGGGTCTTTAAACAGATTTCACCATATCTATTTCTTTCCCGTTCTTGTGCCTGTGTGTGTGTCCGTGTATGTGCACATCCCTGACGTCACGGCAGATTTTGAAGTTGCCCGATGCCGGCCATCTGCTCCTGATTACGGGAGGCCCTGAGCTCCTTAAAATTATACGCAGAAAGGCTGACATGCCCCTCCTGGCTGGAGCGTGGCCACGGCCGGAGCGGGAGAGCGCTGGATCGGGCCGGCAGCACAGCCCTGCCCGATCCGCTAATCCCCGGTGATCAGAGCATGGGGGAAAGGCGAGATCCCTGATCTGCACGGGCAAAAACTGCCGAGGAAGGAGGTGGCTTGGCTCCATATCGGCTGGAATGGTACCTGGGTGCTCCATCATCTCTAGGAGTTTTGGGATAGGAGCCTGGGGATGCTCAGGGGGTTTTGCTAGAGGGACTGTGACAGCGGCTGTGGCTCGGGGAGTCCCGCTCCCACCAGCGCCGAAGCAATAGCAAACAGCTCAAGGAAGGGACTCAGTGATTATACCCTCAAGTAGGGTTTTGGGGGGGATTTGGTGGGAGTAAAGCTGGCAAAGGAGGTGGGAAACCACCTGTATGCTTCAGTTGGTGCTTCAGAAAAGACCTGCAGGTGTTTTCAGTTGCCTCTAATTGCAGACTCGTATCTGGCTACTGCACAAGAAGAGCCACGGGGTCGAGCAGACATCCAACAGGAAAATCCCTATGGCCACATTTGAGATCCTCCTCACAGCCTCCATCACTCCTGGGACACTGAGCCAGTCTTTGTGCCCCCTTTGTGCCTCAGTTTCTCCATGGCAGGACAAGACAAGGCCATGCCTGACCACTTCATGCCATTAGGGGATGTCCTTGGGGACCATCACACTGATCCCACCCGGTCCTGCTGCCCACGTGGTCGAGCTCACCCCCATTGCCTGCATCCAGTCCCCAAAAACTGCCTGGTGATTGCAGGGCAATTAACTGCAGCGTGATTACAAGCAGGATGCTTAATGAGGTTAAACCACTACCTGGGACTTCCTGAGTTCTTAATTACTCACTCTTTAATTGCTGCTCACAAGTACATTAATATAAATGACTGTCTGGGACAGAAAAAAGAGATGTGATGAGTGTGATTGGGATGCTTCAGGGATATGGCACTTTCCCAGGGCTCAGATCGTGTTCCATATCCTCCACTCCCCACCAGCAGGGATTACACCCATCAAAGTGCTTAAAACCCCACTTTTCTGCCAAAAGTGTTTGATGCCGGGGGAGGGCAGAATCTCCTGTGCAGCCCCCCTGAGCCTGTCTCTGCTCGGCAGCATCGTGTTTCCGCTGCCTGGTGGATGTGGTGCCCGTGAAGAACGAGGAAGGCGTCGTCATCATGTTCATCCTCAACTTCGAGGATCTGGCACAGCTCATCGCCAAGAGCACAGGGCGGAGCCTGCACCAGCGCCTGTCACAGAGCTGGAACAAAGGTGGGTGTCCGGGGGCGGTGGGACCTGGGAGAGCAGCGCAGGACCCTCATCCCGTGGTTTTCTTGGGAGCACCTGGGGGCTGAAGGATGCATCTATGGGCAGGATCCTGCACGGGAAAAGGTTTGTGGTTTTGCACAGCCACAGCTTTGCCTGCTCAGGGGCTGGTCCAGCCAAACCCCAGCTGGGTGGGAAAAGGCTGTCTGAGCCAGCTGTGCTCCCCTCACATCCACACCTGCCCGCACACACTTCCCGAAATCCCAGAGACCTGGGAACAGGGCTGGGGACTGACCCCCTGCATGGGATGGTGCATTTTTATGAGAGGAGGTCTCGCTGCAAGTGGAGCCGTGAAGTCCCTCCGTGAACCCCCTGCATTGCTGGATCTTTTCCACATTTAACACTGGCTTGGGCTGGAGGTGCTGGTGTGGGACAGGACCTGTGTGCGGGGTCACCAGGAGGGCCAGGGGACACCTGGTGTCACCAACAGCATGGCTGTGTTGTAGGGATGTCACTGCAGGCAAATGCCACAAGGATGGCTGCACTGCGACGGCTCAGCCCGCCCCAGCTTCAGGCTGTTCCCCACTCTCCTAGGCTCATTCCAGGGTTTTGGAGAAAGTGGAAAATTCAAATTCCCTTTTTTGGGAAGATTGAATCAAAGGGAAGCTGTGGTGAGGCTCTCGAGGGGATGTGGATACTCAGGGATGCAGATGTCAGACCTGACAAAGAGCTGTAGCTTCTAAATCTCCTTCCATACAGCCCACAGTGCTGGTCACCTCTACTTGAGCCAGGGAAATAGTCCGACATCTGCCTTCATGACGACATTCCCTAGGGGTGCTGTTGGGAGGCTTTGGGCAGGCCTCAAAGTAAAGCTGTAGGAGCAACATGGGTCTGTCCCCCCATGGCACATGGGGTGGCACAGCAGGACTGGGATCAGAGCCAGGGCCACATCAGGGAACAATGGAGACAGCTGCCCACTAATCTGGAGTGTGTGAGTCTCAGTGCATTCCCACTCAGTGCGTATCCATACCCTGGAGCCATTGAGGTGTCTGTGTATGGCAGCAGGCACCAGCAGAGTTTTATACGGGTTTATATGTGCTCAGGCCAGACATGCACACGGGGGCTCACGGATGTGTGTGTGTGAATGGACAGATCACTGTGCATGTGCTCGTATGTCTGTGAAGTGATGAGATTCATAGTTTTGATGGATTGCTTTAGTACCAGCTACTCTCTACGCATGACCTGCAGAGGAAATCCTAAATTCCAGCACCAGTGTCGCTTTGCAGCCCCACCAGCTCTCAGAATATCTCAACATATGATGCACCCACACCCCATCCCACCCAAAGACATCCCTTTGGCAGAAGGCACCCAAATCAAGAGTACCTGTTACTTCCCTGCATGTTGGATGTTGTGTTGTGCACCCCAAGGGGTGCTTCTTGGGTTTTCCACGCCGGTGACAGGGAGTGTGGAAAGGCCAGAGCTGCTGGTGCCAGTCCAGATCAGGCTCTCATGGACAGGTTTTCTGACTCAGTCTTTAATTGCTTGGCCACAGGTGGCTACATTGCTGGTCCCCAGCTCATTGGTGTGCAGGGAAAGTCAGATGCTTTACTTCTTCCAGCTGAAAAGCTGCTCTGGGCAGTGGGGAGGGGGTGAGCAGAGGGAGCCTGCATGGTACCCCATGGGCGGGGGCATTTCTGGGCAGCTGGGCAGGCTGGGACCCTGCCCAAGCAGCTCAGTGGTGTTTTAGGGCTGGGTGAGGGAAGCTAATCCTGCCAAAACCAAAGAGCTCCTCAACATGCTGCTTTTTTCCAGTGTCTTTGTGGAGCTTATGCCACATCCCACGCGCCCCAGGATTTAGGCCGCCTTTCGTGCAGTTAGGGAGCACAGGTGATGCTGCTGGATGAGCTCCAGGGCTGACCCAGGCCCCGAGGGTGTGAACACAGCTGCTCACACAAACTCTGCAGAAGCAAGTGACCATGGTCTCCTCTAGAAGAGGACGAGTGACTTTGCAGTGTTACAACCGGGGGCACTGGGTCCTCTCCACATCTGGGCTCTTCCTCTCCTGCACCTCTCTCACAGCTTCTAGCAGCCCTGGCTGCCCTTGTCCCAGCCCCAGTCTCTGGTGAGGGGGTCTCCTGGTCCCCTGTGACAGCAGGAAGGGACCCCCCTGTGTGGTCCAAATTCCCTCACTGAAAATCCAAAACAAATACAGGAACAAAATTGCTAGAACTACTTCTCTTTCAATGCCTTTCTAAATTACCGTCTACTGTGTGGGTGGGTTTTTTTCCTGAAGTTCCACCAAGGAGATTTAGAGGCTCGATTTCCTCCAGCTCCAAATCCATTAAGTGGCTTTAACCTCTTTAATTGGCTTAGGGGTGTTCTGCACCTTTCCCATCTCACATCCACAGTTGTAGGGAACTCTTCTCCAGCTCAGCAGAGCTTGCTGCCAGGTCAGGGTCTGCCTTCAGCACATGGCAATGTGATGGCATGGGAATAGCAAGTGCTTTGGAGGAGGAAGGGCCACACAGCATGTGCGTCCCCCAAAGCCACCCAGAATTCTCCGTAGCCTCTCCCCTGTCCCGCCTCACTTCAGCCATCACGTGCAGCTAGGTCACATCTTTCTCTCTTGTGTTTTGTTTTTCTTTTTAACAAGGTGAAAGTAGGAGTTTGAAGTTTAGTCTCCCGTCCCTGCGGCGACTCAAAATCCAGCGGAAATCTCTGCCCACCAGTGAGTTTGATGGAGTAGCCATTGACTATGGAAAGGTAACCGTAGCCTTTGTCTGATATAAGCCCATGCCTCAGGCCAGGTCCCAGCGCTCTTCCTCGCTGTCCCCATCCCGCTCCCCCTCGGCTGCTGTGGCTCGGGCCATGTCCGGCGGTAGGGCCTTGGCCCTGGGTCAGTGCTGAGTGCTGGCCCTGCTGAGGGCTGGCAGAGAGTGCGGTGCTTTGGCAGTGTGGGCTGGAGCTCGACAGTGCTGCTCTGCACATTCCGTGGCTCGTGGGGGGAGCGGGAGATGTGCCAAAGCGGGGAGGAAGGTCTGGCTCCATAGTGCAAGTTGTCCAGGATGGTGGAGCTCCAGGGAGTTGTCCCCACCTCAAGGAGGGGATGTGCTGGTGGCTGTAGGAGCGTGGAGCAGGTGTGCTCTGAGCAGGGACTGGCAGGGATTGGCAGGCTCATTTCCCCATGTTTTCCTGGCAGGGACCACACAGCACAGGCAGGTCCAGCTTCTCAGCCCTCCAGCAAAGATTGTGCTTCCCCTGACAGAGGGTGATGCTGTCATTGCTGACCTTGAAAAACTGTTGGTGGGACCTGTTTAGAGATTGCTGCTCTTGGTGGCTTTCTGACTGTCAAAAGTGCTCAGGGTACCTCCAGTCAAAGACCTGTTGTTTTCTGAAATGCTGCAGCTCAAGGCTGTGGGCAGGAGGCTTCTGCTCTGCTAAGGCATCCCCAGGTGCCAGGGTCTCGCTACGCTGGGTGTATCCAGACAGCCTGGATAAATCTCATCTATAATGGGATGGAAAGTGCCTGTCTTCTCAGAGGTTGTGCTTGTGGTAGGTTGAAGATGTGTGTAGGGTTATCAGATACTTTGGGTGCATCATTCCTATAGACACCAGCACTGCTGAAAGCTCTGGGTACCCCCAGGCTGGAGCTGCACAGGACACTGCAGTGTTTCAGGGCACACACATGGAAAATGTGGATTGAGGACAACCTGATGATCCACCACTTTGCTGGAGCTTGGTCAAGTGGGCACAGCCCTGCAGGTGCAGGGCCAGCCAGCAGCCAGCCTCTCTAGGCACCCCATCCCAAAACCTGCCCTAAGGGCCTTAGAGATGGTGAGAAGAGCCACAGTCCCTCCCATGGGTATGACTGGAGGAGCACAGTCTCATAGGTTTCTGCTCCAGAAGGTGGTTGCTTTGCACACCCCATTGCAGAAGTTAAAGTCTGGAAACTCTTCAGGTCTCCAGGGAAAAAGGTTTAGCCATGGCTAATGATGGCTGTAGGAGAAGGAGGACCAATATGGCCAAATTTGCAAACCCAGCAGCTCCTCCAGTACTTCCTGGTGCAGAGCACATCCTCTCCCATAAACACCAGCACAGGGCCTGGCACTGACCCTCAGTGGTGGCCTGAGCTCTTGGGGCAGGTGAGGGAAGGGCAGCCCCAGTGGTGGGACATAGGGACATCTTGGAAAAACGCATGGCACAGCAGGCCCTCCAGGCAAGCCTGTCCCTAGGTCTCCTCTTCTCTTGCTCTCACTTGCTTCCCAGCTGTGCAGCATCGCCTTGCAAACCTCCCCACGGCCGCCCAGCCTCCGGTGGGAGCTGGTAGGAGGTAGGAGCTGCCAGGTCCCCAGGGACTCGGTCGCCCCACTCCAAAGCAGGTCCTGGTCCAGGCTGGAGATGACCTCAAGAACCGCAGTGCTTCCCAGCCCTCTGCCTCTCCTCTTACCCACCCCGGCTCCCTCTCCTTCCCCCCAGCACGCGGGGACTCCTTCTAATACAACGCTTTCTCCTGGCTGTCTTAAAGCCTGGTGGTGACTCCCTGATTTTGAGGGACTTGAAGACATCGCCCAAGGAAAACTGTATGCAGTCAGAGACCGAATCCCTCCTGGAAAAGGAGCGGAGGCCAAGCCTGGAGGCCGACCCCACCCTACAACACTCGTCCCCGAAACAAGAGCCTCCCGTGCTGGGCCCACGAGGGTCGTACCCTGCGTGGGGTTTCTTTCGGTCTCGCCCTGGGGGCAGCTTCCACAGCCTCCGCAGGGTCTCCTCCTTGGACAACTTTGAGGCTGCGAGGTCTGAGTTCCAGAGAAAATTCAGGGAAAGGAGGGCAAACTCAGGTAGGGAAAAACCCCGGAGCTGTCGGTTCTACTGTGGGAGTCACGGTTCTGGCGATGGCCTCAGCACATCTCGGGGGGGAGGTCTTGGTCTCTTTTCCCTCTGCAAAGTGGAGATTACCTGGGTCTTCTCCCCAAAACCTGCTGGTCTCTACGCGATTCCCTGCACAGGCAGGTCCTGCTCTGTAGGTAGAGCCATCCATGGTTTGTGTGTGAGATGTGAGACCGTGTGAGGTTGCGTTCGCCTGCCCCACAGAGGGGCATCCCAATGCCATCCCACCTTCCCCAGAGGGAGGGAAGGGGTCTGCAGGCATGTGCAGTGTGAGCTGTGTCCATGCGTTGGAGGTGGGTGAGACACAGGCCAGGCCGCTCTGTAGGGCTGGAGGGAACGATCCTTCACCATGGTATCCACGTCCAGACCTCTGGTTCTCATGAGAGTGATGATGACAAATTAGATGGAGGTCAGGAAAGAGAAGCCTCAGTAACTGGGGATGAGAGATCAGTCTGTGGAATCTGGCAGGGAAAATGGGGTGGTGGATCATGATCCTCCAATAGTCACAGGTTACGGACCCTCAGGAGGAGACACAATGTAGAGGGTGGGAAGGGGAATGAGCAGGGAGAAGGGTGGCAGGAGGATGGCTGGTGCTAACTGGGCACCTTCACAGTGTCTTCAGACACTTCCTGCCAACACCACCACTTGGGTCAATGTCAGAGTGCAAGGATTAGAAGGGGTAAAAAAATGAAAATACAACCCTGCCCTGCCTGTAGGAGATGGAGAGGTTGGTACACACTGGGTACAGTGCCTGGGGATCTTCCTGGAGCCCTGCGTGTGGGTACAGGCTCCCACTGATGATAACACGCTGCCACAAGCCTGAACGTGAAATGACCACGAAATGACCACCTCCACAGCTTCCTCCCTGGTCCTGCACTGGAGTGACCCAGAGGCAGGTCCCCAGGGAGAACTGTCAGGATCCACCCCCACTACAGCTTTTCTTCCAGAGAAAGCTCTGACCTCCCTACCTGGAGCTGGGGATGGAGGATACATCTGAGTGGGAATATCATCCAACTCCTGGTTCAGTTTGGTAGCCAAAAACCAAGACAGCAGCTCAGCTGTTTGTCAGGCTAAAGCATGCAAGGGTGGAGGAGAACAACCTCCTCCTTTGTCCGTTTTCATGCCAGTTTTGACATCTCTCCCTGGTCAGTCTCACTGGGTTGGTCCCCAACCCACTACAGTCTTCAGGGGTAACAAAGGACATTGGGTGTCTGTGTTTTGGCAGCTGGTCTGAGCCCCCTGGAGGAGGTTTAATGGTGAAAAGATGGGTGATGTGTGGAAAAAACAGCCCTCTCTCAGGCATCCCGGGTTGGACATCCTACATCTGAGCCAGCCTGAAGAAGCTAAGCCTTTATGGCCAAGCAGACTTTGGCACCTTTTAGTGGCACCTTGTGGTGGTCCCCAACTCCTGGAGGTCCTACATGAGGTCAGGGCTCTGGGAATCTGTTCCTGCTCACACTGCCTTTCTCAGTGCTCCTCTCCATCCTCTTTCAGAGGCTTCCCATGTCAAACCCAACCCCCCGAACTCCACCTCGGACTCGGACCTCATGAAGTACCGGACCATCAGCCAGATCCCCCAGTTCACACTCAACTTCGTGGAGTTCAACCTGGAGAAGCACCGCTCAGGCTCCACCACGGAGATCGAGATCATTGCTCCCCACAAGGTGATGGAGCGCACCCAGAATGTCACCGAGAAGGTCACACAGGTATGTGGGCAGTGAGATGCCACCAAGGCACTGATGGGGTGCTGGTGTTGCTGCTGGGGGACAGTCACAACCACTCCAGTGGCTTTTGGAGGAGAGAAGCAGAGAGGGCAGTGACACCCAGAGATTCCATCCCAGGAAATGCCAGTATCCCTGTGTTTGGTTATGCCTTCCTCTGAATGGCCGAAATGCTCGTTTTAGTCCCCTAAACAAGTATTTCTGGTAATTTGTGGCTGGGGGAACACCAGCATGAACTGCTCGTGATGGTGGCCTTGAAGGGGACATGCATTTGCACGTTTGTGTGTGCATGTGGCTTCTCTTGGGAGGAGCTCTGGCCACTGTTCCTGCCCCCAGCGCTGGGAATGGAGTCCCTGGGGCACCGCTGGCTCCGAGGTGCCCAGCCGGGGACCCGGCCTGGTGTCAGCAGGCCAAGGGCCACAGAATCCCCTCAGAGACAGCAGGTGGCACTGCATTGTCACCAACACGTGGGGCACCGCCTGTCACTGCAGGGGACACTTACGCACGGTCACCCAAAGGGACACGCATGGTGCATCCCATGGGGATGTCAGAGCTGGTGAAAGGTGCTGATGTATCCCACAATCCCGAGTAGGGAGCTCTTCTACCTGTGGGGAAACTGAGGCACAGGAGAGCCTTAATGTATGAAATACATCTAAGGGCACCTTCCATTGTTGCCAGCAGCAGCTCCAAGCAAATTTAATGAAAATGCAGCCTTCTGACCCCAGAAAAGCCCCCAGGCTTGGGAGTTTGCTCCATCAGAGTGGGGTGCTATGCAGGATTCTCCTTCTGTCTCGGTGCCAGCAAACCTTTAACTTCACAGCCTCCATGCATAGAGGATGGGCTCCCCACCTCACACATCATGGAACAATTCTTAGGCTTGTTTTCCCCCTGGCTTGACCCCTTCATTAGTCCCTCTAATCTGGGGGTGACTGCAGTGACCCGGGATTAGCCCCCGAACTCCCCAGTGGGACAGTGAGTGGCCTCCATGCCCCCGTTCCCATCACAAGGAACACACCAGGGATTAACAGTCACACTGGGGTGACACTGTCACGGCAGCGTTGGCCACTCAGTGTGGGGTCAGTAGCTGGTTGCGGAGTGATGGGATCAGAGCTGGTGGGTGGTGGCTGCAGGGCTCTGCAGTGCAGCACCCACAGAGGTCAATCTTCACTTTGAATCTCCAGATGGGATGGGATGCGATGGGACAGGACAGGACGGACCTCTCCTCCCTGCCGCATCTCCCCCTCCCACAGGGGACCTTCCTGTCCTCACCCCAATGTCCCCCACACCTCCCGCCAAACCACAGCTCCCCGCTCCTGTTAAATAATTCATGGTGAGGCAGAGACAGCGGCGAGACACCGTCTAAAAATACCGGCGGGTGGGCAGGGAGTGGAGACAGGGGCTGTTTGGCATGGTCTAGTCCCACACTGGGCTGGCAGGGAGGGCAGGCCACAAGTGCAGTGAAGGTCCCAGGCTCAGCCTCGCAGGGAGCACAGCCGGAGGCACATGGGGATGCTGTGGGGTCGGTGTCACCAGGCTGGGGGCCTGTCTGCAGGTGGCATGTGTCCCAGTCCCTCAAGTCTGCCCCGCTGGGCAGGAGGGTGCTGGGGACAGGGATGGGGGGCTGAGCTGTGTCAGGATACGTGCTGGAAGTGACACTGGGTCACTGCCAGCCTGCAGCCAGCACCATGGGCCTGATCCTGCCCAGCCCCTTGTGCTTGAGGCTCTCCTGGTGATTCTGGAGTGGCCCCTATCCCAGTGCCCTTAACCCCAGCACCGAGTGAGGAACAGGGAAGGTGATGGGTGCTGGGCACCATGGGGCACGAACAACGGCCTGGGTTAGCTGGGGCCACAGGAGCCTCCCCCCTCTGTCACCCACAGCCCACACACACCCTGCTCCCTCCTCCTCCTCCTCCCCCCTCCTGCACTCCCTTGCTCACTGCCAGCGCCCAGCACCCCGCTGTCAGCACCCAGCACCCCACATCATGAGCCTGCGGCTGCGGCTAAAGCCGGTAAGTGCAGGAGGAAGGGGACACGGGAAGGAGCACCCAGCAGGATCACCATGGAGAACACTGGCACTGCCACCTGCAGAGACTCCCAGGGCCACCCCGGCCACCCAAGGGTGACCGTGCCATCCTTTAGGGGCAGAGAGGAACAAGGCTGCAGCTGCTCCCTAGCTCTGTGTTGGTTTTGGATGCTCTTCTGGGGGTTGCTTCTTTACCCTTTTCTGCCTCAGATCTTTGGGATCGTGGTTTTTTATTCATTTCTGCCTGGAAAGCAGGAGGGCTTAACCTGTTCTTGCTTCTGCCACAAGAGCTAGGTGCCAGGAACAGGGATGAGGGGCAGGGCAGGTGCCCCAGCACAGGGAACAGTATTTGGGGGCCCAAATTCAGGATTGGCCCCACAGAGCTGCCTCCAGCCAGGCAGAACAAGCATTCAGCTGCTGAGGGTGGGAGCATTGCTGGTTTTCCCAGACATAAGGTGAAGGAGCCCATCTCAGGTCTTCTGGGTGCATCTTAGTTTTGGGATCAAGCGTTTTACAAGTGTTGTCTTGTCCCCTTCCCCGCCATCCCCACGGGAGCCAGTCCCCAAGCCCAGCTGGTGCCTCATTCCCTCCACAACGATTGCGTTTGGGTCACTTTTTCCAATCCCTCCCCTCTCCGTCCGCCAACGACGTCGACGGCTCCCGCTGCTCCATTGGCGCTCTTGTCCCCACGGGGGCCCCAGCATCGATTGGGTTTGATTAATCCACGCTGGGTTCCTGAATGCCCTTCGCAGCCGCATGTCTCCCACCCGCCTGGCCGAGTGCCTGCGTGCCTGCGTGGGCGATGCCACGGCCCGAGCGCTGCGCCCGCCGTGCCGGACGCTGCCTGGGCGTGTGGGGCTGGGGGCCCCCATGGTGGACACCCGGACTTCAAGGGTCAGCTGCCGCCTGGGGCGGCGGGCGAGCTGCAGGCAGGTAGGAGCAGGGGCACCTCTGGGACACGGGACCCTCCAGCATCCTGGGGCTCTGGGATATGGGAGCAGCTGCTTGCTGTGGGATGGGGCTGCAGGGGTGGATCTGTTTTGTGTCACAGCACTGGGAAACCCTTGAACAAGACAGGTGTCAGTGCAGGAAGGATCAGACCTTTCTTCCAGATCTGTTGCCAGAGCCGTGGTGATGCCCATCACTGTTGCCTTGGGATATGCAGATCCTCCTTTCTCCTCTCTCCCCTTTCCTCTCTCCTCTCCTTTGCAGCCCAGCAAAAAGCTCCCTTTTAGCTGGGGGCTCGGGGCCAGGAGAGAGAATTGAAGTGCCCCTCACCCTCTTCTGCAACTGGCACTGGTCCCAGCATCACAGGGACACTGGGGGATAACAGAGTAGCAGGGACAGGAGGGGGATCCAGCTGCCCCCAGGTCCAAATAAGCCCCTTCATGCCACCACCCCTTAGCACCCACAGTGGGACAGCCCCACCCCTCCCATCCCCAGTGCCTTGTGTTGTGTCTCCAGGGTGGCTTTAGAGCCCATCAGGAGCTGGCACTGGTCCTAGAGGGGGAGCTGGGCCAGGCCTGGGATGTGGGGGGGATTCACTGGTGCTGTGGAGTTTGTCCCCATGAAAGCAGAGAGCTGTGGTGACACATGACAGCATGGGAGGGTGCCTGCATGCTTGAGATGGTGTTTGCACATTGGTGGCCACAGGTGAGATGGGAAATGGGCATTGCCTGAGGCTTTGCTGCAGGTGGCCCAAGCTATCCCCCTGCTTGGAGGACAACTGTGCCAGAAGGACATGCAGGGGAAGATACCTGCTGTGGCTAAGAAAGGCATGGTCCAAGGCTTGCAGGATGCCTAATGTGCTGTCACCCTCAAGTGACACAGCCATGGGATGGCATCTCCAAGCTGCCCATCCCATAGCCCTGTCCCAGGGATGCCCAGCAACTCCTGGGCAGGTGGCACAGAGCTGAGGGCAGAAGGAGGCACAGCAGCAGGCACTTTCTTCTCTGCTGGGTCAGAAGGACATAAAGCAGGTAAGAAGCTGCCCCGAGGGTGCTGTGACCATCAGAGACAGACAAGGACCTTGGTGTCAGCCACAGTGGGCAACTGGGCAAACATACGCAGCCAAAAAAAGTGAAAAAGCTGTAGGAAACCGTTGTGTGCTTCTCGATGCTCTACCAGCACGTGGAAGTCTCTTGCCTGGTTCCTGGCATTATCCATCCTCTCTCCTGGTCTCCCATCCTTCTCACACCCCTCTCCTGGCAGGTGCTGTCCCTGGGTGCTGATGTCCTTCCTGAGTACAAGCTGCAGGCGCCGCGCATCCACCGATGGACCATCCTGCACTACAGCCCCTTCAAGGCCGTGTGGGACTGGCTCATCCTCCTGCTGGTCATCTACACAGCCGTCTTCACGCCCTACTCGGCTGCCTTCCTGCTCAACGAGGAGCAGGTGGAGGAGAAGCGCTGGGACTGCAGCTACTCCTGTGACCCACTCAACATCATTGACCTCATCGTGGACATCATGTTCATCGTGGACATTGTCATCAACTTCCGCACCACCTATGTCAACATCAACGACGAGGTGGTGAGCCACC
Organism: Falcunculus frontatus; assembly: GCA_013398115.1. Classification (NCBI taxonomy): domain Eukaryota; kingdom Metazoa; phylum Chordata; class Aves; order Passeriformes; genus Falcunculus; species Falcunculus frontatus. The sequence goes on along the minus strand of VZRV01005415.1, from coordinate 343,436 downwards.
CTGGCAAGATCGCCATTCATTACTTCAAGGGGTGGTTCCTCATTGACATGGTGGCCGCCATCCCCTTTGACCTGCTCATCTTCCGCTCTGGCTCTGATGAGGTAAGAGCAGGTCCTGGGGGTCTTTCAGGGCAGGAGGGGACTCATGGATGGATAGGGTGAGATGTATGGGAGAGAAAGAGAGGGATGTGGATGGTTTGATGTAAGTGGTAGATGGCTAAATCCATGGGGAGAGGGGTGGTTGGTCACAGAGTGGACAAAGGTGTCTTCACATGTTTTTAAGCAGCTGGGACCTGGGATTTCATTTTTTAGGGTCAGACAGTCCCTACTCTAAGTGTTAAGACTGGATCCTTTCCCCTTGCTGAGGCTGACCCAGCAGAGCAGGCTGGGGGCTCAGTTTAAGGGCTGATCTCACACTCCAGTGTGAGTAAATTTGGGGGTGCATTGCCAGCCAGACTCAAAATGTTGGCAATGGGATAACCCTGTAGTTACTGTACTGCCTGGAGGCTCCACATCTGGGAGTGAAAGGCAGCTCTTTTGGGAGCAATGGCTGGCAAGGTGAGGACCCATCAGGAAACATGGGCTCGGCCTTGGCTCTTCTCACTTGCTCACCTCTAATCCCAGAGCTCGTTGCCTTTATGGTCAGCAGAGGGACACTGCCCTTCCTGTGCTCTGACATAGTTCAGAGGTCACCTCCAGGACAAGGTGATTCACACTCTAGAAATGCATTTTTATCCTTCCAAGGAAGCACGGCTCAGCTGTGCTCAACATGCCTTTGGAACATGCCATATTTATCCTTTGCTTGTCCCTGAGGTTTCTCACCTCTCCCCTGCAGACCACCACCCTCATTGGCCTCCTGAAGACTGCCCGGTTGCTGCGCCTGGTGCGCGTGGCCCGCAAGCTGGACCGGTACTCGGAGTACGGGGCAGCCGTGCTCTTCCTGCTCATGTGCACCTTCGCCCTCATTGCCCACTGGCTGGCCTGCATCTGGTACGCCATCGGCAACGTGGAGCGGCCCTACATGGAGCACAAGATCGGCTGGCTGGACAACCTGGGCGACCAGATCGGCAAGCGCTACAATGACAGCGACCTCTCCTCTGGCCCGTCCATCAAGGATAAATACGTCACTGCCCTGTACTTCACCTTCAGCAGCCTCACCAGCGTGGGCTTTGGCAATGTCTCGCCCAACACCAACTCTGAGAAGATCTTCTCCATCTGTGTCATGCTCATTGGCTGTGAGTGCCTGTGCATGTCCCACTGTCCCCATCCCTGCTTTAGAGGTTGGAGCATCTCCCTCTGCCTCTTCCGCACAGACAAATGGTTGGGGTGATAGAAATACATGTTTTCAGGTCCTGGTACATGTGGGTTTTGGGAATCTGCTGGTTCTAGGTCCGATGTAGCTGGACATGCATCTCCCCATGTCCCGCTGAGTCCTGCCCTCTCGTTGCAGCTCTGATGTACGCCAGCATCTTTGGCAATGTCTCAGCCATCATCCAGCGCCTCTACTCAGGCACAGCCCGCTACCACACGCAGATGCTGCGGGTCAAGGAGTTCATCCGCTTCCACCAGATCCCCAACCCCCTGCGCCAGCGCCTGGAGGAGTATTTCCAGCACGCCTGGTCCTACACCAATGGCATCGACATGAACGCGGTGAGTATGGGCAGGGAGGCCCTGTGTCCTCACAGCACTTTGTCCTGAACAACACGGCATCCAGATCTGGGTCTGCTCAAACACTTCCATCCTTTTGACCAGGATAGAGGCAGGAAACTTGGGAGGCTGGAGACAGACTCTATCCATACACCTCCTGCATTTCCACCTCCTGCATCTGCCTTTCTCCTTCTCCCCTTTTTCTGCCCATTCCTTTACATCTACCCAGAGGTTTTCCAAGGTCATAAGCACACTTCTTGGCCAGAGAGCAGGTTTGGTGGGGACCTCAGAGTCCCTATTGTCACTGAGCACTTTCAGGCTGGTGTCTGTTGGTGTCACAGGAGTGGAGCAGGTATTGATCCAGCTCCTCTCCACACCGCCGGTTGCTAAGCAAAGTGCATCCTGCTCTCGCAGCAGGGAAAGAAGGGCATTTAAATAAACCTCGATCCATTTTAATTAGAGCCCAGAGAGGCAGCTGTTTGTTAGCAAAGGGGGATCAATGGCGGAGCTGTGCTGGAGAGGCGCCGGGGCTCCAAGCCTGGCGGGAAGGCTTGTGCCGACGGCGCCGGGGCTCTGCAGGGATGAGGAGGTGGCTCGGCCAAGGTGTTCTGGGCTGGGGACTCGACTCACAGCCCCGGGATTCAGTGCACAGACATGGTGGCTCGGCCAGCAAGGCAGAGGAATGAGAAAGGATAAGGCAAGGAGAGACATAGGACCTGATATTCCTGGTCTCTTGGCCCCGGGCAGGTCATCAGCCCACTCATTCCCAGTTCATACTCCTTTTTTTTCCTTAAGATTTGATCCTGAGCACCATCAGGACACAGATTTGTATGAATTCAGCATCTCCCTCCAAAGTTGCTGCTGCCGTATGAAACAACTGGGCAGTATTTAGGGGTTTGCTGCTGGGAGAGCTTTGGGTTAAACCTCTCCGGTGGAGGAGGCACCCTGGGCTGGACATCAGTGGCAATAACGAGAAACAGCACCATGGCACCCTACCAAGCACAGGTTCTCTTGGCTTAGTACGAACCCAGGTCACAAATGCCCTGTGAGAGCTGAGCTTGCGGCTCAGCCATGCCGCCGCTCACACTAATTCCTGCTGGGTGTTGCTGAGACACAGCGTGATCTCATCAATCACCCCACAGCCCGATCAACTCCTCCACCCCTGATTTCCCAGTAGGGAAACACTCCTGCTAGCCTGGGAGATCATGATGGAGCCAGGAACAAGTCGTGCCCACCAGCCCCAGCATGGCTGTTCCAGATTTGGCCACCGGCAGGATGTGAGCAAAGAGGACAGCAAGGAGGACCCCGGGGCCATATGCTGTTCTCCAAAAAAAAACCCAAACCCAGGTGGTTTTCACCTTGGCACTGTGAGTCATTGATGGCAGCAGCTTTCTCCATATTGCGAGTTTTACCTTGATGTCACCTTCAGATTCAGCTTTTGTTCAACATGAGGTATTTGCACAGGTATATTTAGCTGTCACTGTGCACAACTGTCCCGTGCTGCTGCTTCTTGGCATTCAGGCAGGTGCTGTTTAATTAAGGTTTTTGTGCTCTTTGTGCCAGTTTCTGCTCTCATTCATCCAAGATTAGTGGGTGTAAAGATGAAAAAGGGGATATGCCACCAGTGGCCATAAATAGATTGAACTGGTTACTTTTATTTATTGCTTGGGAGTGCTGTTGTCCCCAGCCACAAGCGGCAAAAGCCAGTGACAGGCAGGCAGGCAGGGATCCACCAAGGGAAGATCAAAAGATCATTGAAATCACAGAATCACAGAATGGTCTGAGGTTGGAAGGGACCTCAAACCTCAAACTATTCCACTCCCTGCCATGGGGAGGAACACCTTCCGCTAGACCAGGTTGCTCCAAGCCCCATCCAGTCTGGCCTTAAACACTTCCAGGGATGGGAAAATGTCCCCACCTTTGGCCTTCTGGGCACATGGTTTCCATTGTACCACACTGAGCGTCCCACAGCCTCTCAGTTCTGACACAGTGCCCCCTCCCAGGGACAGTGGTGTGATGGCATCTCTCCCTGGCTCTCCACAGGTGCTGAAGGGCTTCCCTGACTGCCTGCAGGCCGACATCTGCCTGCACCTGAACCGCACGCTGCTGCAGAACTGCAAAGCGTTCCGGGGAGCCAGCAAAGGCTGCCTGCGCGCCCTGGCCATGAAGTTCAAGACGACTCATGCACCGCCTGGAGACACCCTGGTGCACTATGGAGATGTCCTCACCACACTCTACTTCATCTCCCGGGGTTCCATTGAGATCCTCCGGGAAGACATTGTGGTGGCCATCTTAGGTGGAAAAATCCTTCCTTTTATGAGGGGTGATGGGTGAGGGGCAAAGGGTGATGGGCAGTGAGCAGTGGACAAAGGGTGGCAGGTGAGGGTAAAGAATTTCATTGGGGAAGGGAAGATTGTTCCTCAGCATCTGATGGATCCCCACACCAGTGGACAGGGAAAGGAGGATCCCTGGGAGGTGCCAGGGAGAGGCCGCAAGGGAGTGAGGAGAGCAGGGCTCAGGAGTCACCAGCCATCGCTGATGACCCGCTGCCCTGGCTTGGTGTCACCATCAGTGATGGCTTTCACAGTGTCATCCCCAGCGCACACAGTCAGGGTTGGGTTTGCTGGGCATCCCCTTGTTCATGAGCCCCAAAGGGGTGCTGGACCAGAACATGTGGAGCAGGAGTGGGTGCCCACCCCTCCATAATGAGCTGTCTCTTGACACAGGGAAGAACGACATCTTTGGGGAGCCCATCAGCCTCTACGCCCGCCCGGGGAAGTCCAACGCCGACGTGAGGGCCCTGACCTACTGCGACTTGCACAAGATCCAGCGCGAGGACCTGCTGGAGGTCTTGGACATGTACCCAGCCTTCTCTGACAACTTCTGGAGCAACTTAGAGATCACCTTCAACCTACGAGATGTGAGTGCCAGGGCTGCCCCAGGGAGCAATGTGGTCAATGCTTAAATTTGGCAAGTGCAAGGGCCACAGCAAGGATGGCAGCAGGTGCAACAGCCACATTTCCCAGGGCATTCTCCATGGAGTTATGATTCCCCCACAGCAGGACATGTCTATTGCATGTTCCCGAGCTCTCTGGAAAAGCTGGCACAACAAGCCATGCCAGTGGTACTCTGCTCTGCAGCACTTGTAAATCATCCACAGGGCTGCTCCAGCCTGGGCAAATGAGTTGCACTCTGAGGCTGCTGAAGTAAGAAATATTCTTATGCTTCATTGAATTGGGTACCAGCTTCCTCTGAAAATTCCTTTTTAAATAACCAGGTTTGCAATCCCTGAAAGGCTTGAAGCAGTTTTGCCAGTGCTGTTTGACTCTTCTATAGTGTGTGACTGAACTTTGTCCTTTCCTGACATTTTTTTTCAGAGACCCAAAAGACAGAAAAGAAAGTCAAATTCTCTCCATGTCCTGTCCCACTCTGGGATGTCTTGCCACTTTTCAGGGTGTTCCTTCCCTCCCCATGGCCCTGACACCCTTACCTCAGTCTCAGAGCAGCAAGGACAGCCTCAGGAATCCCCTGAGCTCTGAAACCAGTCCAGGAGGCACTGGGTGGGAAAGGGCAGTGGTGAAGAGACAGAGGTAGCTTCACCTTCAGAGGACATGGAAAGGGCTGTAGCCCCCATGGCGCACATGGATGGGACACGGCACCCACGGATGGGACATGGCACCCTTTCCCTGGTGACCAGCCCCTCTCATTCCTCAGGCAGACAGCGTTCCCCGCTCACCCCTCAGCGAGGAGTATGACTGCACCTACCGCCGGACTCGCCGACGCAAGCACTCCCTCTGCCAGCCCAGTAAGCCTGGTGAGTCCCACTGCACTGGCAGAGCCCGGCCTGCAGGGCAGGAGAGTGGCATCATTATTAATAACTATCCTGGCAGGTGCCTCAAAGCAGAAGTTGCTGGTGCCTCTGTCCCTGCAGACCATCCTGCAGGCACCCAAACTGCCTTCCCTCCCTCCCCTTGGGATGCCCCAGCCCTACAGGCATCCCAGAGGGAATGGGGGCCGTTTGTTTCATGCGTGGTACTCCCCAAACTGATGTGTCGTGCTGTCCTACAGACCCAGACACGGGCATCTCTGATGCAGAGCAGTATCACACCTACTCCGAGCTCACCAACCCGCAGGACCCACTCAGTAAGGACCAGTGGGACGACATGGGCAGCAGCACCTCCCCCTGCTCCCAGGCCAGTGACGACGAGGCCAAGACCGGCAGCCCTGTGAAAGCTGAGCCCTTCCCCACACCCAAAAAGGATGACTTTGCTCTGCCCTCGCTCAGCCTCATCACCACCAGCGCCGGCAACACGGAGGTCGGCAAGCAGGCAGCAGAGAGCAGCCAGTCCTACACAGGTACCCGTGGCTACAGGCAGAGCTGGCAGGAGGGTAGTGAGAGATGCTTGGATATGGTGGCCTTGTCTTGGAGCAGGTCCAAGTAGTTCACGTGGATTTGAGGGGAGCCACGCTCCAAGGCCAAGGGTCTTCGCCTCCTTTTGTCCCCAGCTGGATCTGCTGTGTCCCTCCCGTGCCACTCCATGTGTGTCAGGGTGGTGGCTGTCCGTGTGTGTGGGTGATGGCTCTCCACGTATGTCAGTGGTGGCTCTGCGTGTATGTTGGTGATGGCTCTCTCTGCATGTCAGGTGACAGAATCCGGAGCACCTCCATACCAGTGGGGCTGGAGGATGCAAGACAGAAGTGCTGAGATGTCTCCTCTCCTTCCAGCCACTCCCCTGGATATTCCCAACATGTTCACGTTCTGGGAGGACCGGCGGCCGACCCACCCCGCGGAGCCTTTGCAGCACATCTCGCTGGTGCACAGCTCACAGGACGTGCCCCTGCACAGTGACTACAGGCCAGGGCAGATCGAGTCCAGGCTGGAGCTCCTGCAGGCCCAGCTCAGCAGGTGGGCAGGGTTGGAGAGGACCTGAGGGATTCCGGGCCATCAGCTTCCGCTTTCTAGAGGTGGCTGCAGCAGGCTCTGTGTGCAGCAACGCCACATCCTGACCCCTGGGACGCTGCATTCCTGGGGAGGGGGTGGGAGTGCTTTGCAAATGCAGCGGCTCCTCAAAGGGCAAGTCCTGACCCTGACTGCAGCCCAGCCCCTCATCTGCTGCTGTGCCACCACCCTTGGCATCTGTCACCACCCCCAGGATCTCCCACAGTGCCACCTGAGATCTGTCACTTTGCCACGGCTTCCAAACTCAGTGCAATTGCAGATGTGAAACCACCCACAGGTACGACTGGAGCCTTTTGCAGGTCCCCTCTTCCTGCTGCAAAGAGCTACAAGCATCCTCCTGCTCGAGCAAATGAGCCTCACGATCATCACTGCCTTCTAAATAAGAAAAAATATATGATTTTTCAAAGTGACAGAGAGTAGGTTTAGATTAGATACTGGGAAAAAATCCTTCCCTGTGAGGGTGGTGAGGCCCTGGCACAGGCTACCCAGATGTGGCTGCCCCATCCCTGAAGTGTTCCAGGCCAGGCTGGGCGGGGCTTGGAGCAACCTGCTCTAAAGGAAGGTGTCCCTGCCCATGGCTGGGGATGGAACTGGATGGGATTTAAGATCCCTTTCAACCCCAACTATTCTATGACTTTTGAATGAGAACGAAGAGCCCACACTGGAGGTGCAGGTTTAAGGTCCTCAGGCAGCACCCACATGAGGGGCTGACACTGTGGGCTCTGCTGCCCTTGTTGAGCTCATTTCACCACACACTTGTGTTTAGGTGTCTCTCCCACGCACCATCCTAGCACTGGGGGACAGATCTGCCCACTCTGTAAGTGATGCTGTGACTGTGTCTTGCAAGCAGGGCTGTGCCCACTCCTGCCAGAGCTATTCACTTCAGTCAAGGACAAGGCAGAAGGAAGAGACTTCTACTTTTCCATTTCCTTCTATTCCTCAGTTTAAAATGGTTGGCACTAACCTGCCTTGCTCCGTCTGTCAGCACAGGCAGCTGGCCTGGAGAATTGATCCAGATTAAAACTAACCATTGCAATTTTTTCCCCCCTCCAGGGTAATTTTAGCTTTTTTCAAATCCCCGCTCCAGATCCCGGTTTGGCTCCACATAAAATTGGGCAGAGGATGATTGAGTGTGGCAGGAGAGAGATGGCAGGATTGATCTCTCTGTGGCAGTGCTGGTTTGAAGCTCTCTAAAAACCTCAACAAGCAGCAGGCAAAGCATCATTGCCCTGGGGCAACGGGATCGGCACCTCCTCCCAATGGCTCCCCTGCCCAGCCGCGGCTCGCAAAAGGGTTCTCTGCGCTAACGCCAGGCTGCTCTGTCCTCAGGCTGGAGTCCAGGATGTCGTCAGATATTAATATAATCCTCCAGCTCCTGCAGCGCCAGCTGTCCCAAGTGCCGCCCGCATACAGCCCCATCTCACCGACCTCCCACAGCCTGGCCATGTACGGCATCGTCCCGCGGAGCCTGGAGCCCCTCACCCCCTGTGCACCCCTGGAGGATCGGGAGCCGGCGACCCAGGAGCAGGTAAGGTCACCCCTCCTGGCTCAGCATCCGCCGGGGTCCTTCCGCCCCAATCCCATGTTCTCTCCAGGCAAAGCACAGCCAAACACTCATGGGTCCCAGCAAAGCCATGGGGTCTTGATTTGGGAGCAGATCTGCCCATTGCATCACTGATTTTGGGGCATGATTGCCATCCCCAACACTGCCAAGGTGCCCCATCAATAGGGGATGAAGTGGGCTCCTCTGCTCTGAGGCTTCCTCAAGTGAAAAGTAACATTTTGGGGCTTGGAGCTTGATGAGGCTCCAAGGCTTATGAGGAGACAGCGTGGCTACTTTGTTTTGCTTTTACCATAACCCATATGATTCCTCGTTTCCCACCAGAGCCCGAGCTACACGGAGGTAGAAAAGTTTCACTTGAAATCCAGGGACTCCTTGTCAAGCGGGATGCAGCTCTCGGAGTCATCCGACAAAACCACGACAGTCTACTCCGAGCAGGAGCACCACTCCCCACCTCTCCTGAACCCAGAGCCTCCCCACCAAAGGGCACCAAATAGCCAGGGACTCTTGCGGGGCTCTCGTTTCCCTTCCCTCCCTGAGCACTTGGAGGCATCTTCCGAGCACCAGGACATTCAGAGACACCTCTCCGACCCCGTGCTTCCTGGAAGTTAGAGACGTAGGGGCTGTGGGGCGAGTCAAGAGGAACCTCAACTGCGAGCCCGGTCAGTTGATGTTGATTTTGACTGCAAGGGTAAGACATTGGACAATGCCATTGGCTCAGGGGTATAATTTGTAGCTATCTTCTGCCACCGTGACAGGAAGTATAGAGTGGCTGGCTTCCAAGGTCAACGTTTTCCAGCAGTTCCCATAGAGTAGATTTCATTTGCACATTAGAACGAACCTAGAACAGTTCTTACAGCCACCATTGAGCTGGTTAGGCCACATGGTTCCCATCACCTCCTCCTTGCCAAGGCTTCCTCTCGAGAAGGGCACAGGCCAAGCGAGCCACAGCGACCACAGGAGAGCAAATCCATGGCTCTGGGCTGCGAGGCCGCTGTGCTGGAGATCTCTGGAGCAGGGACCATTGTGTTGGTACAAGGCTCGGCCCAGCAGAGCCCAGAGGTGTTACAGAAAGGGTGGTCACCAGAGGAGGAGTGGGAGATCTCCACGAGGTGGTCCAGGGGAAACTGCAGGTGGGAAGCCCAGGACAAGGACAGAGGCTTGTCCTGCTTGATTGCCATTGAGAAGTGAAGGGCCAACAGCCACCTCACCCTGCTTCAGCACGAGTCCCAGGGCACTGACTTCTCCAGCAAGGCTGATCATGCCTTGCAAACCCCAACACGCATCCCACAACTCCCCAGGTAAATCCAACTGGTCACTGGCCTGGGCATAAAGCACAAAACTCAAAAGCACAATCCCAGAAAGCTGAAAAGCCCCAGACACCTTGTGTCCAGCCCTCCCTCCCAGCTTCTCTCTTTTGATGAAGGTTCAATAGGTGCTTCCTCCTGCCCACCCCTTCTCCCGGCAGCCTCCCGCAGCATTCCCATAGGAGAAGCCCACGTAGCGCTGCCGCCTCGCCGCTCGGGTAGATGCTGTGACAGTCCTAGGCCACCAGCTCAAGTAATGTATCAAGCTCCCTTTGAGAGTAGTCAAACTGTGAGCATCTCTTTCTCTGGAGTTTTAGTGTACACTTTGCTAATAAAGATGTTTTTGGCACCTAATGTGAATTACAGCTGTGTTCATTGGGAGCATCCATGAATTCATCCCAGGCATCCTCACCCCAAAAAGGCTGTGGTCAAACCCCAGTTGCTTCGTCCAAGGAGTCTGGGGCTGACAGAGCCCATGTGCAGTCAGGTCAAGGATGGAGCCTGCGGAGGCTTAGCCGAGCAATCCCTTCAGGATGCAGTTGAGGCTCTGCAGTATTTTGGAAAAGCTTTTCTACAAGCCCAGGGAGCTGCGTACGGGAAATGATCTGGCAAGCACAGCTCAGGCAAAGCTCAGACCGAGAGTCCTTGCAGCGAGCGGCAGCTCACGGAGCACAGCCCCTGCGTGCCCCGCTGAGCGGACACGGCTCCCGCGGGGCCGGACCCGGGATCACGCACCACCGACCCCAGGCGCTCCCCTCGCCCCCAGCAGGGGCTGATTAAATCAGCCTCTCCCCGGCTCCAGCGGCATGCTGAGCACAGCAAGGAGCTCCCTAGGGAGCCAGCTGCGCCCCTTCCCCCAGTAAGGCGCCGAGCACAAGCCAGTGCTGCTTCCAAAAATAAACCCCATAATTAACCTCCTGCTAATTAGAGACAAGCCCGGCCCCGTCCACCACCCAGCGGAGGCGGGACTCGAACACGCGGCACCGTCGTGCGCCTGAAGTGGCCCCACCCGCTTCGGGCTGGCGTGACTGACATCTCTTGCAGCCAATCGATCGTCGACAAGGGCTCAAGGGTCCGCCTCCGGCCACTGCGACCCCGGGTAGCCAATAAGATGTCGACTACGAGCGCGCCCGCCCTCCTGGGCGGGGCCAAGCGCAGCCGTAGGTTATCCCAGCCAGAGAGAGAGCGCGTCCGTTTGGAGTGACGGGCAAGACAACCAATAGAAAATCGCAGCGGGCCAAGAGGACAGGCAGATTACCCAATAGAAAGCCGGCACTCTAATTGACAGCCAAGGCATCCAACCCGCACGCAGTGGGCGGGGCTCTCCGCGTGGCTTCCGTTCCCGTTGTGTGAGAGGCCGAGTCCCAAACGGCCTCAGCGCCGCTGCCGCTGCCGGGTCTGGGCCGGGACCGGGGGCCGAGCCGGGGTCTCCCCGTTTCCCGCCGCCGCCCCGGGGGCCGAGCCGAGCCTTCCCGCCGCCCCGGGAGCCGAGCCGAGCCTTCCGCGCTCCCCGACACCCAGCGGGCCGTGCCGTGCCTCCTCCGCTCCCCGTCCCGGGGGCCGCGCTGAGCCTCCCCCCGGCCCGCCCCGCCTCTCCGCTTGCTCCAGCCGGGCTCCCCCGCACCCTCTCTGGGCCAGGCCCGCGGCCCCCCTCGGCCCAGCCATGTCGCTGCACGGGAAGCGGAAGGAGATCTACAAATATGAGGCGCCCTGGACCGTGTACGCCATGAACTGGAGCGTCCGGCCCGACAAGCGGTTCCGCCTGGCGCTGGGGAGCTTCGTAGAGGAGTACAACAACAAGGTGGGCAGCGGTGGTCACAGGGACTGGGGCAGAGCAGGGGTTGACCCTCCTCATCCCAGGGTTGGGGTGGGCGGGGGGCGCCTGCCCGCCTTGTCCTGGACGCCCGAAGCTGTGCAGAGCCCTCAGGTGCCCCCCGAGGTGCAGGCGCTGGACCAGGTCCGGGCTGGTCTCCTGGCGAGCCTGGAGCTGATGGGACACTGCGGGGCTGCGGTGGGAAGAGCCCTGGGTGCTGCTGGTTTTGGGATAACGCTGCTGCAGGGCTTCTCGTGACCTCTGAGCTCCGGGAATAATGACTGTGTTGACTTCAGTCACGTAAGCACCACATGCTGTGAGTTCTCTGTGGTGCAAGAGCTGAAAACTAAAGGGATGAGGATGACTTTGGATGCTGTTGCTATAGAAATAACACGAGGTCCCCCGGCTTAGGTATATCTGGCTTTTTGGTCAATATAAAGGAAGGTTGGTGTCCAGTACTAAAGTTTGTGCGTATGTGTGCATATAGATATAAAGAAGTTCTGCCTCAGTCTGAGGAAGAACTTCTTTCCTTGGAGAGTGGCAGAGCACTGGAACAGGCTGGTCAAGGAACTTGAGGAGTCTCCCTTTCTGGTGACATTCCAAACCTGCCTGGACGTGTTCCTGTGTCACCTGCTCCAGGTGACCCTGCCTAGAAAGGGGGATTGGACTGGATGATCTCAAGAGTTCCCTTCCAACCCCAGCAATTCTATGATTCTGTAATGTACAAGGGTGTTTGAGACTGCGTTGGAAATGTGCTGTTCTCATTGTACTTTCTTGCTGTGGAGGACTTCTGTATGATGATAACTTTTTTCATAAGTATATAAACCACTTTCAGTGATTGCTCGGTACTTGTCCCTGAGAGCAAGGGTGTACTGGGGCATGAGATTGTATCTTCAGTGTTTCCCTGCAAAGTGTAAGTGGAGAATGTCACACAAGTAATAGAGACTGTGTGTTCATTTCTCAGAATACGTGTGCAGTCACTTCTGAACAGACTTCAAGGTACTAGTCTGGTATAATGAATTCATAGAAACAGAAGAGAGATGAGGAGATGAATGAAGTTATAGAGCATCCTGAAACTTCTGTGAAACCGAAGGTTTGCCAATAGAGCTTGGTGTTTATAGCATGTAGCTTCGTAGCCTTGTCAAGGTGTTTAATGGAGATTGTGGAAAATACTGTCAGAAAGTTGATGTTGGGGATAGGGAGTGGCAGGGGGGACATCTCTTAGAGTGGTTAGATCCCTGCCCTTACAGCAGTCCTAGACATGGTGCTTTGCTGAGCACATTGTAGTTCAGGCAGCGTGTGCTCTGTGTGAGAGTTGTCTCCTTTTCCTGGGGAGTGTTGTGGTTCTGGGAATGCTGCTGGGGACAAGCAGGGCCTGAGCTTGAAAACTTCCAGTTTGTTTAAAGACCAACTTGAAAACGTTTTTGTAGTCTGTACTCTGAGAAGGTAAAATAGCAAATCTGCTAACAGTTGTTTAGAGGTGACACAATTAATTAATAAGGGGCTATACATTTATGTTGCCTATACCTCTTTAAGTTTGGAGCATTCCCTGGGGTTGCTCTCAGTTACAGTGTGGTCAGATCTGCTTTTCAGTTCAAGCTTCCAGTGTAAAGCCACCGAGTCAACTCCTGTCTTCTACCCTTTACACTCACAGTTGTTGCAGACAGAAATTGTGTAGGACTATGTAAATTATTGCTGTCTGTAAATATTACCCACGGCTTCTCTTGACCTCTGAGCTCCGGGAATAATGATTCTGTTTACTTCAGTCCATGTAAGCACCACATGCTGTGAGGTCTGTATGGTGTAAAGAGCTGGAAACTAATTGTGTGAGGGTGAGAAAAGCCTGGATGCTGCTGCTATAGAAATAAAGATGATGTATGATTAAGAATTAAACCTGTACAACCAATGCAGTGAAATGTAGCCTTCATTTGCTGTGTCTCTGATATTTCAGAGTGATTTTTTTCTATTTTTGTTTTCTTGTTTGGTGCTTTTTGTAGGAAGACGGTTAACAGAGAGCTGTCTTGGCTAATTGCAAGTGTTGTTATTGCTCAGAGTATTGATGTTGTCTCCTTTACTTTGGGGACCAGAATACTCTTGGGAGTATTAAAACAGTATCTGCGCAGTTTTAATGGTGCCTTACTATGACTCTCTCAGCTGTGTTGAGCCCTTTAGAGGGTGGTGAAACATTCAGGAAATAGTTTCATGCTCCAGATTGGAAACCCTTGGACAGGTCCTGTAAAACTGTGCTACCTGCACACTTGTTGTAAACTCTTCCAGCTCCTGTCCATGAACATGGTATAACAAAGGGAAAAACCGGAAGCTCCCATTTAAAAAGTCCATGATATTGTGCAGCAAAGGGCCTGGAGCAGTGGGGTTTTTAGCCTGACTTCTGGAGTTAACAGAAATGTAAGATTTTTTACAGAGTATTTGCGAAGTTTTGTCCTTCTGCATATAATTTGTCCTTCATGGTTGAGATGTTTTATATTGCAGCTTCTGTCATCAAAACACACTTATAGGTACAGTTGGCACTAATTAAAAGGATAATGAAAACTGATTTTCGTTTTGGCTTTCTCTTTTCACTCACAATCTTTGCACTCTCCTCTTCAGAGGTTTCTGACAAGGTCCCAATAACATTTCTGTTCCTGATACTGCAATGGTTTGTTCCAAATAATTTGGTTTCTTCCACAGTAACAAAAATGATCTGGAATAGTGTACCTTGCTTAAAGTCCAGCTAAATAAGTGAATATACCTTTTCCTTATTACTCATTTTAAAAAGACTCAATGCCCAAGTGTTTGTTGCAGAAGTGCTCACTGGGAGGGAATTAAGGGGAAAGAGTGGGAGATTTTGTCTCACTTCTCTCTGATTTTATGAGTGGCAGGGGGTACCAGCATTTGAAGTACTACAGGTTACATGAACTGTCTGTTTACACCTCTCTTTTATGGGCAACTCAAACTGCTTGGCTGCCAAGCCCTAATTTACTGTGATCCCCAATTCCCAGACACCTGTAACCCCGTCAGCCATCACGCTAATGAGCTCTATGGCACAGACTGAAGCTGGTTGCCAAGACCTGTTTGAACCCCAAAGGAGTTTTGTTTCACCATGTACACCTTCACTGATCAAATCACTGCTACAAGAAGAGAGATGCCTTGCTCTGGTTGGAAGAATTAAATTATTTGAGGTGGTGTTTCCTAAACTTCTTGGATTGGAAAACTGCGGTCAGCCTTTGTACTCCCTCATGGATCAGTGTCATGATGGGAGGGAACAGTGTTCATAGGTCTTACTATTTAAAATATGCTCCACATGCTCCTTGCTGTGGCTTCATGGATCAGGAGTGATCTGTGGTAAACACCAGGAAAGGCTGATTTTTGGGATCTCTCTGCAAGACAAAACTGGAATCCGGTTTAGGAGGCAGTAGAGATTGTGCCGTACCCAGCTCGCTCCTGTCACTGGAGCAGATGGACAGGTTCTGACCAGGTGCTTCCCAGATTTCCACCTCCTCCCAAGCAGTGCCTCAGACAGAGAGTGCTCAGGGCAGTTGTTTTGCCAGAAGGTCATTTGTTCTGTAAGATCTAGCACTGCAAAGAAAAATTGATTGCACGGTGAAGATTAATTGGTGCTGTGACATCTTTCTGATTGTACGTGACCCTAAAATAATTGTGGAATGTCATTTTGGGTAGTTACTAATTAGATTAAAGGGTTGTAGTTTTGGGGGGTTTTAAACTACTGTGAACTTACTTCACTGTTCCTCCAACCATGTAAGAAAAAGAAGCTGTTACCAAATTCTGCATCATTTAGTTCCATCTGATTCTTTTGAATCATGTTGGAGACGGGGTTTTTTTTAGAAGTTAAGGAATGCTGATTAAAGGCACTTCTTTACTGACATGCACTGTTGCAATTATGGTTTACGTTGATAAGTGGTTGGATTATAATATGCTAAAATTAGATGTGGATTTTCCTATCTTGAAATGTTGGAGAAACAAATAAATATTTAGCATTCCTAGCTACTGTCATGACACAATCACAAAGCTAGTTGAGGTTGAACACGCTGATCCTCGTTTTCTCACTGGAAAGACTTACAGGGAGATGCAGAATGGTTCAAATTGTATCCAGACTGACAGGTACTTTCCCATAGGCATCGCCTCAGTTTTATCTGGGCCGGACCTCAGGCACTCCTTCTTGCAGCAGCATTCTTGCCTCACTTGCAGAATGGAGGGACAGGGCTCTGATATAATTGGCATCCTGGGAGTGATTCCACGTTCCATCCCCTCGTGTTCAGCCTGCACAAGAGGATGAGTAGAGGGATTCTGTAATGACTGTGTGTGATCGAGTCTGAAGAGAAGAATCGCAGCTTTGAATATGCTGAACTTGGAGAGAATAGAGCTTCTCAAGAATTCCTCCTGCTCCGGTGTGGGGGCAGAGCAGTGCCTCCTGCTTGGAGTTACCACCAGCTGCTCCAGCTCCGAAGGCTGTGCTGAGCTGCAGCAGTTGCAGGAGCTCTGGTGATGATAATGCAATTTCTGTTCTCCAACCCAGCCTGCACCTAAACATGTCAAAGATCAGAGATACTGGATTGCCGAATTGCTTCATCTTTAGGTCTGAGGAGGGGTTGAATGTGAATATGCAGTGCAGGAATATTTACATTAAACCAGTGAAAGGGGATCCTTTGCTGTTTGAGATTTGCTTCTGGTGATGAGGATGTTGATTGCTTTGTGTAGGATTAATACACTCATGTTGAGTGGAAAACAGCATAAGCAAAGGAGAAATGATTAGAGGTCATTTGTCTTCTGATCCTAACCTTGCCACAGGATTTTCTATCACCAAGGACAATTTGCTTCCTTTGTAAAATCCACTTAGTATTTCTGATCCCTAAAGGACTTAGAAAGCTATTTGTCAATCACTTTGGAAGTCTGGGAGATTTTTGACTGATTTATACTGGAGTATGAAGGATAATAAGGAGTAGTTGTAATAAAGAGAGGGCAAGACGGGCTGTATTTCAGTTTTTGGAAGCATACTTGGTTGCATCTTTTAGTGTTTGTTATGGGGTGGAAAAGATGGAGCTTCTCATTGTTGGGGGGCAAGGTTTGTATTTAAGAGCATCTCTAAATGAGCTCATAAAACTGCAAATTAATTAGATTTTAAGATCCACTGAAGCATTTGTTGGTTTTCTGTTATGGGGGAAGAAATATGAAAGATTTCCCATCTAGTTGAAATGTGTAGCTTATTAGACAAATTGCTTATCCGAGGATAAGCATAAATTTTGGATTTTTTCAGATAAACATCTTAGAAAAAGTCCATTAAGCTACTATTCCCAGGAGGAAGCTGCTGTGTGGAAAGTACTAGGAAGTTCCTACTGTGAGCAGCTTACAAACTAATTGTAGTGAGTCGTCCCCATAATGTTTGTGTTTGTGTTTGCATTTCACACAGTGGGACTTTCATCCTGTTTGGGTCCTGTAGTCACTGCGGGTTAACAAAGTCCTCCCGGCACCTTTTGTTCTCTGAACACTTTCTGACATGTCAATATTTTTCTAATAACATCATGTCTGGGACTTCAAGCATTACTTCAGGTGTTGTCATGACCAGGCTGTGTGGAGACAGTTTCTTGTTTGCTCTGTTTTGCATCACTCTCACAACGGGGCAAGTTTAGCCCTTCCCCCTGACACATCACTCTGCAAAAGTACTAATTTGGAACTCAGTTACCTAGAATCTTTCAGCAGACCTGCTTTCTTGGTCTGTTCACACAAAACATTTGAAGAATTATGTAACCCTTTTAGCTTCCCAATATTTTTTTTTTTAAGTTTGAATTGTTTTTACTTTCTTCCTCTGTGATGTGATTAATCTATGAGTCTTTCATGCACTTGAGACAGAATATTTTGGGTCATGTGGTGCTGAAAAAGCTTGCCAGCTACCTGACGTGATCCATCACAGTCTGCAAGGTTATGGCCAAGAATTCCATAATATGCGCTTTAATTGTGCAAACGACAGCTTGTTTTGCTCTCTGAAGATGACATTGTCAGCATCGGTCCAGTTAAGGATCAGTTAGAATAATGTTTGTGCAGTTTAAGTCTGTGATTTAAACTGGGTTTGCAATGTGGAAAAAAGAAGGGTGGTCTTTAATCCTTTAGGATTGGATTTCAGTTCATTTGGGATCATCTCTTCAAATCAAAGCGCTGCTGTGATTATGGATACTTCACTTTACTTATGTGCCCTAGCAACGCTTTAACAATTTCTCATTTCGTTGACATGATGATCCTTTTATATTGTCCTTGAGATGACAGAAGATGTCCTGAAACACACTCAGTCTTAATGCTATCATTAGAAATTAGTATTTTAATAAAATGCTTTCTTTTAAATATGGTTTCTCACAGGTGCAGCTTGTTGGTTTGGATGAAGAGAGCTCAGAATTCATTTGCAGGAACACCTTTGATCACCCCTACCCCACCACAAAGCTGATGTGGATCCCAGACACCAAGGGAGTCTACCCAGACCTGTTGGCTACCAGCGGTGACTACCTGCGAGTGTGGAGAGTGAGTAAATCCTCCCTAGGAAAAGATAAACCATGACATGAATTGTGTTACGTATTTGTCTCTTTTTCACTCGAGACAAGATTTTCTTCACTGCAATAATGTGACTATATGAAGACTATAGGAGAAGCAGAATTATCATGGTAATTGCTGTCTTAATCAGCTTATTGAAAATGGAGTTGGTGGTTGTGTTTTCCAAAGCTTTAGGATATAAAGCTGAGAGGAAAGAAACCTGGGATTAACTCCTAATGTTTTGTGCTAGTGGAACACGTCAGGTGATGCTGCTTTTTAAGTCAGATATTTCATTTTCTCTAAAGGTGGGTGAAACCGAGACCCGGCTGGAGTGTTTGCTGAACAACAATAAGAACTCGGATTTCTGTGCTCCACTGACATCATTTGACTGGAATGAAGTGGATCCTTACCTGTTAGGTGAGACTGACAAAATGTTACGGTTTTGGCACACTTTTGAATTTAGTCTGATGAAGTCTGGGCTTTAACTGCTGCTGTGTCACTGCATGTCCACTGGTTAATCTGATAATTAACCACAGACTGCTGCATCGCAGAAACTGCTGTTGTCTTACGTTAAAAAATGAAAACAGTCATCTCATGGAGACTTTTCATTGAAAGATGCCCTGTCCAGTGCAGAATGGGTCACTTAGGTTGGGCTAGGGACGTTTGGGGACAGGGAGTCTTGGCCTTCAGGGCTGGTGAGCTGATGTTGCAGAGCTGAGTAAGGATGTGCATCAGCTCTGTGACTTATTTCGGAGTGTTCTGAAGTGGATATAAAACTGCACTGAGCTGTGTGTTTTGGGAAGCCACTTCAGCAGCAGGAGGAGAGCCAGGAGTCCTTAATTCAGTTGGAGGAGGGGGCTAAATGCTTAAGCTTTAATTATAGCCTGTGGGACAAATTGTGAATCCAAGATGACTGATCCAGAGGTCTGTTTCCCAGAAGAGAACAGCCATTTATGTCAGGGAGATTTGCCCAGAGATTAACAGTGATAATATGTCTTAGTAATTATTTACTACATGATTTATTTTTTGTGTGTTACATCTCTCATCTCTTAAGAGCTTTACTGCTAACCCCACCTTCAGTCCACAGCAACAATCAATTAATAATAACAGGCCACCAGAACACTGATTGAATTTGGGGTTTGGCATGCACAAGAGACATACAGGATGGGAAACTTGATCTCAGAGTTGCATCAGGTTTCTGAATAGATTGAAGCAGACATGAGCTATTTACACTTTATTCCTGTGTGGAAGGCTATTTCTGCAGCTAAAAGGTTTGGGTCATTTAAATGCATGGAAGACTGCTGGCTGTTTGACATTCTTGATTTTAATTCTATGCTGTTCTCATGGCTATTTTGATCTGTAGATGTTGGGGGATGTGTTACATTAATCCAGGAAATGATTAAACCATTTGTGACAATATTAATTTTGCTAATAGAAGTGGTTTTGTTTCAGGTACCTCTAGTATTGACACAACCTGCACTATTTGGGGTCTGGAGACAGGACAGGTTCTGGGAAGAGTAAATTTGGTGTCTGGCCACGTGAAGACCCAGCTTATTGCACATGACAAAGAGGTGATGGGGGGTTTTGGTTGTTTACATCGCATCTTTTTAAAGCGGTAGAAAAGGAACAGAACTTTTCCATTTTCCTCCCTTTTTCTTGAACAATCTAATGGTTCAAAAAGATCATTTATGTAAGTTTGTGTACAGTTTTTCTAAGATTTTATACCGTTTTGAGTACCTAAATACTGTTGGCTATCAAAACAATTCTTTTTACTCATCATAGACTCTTGACTTAAGAACATGCTTGTTTTAACAGACTGTGCTCCAGAATATTGTAGAAAAATAAGGTAAAACATCAAATTAGACTTTAAATTAACCACGTATCAAAGGCAATAAACAGCTTGCAAAAATTCTTTCATTTAAACATTTTACTTTTCAATGTAAAACACCCCAAGTCTGGGAAATGGATGTTTTCGTTTCAGTGAGTGATACTATAATTACATAAACATGTATTTCCTCTTTTTGGCAAGTGTAATAACTGAACAGTTGCAGGGAACATCAAGTGTTTGAGAGGCTGTGTCACAGTGAAATGTGCTGTCCCTGCCTGCGCTGCGCCCCCCGGGTGTGGAGCTGAGGCTGTGCTTTGTGCAGGTTTACGACATCGCCTTCAGCCGCGCGGGCGGGGGCAGGGACATGTTTGCCTCGGTGGGTGCCGATGGCTCGGTGAGGATGTTCGACCTCCGCCACCTGGAGCACAGCACCATCATCTATGAGGACCCACAGCACCACCCGCTGCTGCGTCTCTGCTGGAATAAGCAGGATCCCAACTACCTGGCTACGATGGCCATGGACGGGATGGAGGTGAGGCAGCAGCTCATCTTCCCTTGGTGCTGTTGGGGATTTTCTGGAGGAGGTGGCTTGATACTAATTTATAGCCAGGTATTTAAGGTAAGGGGGCAGTGTCAGTACCTGAAGTATGATTAAGGACCAGTTCTTAGTGCACTAAGGCGTTAAAGAAGTGGCTTTGGCATTATAAACTTGAGCTTTATGGCTTGTATATATTTCAGCTGATTTTTAAAAGAAGTTTGTGAGCAGCTGGGCAATAATTTTCACATAAAATCTTAACTGCTGGTGTTTTAGTCACCTTGTTCTTTCCCAGTCCAGTTTTAGTTTGTTACCGGGGCTGCTTCAGGGAAGCACAACTTGTTTGCCACTGTGGCCTATTCACAAGTCCCCTGTGAGGTCTGAGTTCTTTTGAGACACATGACACACTGACCAAGTGGAAGCTGTTCTTTAGGAACAGGGCTTGCTTCCCAACCACATTCTTTAGGAAAGAGCCGTATTTATAGGCTTACCTCAAAATATTTAGCATTTTGAAGAAATTAATTTTTAAAAATGCAGTTTACTAATGTAGCTGATTTTTGTTTCTGAAGGTTGTGATTCTAGATGTCAGAGTTCCCTGCACCCCTGTTGCCAGGTTAAACAACCACAGAGCGTGTGTAAACGGAATTGCCTGGGCACCCCACTCTTCTTGCCACATCTGTACAGCAGGTAAGTGTGACCTACAGGGGAATCTCAGAGTCTTTTGCAAAATCCTCTTCGTCGTAAAGTTTACGCAGTTCTCTGCCTGTCTTTTGCTAAAGAATACTTGAAGTTTAGCAGCCCTTTATTAGTGACTTTCTAAAATGTTACAGAAATAGATACCTACTAGAGTGTATTGTGTGGAAATGGTGAGCCCACTACCCAAACTGTGCATCAGCTTTGGCTAAGCTGTTATTTTAATGCTCCTTAGCTTTTTTTGCCATCCAGTTCTTAAATGTTTTCTGTTATGAGTTCCACTGGTCATTTGTTTATCAGCTCTGTCCTGGATAATGTATAATGATCCAAGTTATTTTGTTGGAGCATAATTGTGTTGTTGTAACTGGCTTGAATATGGGTCAGGACTGGAACAGCCATATCTCATGTGGCTCCTTAGGCTATAGGCCTGTAGTTGGCACGTATGGAGATATTGTTATACTCTGACTGTACTTAAATTTCTTGTCTCTGTGCAGCGGATGATCACCAGGCTCTCATCTGGGACATCCAGCAAATGCCTCGTGCCATTGAGGACCCGATCCTGGCCTACACAGCCGAGGGAGAGATCAACAATGTACAGTGGGCATCTACCCAGCCAGACTGGATAGCCATCTGCTACAACAACTGCCTGGAGATCCTCAGAGTCTAACTTTGCTGCTTCATGCACAGTGAGGCAGGGCTGTGTCATTCCCCCTCCCCTCTAAAGTAAGAACACCACCAGTCAAGTGGCCAGTATCTGTTGTTGCTTTGCATCTACTGTTACAAGAAACTGTTACAAGAATCGATGGCAGGGGCCTCCTGTCTCTGAAGACTCTAAAATGCAGAGACGTGCTGAGCCTCTTGGACCTTCTGGGTTCTGGTTTTCTTGTTGAATTCTTTTTCCCTCAGTAAAAGTTCTGTATATTTGTTTGTTGACTGTATTAATAAGCTTGCAGGCTTTTAAGTTGCTGCATATGTCCATGTGTTTGTCAGCCAGCTGAGGCAGCACATCAACCAGTTTAATAGATGCAGGTGCAAATCAAGGTGGGGGGAAAAAGACAATGATGTTAACAGCCACCTTGGCAGGAATCTTTATCACTCCTGTTCTGGCTGCCTCTAAACTGTTTAAACGTTTGTATGTTTTTTATATATTGGGCTAACTTTCTATTGAGTAAGGTTTTTCTCCCTAATTCTTACTTTTGATATGTGATCCACTTCGATATGTCCAAAGCAGGACTTGTTCATGGATACAAACCACAGTAATGCTGCAGGCTCCCTGGCAGTAAAGGCCTGCCAGAATTAACTGTTGCCTTGGCTCCCTGTATCTGGTGACCTGGGCAGAATTTTCTGGTGCTGTGAAGTACACAAGTACTTGTTGCACAATTTCTTTACACTTTTCTGATGCTCAAGGCAGTTGTTACTATGGTAGGTCTTATTTTTAAATTCTAACTGAATCTGTGCGTATGCTGCAGTCGTGTTAGCAAACAGAGCGCTGATAGGTTGAGAAAGAAGATCCGTGCATGACGTGAGCTCCCAGGAGGTAAACGACTCCTGGAAAAAATGTAGTTGTAATGGACTTGGGATTGACACTTCCAATCAAATGATTTCCCCTTGGAAGACTTACATTATCTAAATCAAAATAAAATGGTTTCACACCTTCTAGCTTGCTTGACTGGCAAATAATATGAGCAAGATTTTGTGGTTAGGCTGTACTTTGGAGGTTGTGTTTGGCCTGTGTTCCTGGGAGGTCTTGAAGGGAGTGCAAAGCAATCTTTTTGTGAAGTGTATTTGCTTTGTATTGCCAGGTCTTGTTGAATGAACAAGACAAGTCAGAAAAGCTGGTCTGCTATCCAAAACTGGTTTTTTGAAAGAAATTACTCCCTAATGCAATGCATAAAGGTGTATTTAGAAGGAAAGAAACTGTGCCATTGAGGCCAAGGTTTGGGACTTGTCGTCCTTCTGACTTTAGGGGATGTGCCAGAGGGCTTCTGTTTGGAATAGTGGATCACTCTACAATAATACTGTTCAATGAAAGCTGAGTGGATTAGGCAAGATAGAAATCTTTGTTGAAGTCTTACTGTACCACAGGTCCTGTGCTGAAGGCTCTGCAGTGCTCTCCGATGAAGACATGACAGCCAGAGCTGGTCTGGAAGGGTGTACAGCCCTGTTTCCATGTAAATGTCAGAAACCATCAAAATTCTTTCCACCTAATGAGTATTCACCTGCAACTGGAGGCAGTTTATAAATAGTAGGACACTGGCAAACTTGGATCTTGTCAGTTTATGCAGGAAAGGCAAGTTGGGAAAGCAATTGCTGTGGAACAGTGAAGCTGACACTGAGAACACTGTCAAATACAGAACAGAATCTGCAAAGTTTTGTCATTCTGAACATAGAGAGATACTCTTCTGCAGGCTGCTTCTCACTGTGGAGCTCAGAAAAGCATTGCCTCAGGAATTTGATAGGAATTCATTAGGGACAGCTTTATTCCATCACTCCTTTTGATAGCAGAGAACCAAGAGACTCTTAACACTGTTCAAGCTGATGTTTTGTCAATGGCACTCCGTGTTCAGTTGTGGAATTTCTGACAAAGCTTGATTTGACTTGAAGGTCAATTTTTCTTATTAGCAGCAGTACTGAGAGTAGTGTGTTCCACAGACAGGCTTTAGCTAGATGTCAGAGCAGTGTTAGCCAAACAATTAGTTATCACTTTTTACAGCAGCACTTCATCTGAAACCGGAAAAAACTTCTGCAGAATGAAGTGAAAATTGGGGTTTTCTTAGCAGGAGCAGCTACTGGCATTCACAGCTTTAGGAGTCATCTGAAATACATTCACAGGCTCATCATGCTCTGTTTAATTACAAATGGCAGGCAAAACATGCTGTTACTAAGAGGGAACTACCTGCAATGTTAGTACTTTCCATGTCCCCTTTTTGCTTCAAAGTTTATTCCTGTACAGATGGTACGAGTCAAAGATGAATGTTTAGATGATGAGAAGAGAGCTTGTATAAAGGGACTCATAGTCTGAATAGCCAGGTAGATTCTGCTTCTGTTGGAAAGCAGTCCTGTTAGGGACCTGAAAGAGGATCCAGTGTCAGTTCTTCCATCCATAAAACTGCTTGAAGTCTATTTGGGGAATTGCGTGCTTATTCCAAATGCATCAAAGGCAAGTGAAGGAATCTTGGAGGCTCCAGTGGATTCTAAATAAAGCCTATATCCTGTTTGTTTAGCCAGTTGGGATACCTTCTGGATCTACAGCATATTGCTTTGGGCATAATCCATTGTCATTCTGCACATGAAATTACATTTTAAATTACTAGAGACTGTTTTGGCACAGGGAAATGATACTTATAAAATAACTTCAAAGAGGTCACTTGAAAGGTTAATGAGTGAAAAGACATGAAAATCCTCATGGGCGAGATGTTCTGTAGTGCAAATGGCACTTCCATATAGACAAGGAAGGGAAAGACTTTGGTGCCCTTTTGCCGGCAGCTGCTGACCCAGTGACAGGGAGGGAATGCTCTGCTTGGTGGGCTAGGTTATCATCTGCAAGGTAAAACAAACCCTGACACTTCTCACTGGAGCCTGTGAATTGAAATATACAGATCATCACATTTCACCTGCTTGACATTCAGTTATGTTGGGTGTAAAGCCCCTATAAGCACTATTTTTCCCCAAAGTTCATGAGAAGAAATACTTTGATATTTAATTTCTGGTTTCTGGTGCTTACTGCACAAGCAGAGGATGCAGGACAACTGCTTGCAAATACCTCATGTTTTTTGAGTAGAAAGTAACATTAAGGGAAGAATGAACACAGATGAGGCGAGCAAAGCAGAAAAGCATGTGCTGTTGTTGGTACAGGCCAGCCTGATTCTGGGACAGAAATACTTCTGAGTTAAGTAGTTCTGTATCACTTCTCCGGTTGATTAATTCAAGATGCTAAACTATTGTTTGGTTGTTATGTTCTGTTTAAACCAAGCTTTCCACAGATTCCTACTCTTATGTGGGCAACCTGCTGACTCTCAGCCAGGAGATGTTGACGATGTAAAACTTGTTAGTGAGGCAAAAACCTGTGGCAAACAAGTTGAATGTTGAATTAGTGTGTAGTGTGCCAACTCTGTCAATTGTCTAAATGAGGGGGGCTATGGTAGCTTGCATCTATGGGAATTGTACTTGTGTGTGCAGGGATTTAAAAGGCAAGGATTGGAGTGCTTTGACAATCTATTTAGAAAGAAAACACAGTGGTTTCAAGTTATATGAAAGGAGACTGATAAAACAGGTTGTTCCTTATGGAACCTTGAAATGTATTAAACGGGGGAGACATTGCCTCTCATAAGTCAAAGTTAATGATCCTTTCAAAACTTAGCGGTAATTACTCTCCTGAATGTTCTGGATAATAGTAAAAAGCTCTATTTTTGCCTGGCGGTGCAATGAGAAGCTGCCTCAGTCTCAAGTGTAGATCACAGCCTGCCGGAGATCAGGTGAGGGGAGGAGTCTGATGTATGGAATTCACAGATGTTCTCGTGCTTGTTGTCAATGTAAATGAAGAGCTGAGTGTGTCAGTTTTGTTCTCTTGCAGATGGCACTTTAACAAGTATATTTTTGGTAAGATTAGGAGGAGAGTCATCTTTTCCTCAGCCCTTGTAGGGTAGGCATTTGTCCGTGTTGTGTAGAAAATGTTCAATACGTCACCAAAATCCAAAACTGGGGTCGTCATAGTGGACCCTCGATTGTTTCTACTGAAAGCCAAAAACATGAGCACTTGACAAGACTGTAAACGTTAAACTGCTTCGTTTTCTGAAACTGACACTGTCCTGTAAGGCCAACCCAAGGGATGTAGTGCTGTGTCCCCCGAAGAGTCCTTTTTGTTTAGGAATTTAGTGGTGTTTGGGAATCCTCTTCTTTACCATCGGGACATGATGATGGCAGTGCCGGGTTGGTTGTGTAGGGATCTGCCTGGATTCTTTGGATAACTTAAATTTTGTGAGAGAAAAACTGCAGCTGCTGCCTGTAAATTCACACAGCCTAAAACATTGAACTAGCCAGCTTGTCAGTGGTGTTTTAACTCTTTCCAGACACAGTGGAGAGATGGACAGCAACACAGGCAAGCACTGGGCTCAGCAGATTGCACAGTTTCAGTCCCATCAAAGTACTAAAGGGTTGAGTTTTCCCACTGCTCGTAGCAAAGTGGTCCCACCACCTCAAATGCACGCTGTTCTCCTGTCAGGTAACACAAAATGCTCTCTAACACGCGTTTCCTGCTTTCTACTCTCAGACCAATATTCCAGAGCAAGCCTGTACTTACTTTTCTGTGGACATGGAAAGCAATGAGCAAGGTACTGTCAACTCTGTCCCAGTTTCTCTTGATCTTTGCAGAGAATCCAGGGAATTAATTGTATGTGGCACTTAGAGAGCACTTTCTGATGCAGCTGTACTTCCTCTGCTTACCCAAGAAGAGTCAGAAATGTTTCATTCTTGAGAGTATTGAGGAGAGTTTAGGATGCCCCTGACTCGGTTTGTTTTCAGGAAGAGATCTCCAGAACTTCCCAGTCAGCACCTTTCACCAGCACTAAAAAGAGCAGTAATTAAAAATGCAACTAAATACCAGTCACTGAAGGCTCATCTGGTGATTCATGGCAGACACCAGATGCAGAGGCACTTGTGAGAGTTGCTGCTGCCTGTTTCAGGTGACAAGTGTGTCTGCCAAGGACCTCAGTGGCCTTTTGTGCAGCCTCTGATACTCGGCATTAAGCGCGAATTTCCATAGTCATAAAAATAATGAAAATTATCTCAGTGGCTTCCACCGAGTTTGTTTCTTTTCAGGAAATCTAACAAAATGAAGACAAAAAGCTATTTCCTGAAAAAATGTTGTGGCCATGTGTAGCTGTAAACCCATGGTCCAGCTCCCATCCCTTGGAGTTTGCTTTCCAGGTGCAACTCCAGCCCCCTCTTAGTGCTGAGGGTGGGTCTGTGGGATCTTAGCAAGGCAGAAAGGCGAGAACCAGAGCAGGACAGAGTCCCAGTACAGCTGGAAAAAGTTATGTTTCTTTTTTTGATAACTTGGGAAATAGGAATTACAAAATCTACTATTTAAAAAGAACCTTTTTTTAACCCTTGGGTTGCTAGCGGTGTAAAATGTAATTTAAATCCGTTGCGCCGAAGCGTTTTTTGTTACCAGTAGCTGAGTAGGAGATGTTACTTTTAGGTGTGTTTTCCCTTCTGCTCTTCCCATTCACAGTCCCGTTGTGGTAATTTCCCGAAGGTGTAATCTTTGTAGCATGATTGTACAAACATCCATATGAGATTCCTGACTTCTTGTTCTCACTAAAGTATGTTAAAGCAATAGTAATTTTACTTCTGTCCTTTTCTCCACCTGCAACTTTGCTACTATTCTGTCCTAGAGGAATCCCAGTATCCTGCTATTCAACAGACGTATATTGTTGACATGGATAACTGCAGTGTCCCTATATTCCTTTATTTTTATGGAGAAAATGTAAAAGGGTTTGTTACAATGGATTTTAACACCTGAGTCATGGAACCATATTGTTGAAACTCTGTAAATTTTAAGGCAATTTTCTGAACTCGCTTGAAAGTGGAATGTTGCATCCTTTTATGCTATTTCCTGCTTCCTATGTAGTTTTATTCGGATTTTTTAACCTTCTTTCTAAGTTTCGGCCTCCTGTGTATTAGGTACAGTATTTTCTGCCTTTCATACTTTGTAATAAAAACAGAACATTTGTAGATTGACTGCAGTTCACTGTGTGATGAGTGAAAACCTGGGGGGAGCTTCATTTCTTCTGTGTGGAGTTTGTTGCTTTAAGAGGAGACTGATTGCTTTGCCTTGTCTCTGCACAGTTGGTGAAGTGTATTGATCCCTCACCCCACAAATACCCAAACAAACTTGATCATTCCAGCTACTCTTAAGTTGCAAGTTTCCCCAAATAATTGCGTTGTTAGGAACCCAGTCACGGCAGAACTCCAACAGAATGGTTAATGCAGCTGTACATTAAATATTTGCTTTCTTAAAAAGCTGCTGGGGGCTCCCTGTATTCCGGTGTTGTTTCTGCTCATGTTTTCCAACCCTTTGCTTGTTCCCTGCACAACAAATGGGAATTATATGCTGTGTGGTTTTGTTTTTAAGACAAGGGGAAGAGGGATTTTTTTTAGAATTCAAATAATTAGTCTCTGAGGGGTTTTGAATAGAGGTGAAGTGAAGACAAAGCAATTGGGCCCTTCTGTAGCTTTAAGTCTCTCCTGAGCAGGATGACTTCTCTTAAAGGGTGTTTTCTTTCCACACACTCAGTCACTGCTGTCGTGTCTGGAACTGGGACCAAGAGGCGAATAGGGTGGCAGAGCCTGGAAATTTGTACCTTAGGCCTTGGCAAGCAGGACTGATGACTTCATTAAGTATTTAGATTAACTCTAGTTCAACTAAACGGTTGGATTTCTCTCTAATTCTTTGTGTACTGGCTTTGAAATAAAAGCTTATTAAGCTTCACGACCACAGTGGAAAGAGTTGCCTGCAAAGATGCTGCGGTGGTTTTTAAACTATATATGGATTTTGTGTTAGTAACCCCTGCTCAGAAAAGATACTCTTTTTCTAAGAACTGTTTTGTCTTTTGCCCTAGAAATGTATTTGCATCCTCACAGATTATTTTTCCCCCTGGATCTGTGCTTTGGAATACTCCAGAGAAACTTTCTCAGCTTCCACTGTGGTGGAAGGAGGCAGCTTGTGCAAATTGGAACGGTGCAAAAAGTGCTGGGCTGGTTGATAATGGGCGAAGCAGGTGGCCTGTCAGTGGGGCAAAACAAGTGCCATAAAATGATGTAGAGGAATGCAGATAGAAAAGGAGAGGTTCTCCCTTTTGTAAATATTAAGGAACAGCCAACATCTGGCACAACTGCCTGGCTCTGTGACCTTGGGAAAGTCCCTGCTCTGATACCAGCTGTGAGTGAAAAGCACATAATTAATCAGTGATCGGTAAATGGCTCGAAAATACTTGAAAGAAAACTGCCATGGTAACACAATACACAGCAATAGGTGTAGAGAAAAAGTGCTCTCTCAGATTATTCTGGGGCCTGTGACTGGAAGAAGCACTTAATTTTGAGCTTTTCCATTCGTGCTGTTTTAGAAACAGTCCAGACTGCCAGCTCGGAGGAAGCAGTGATCTAAAAGCATATAATATTTTTAACGTTCTTCCTCCCCTTCCTTCCCTAATTTTGCCATTCCAAAGGCAGAACAGCTCCTGGTTTTTAAGCAGCTTCAGAGCCCCCTCTGCTGGAATGCTGTTGGCAGCCGGGCCCAGCCCTCGGCAGCAGGACAGGTACAGGTGCACACCTGCTCCTCCCGGCTGAGAAAGGCTGCTTCAGGCGTGTGTTACAGGAGTTTCACATGATTCATGTCTTCTGCTGGGGGAGAGGTAAATTTGGGCCCATATATATCCTGCCATGCTGCCCTAGAGTTGGATCATGGTGATACTGTTCCATTCGCTGTTTTCAAAGCTGAAAACACAAGAAGAAATTGTTAGGAGACACAGAACTGCCTGGAATCAGTGAGATTACTCTTATAGCTGCAGAAGACAGTGCAGAACTCTTTCATGAATCCTTTGAAGTTTGGATACCCCATCCCTGGAAGTGTCCCAGGCCAGGTTGGATGGGGCTTGGAGCAGCCTGGGACAGTGGAAGGTGTCCCTGCCATGGCAGGTGTGGCACTAGATGGGCTTTAAGGTCCTTCCAACCCAAACCATTGAAGGATTCTCTGGTTCTACTTACAGGGTTTCTCCTCTTCGCCTCCTTCTGTGGCTGCGGAGTCCAAGATGTAGAATAAGGAAGTTTTGGCATGGGACAAGGCTCAGCCTGGAGCCTGCTCAGCTCCCCAGGAAGGATGTGTCTACCTAAACAAGAAGGGAAACAGGAAGGAAAGAAGAAATAGTACATCTGATAGCAAGGAAAAGAGGCTCTTTGAGTCAGGTATGCTTCAGAAAATGGAAATACTACCAAAATAGAAAATAAGATGATGGCATGGTGATTAAGACTAGGAAAAGATGCCAGGAGTTAAATCCCGACGGTCTAATCCAGACTTCCTGTGTAACTTCTAACAAGTCACTGTCTCTCTGTGCAATGCCTTTAAGTCCCTAAAATAGGGATTACACTTCCTTTTCTTAGTTGATGCTGTGTGACAGCATTAAACAATTAGGCCTTATAAAGTTCCTTTAAAACAAATGGGCTGACTGGAAACATAGGAGCTCTGTGAATATCTTTACTGATGACTTTACATTAAATGGCATCAGACAACCTGAATAAATTCAAGAATTAAGTATATTCTGCAGTTGCTGTTTGCAGGAGTGAAGCTTCTCTGCTGGAAAGCTGCAGCTTTGGAAGGATGTGGGCAGTCCGGGTGGAAAACCACAAATATCAGCTGGTGTGAAACAAATAACCTGATTCTTGTCAGGAACTGTAGTGGCAGGGCAAGGGGAACTGGGTACGGACTGATAGAGAGAAGGATTAGATTAGATGGGATATTGGGAAGGAATTCCTCCCTGTGAGGGTGGGGAGACCTGGAATGGATTTCCCAGAGCAGCTGTGGCTGCCCCTGGATCCCTGGCAGTGTCCAAGGCCAGGCTGGACAGGGCTTGGAGCAGCCTGGGACAATGGAAGGTGTCCCTGCCATGGCAGGGGGGGCACTGGGGGGGCTTTGAGGCCCCTTCCAACCCAAACTATTTGGGGATTCTGTGATTATGCACAAAACTAGTACAGTATTAAGTACACAGTTGAAGTCAGAAAGGAATTATTCTCTTTTTTTCTCAAGCTACACAAAAAAGGGGGCACTTATTTTGGTAGAAAGTTGGATTCCAGTTCAGGAAGGATTTACCAGCTTGTCGGGAAAAAAAAAAAAAGGTGTGAGGGTCTGCAGTGGTCCAAAAAAAAGTCCTGATGGCACTTGCATGTAGATAGTGATGTGAGAATGTCTGTAAAATGGGGAAACCACAAATCAAGAGATAAAATTGTTGGTTTACACATTAGGCTTGACGGGTGGGTGAAGTGATGAGCTGTTAAGGACAAATCATTCTATTTTCAATTTGGTAAAGGGGGAAAAAAAAGCTTCAGTGAAATCCAGACACCCTGGGCAGTTGGAGATGGGAAGAGCGAGTTCCACCAGGGTGGGTGTCTCCTACCATCTGCCAGGAGCTCCTGGCTCCTGTCACAAGCTGCCACTCGCTGGTCTAATATCTTTTGGACTCAGTAAAGCGAGTTTCTACACCAAGGACATGGAATCATTCTCATTTAACAGGACTTCAACTGAGAATTTTATGTGCAAACATGTAGGAACTGCAAGATAAGCAAAAATAACGAGTGGTGAGGTGATGATGGAGAGGTTTGAAATCAGGGCTGGTGTGGTGAGGAATTGATACTCAATTTCTGCCTCCCAGGGCACAGGGTGGGCTCTTCCCTCTCTTAGAAAAGGCTTTTTATAATGATCTTGGCACAAAGAGTGAGCATTAAAATCAAATCTGGTGATGAACAGAAGTGGGAAGCTTCAATAATACGAGGGAACTGGAGTATCTTGGAGATTGGATGACTGAAAAGTGAGAAATAGAGATGAGATGAAATGTAGCAGCAGAGAGTGCAAGGATGAGAATTTATGGGCAAGGAGAAATTTGTGGAGGATACCAAGAGTGTTTTATTGGAAATTATTGAGGAAAGGAAACTGAGATTTATCCTTAATAAAAGGATGGTGATGAGCCATCATGAAGCTGTGAAAAACCGTGTCAAAAAGTGATTCCAAGATCAGTAATGATGCTGTCGAATGAGAGAGGAATTCAAATTGGAACAGGGGCAAAAAGCAACCAGGGTGATACCACAAGAACAAGGCTTGTATTAAGGAGGGAAAGCGGCTGGATTTCTATGACAATGAAGCCTGAAAGGAGATATTATCTGCTTTACTGCAGATACAGCGCGGGCAGAGGGACAAAACCCGATTTTTCCTTTCTGGGACCCGGCCCGGGCTCGGGGGCCCGGCCATGGGCGGGGCCGCGCCGCTGTCCGTCACTCTGATTGACAGCTCCGGGGGCGTGGTCTGGGCTGCCCCGCCTCCTGCTGGGCGAGGGGGCGTGTCCCTGCCGCCGCGCACCGGGCCCCGTGATTGACAGCCGGCTCCGCGGGGAGGCGGGGCGGGCGGCGCGGCTGCTCGCGCGCCCATTGGCCGGCAGCGCCGTCGGGTGGGCGCCCCGGCGGCGCTGATTGGCGGGCGGCG